>CM069906.1:77315661-77485039 GCA_036172215.1 Camellia granthamiana | reverse complement strand
TTGGAGCAGAAAAGGTTCAGAATTTTACACATGGTGGTCGACCACTTGGATGACCACCTGGTCGACCCCTTGGTTGACCATCCGGTTAACCAACCGGTCGACCAGTGCATGAAAAATTGGCCTGCGAAGGTAGGTTCAAACAGTTCAAAAAGGTTAAAAAAAAAAAAAATTTGTCTTTACCGGTCAACCAACCGGTTGACCCATGGAGGTAGATTCAAACAGTTCAAAAAGGTACCAAAAATAAAAAATAAAAAATTTCCCTAACCGGTCGACCCTGAAGGAGATTTGATGAAGGTGAACCGTTGGAGCATTCAGTATCAAATTGAGAAAATGACCATTTTTTTACTCAGATTTGGTGAAACATTAGGTGAAACGTTGAAGATGCTCTAATATTATATCATATCAATTAATTAAAATTTTAAGTTTATTATTTTTTTTACCAAATTTCTTTTATAAGATTATTGAAGATTGACATACATGATATTTTTGTTAATGAATTTTCACAATTTGTTGACTCAACTAACTTGAAGAAAGTGGATCTAGTAATATAATTTTAAAATTGTTAAGTTCAATTGTTTATTTTTTTGATAATTCACATACTTAATAATTTTTTTTATTGGTTAATGTAGAGGATAATTTTAGTTTTTTTTACCGTCTCACTTCCGACAATGATTTATCATGTTACACTGCTACGTGTCTTTAGAGAGTAACCACAAATAAAATACTACACAATTACATCTTTGTAGGAATATAGTCCGCACTAATTTTAATTTATAATGCTTCATAACATGTTGGTCCATTAACTTGAATAGAGTAGATCTACCAATATGACCCAAAATGTTTAAGCCAAAATCACTTAATAACAAGCTAAGAACATCTCCAATAGAGATGTAAAAACTATTTGTTAGAGTGTACAAATAAATAAAAGATCTAATTTAGGCCTGGTTTGGGAACAGGCTATTTTAATAGCTTTTTGACTTTTTACGAAAAGATGTGCAGAAAAGTAGAGAGGTGATGTGATGTGTTTTAGTTGGCTTTTTGACTTTTTGGCTATTTTAGCCACTTCCCAAATATTTATTAATAGATGTAGAACACAACTCCACTACCCTTTGATCTCCCTTTCCATGAAAAAAAAAAATGGTAATCACACAATTTTTTGGTAGCTAGTAGGGAGAAAATGAGGCAATTTACTTTTATTTTATTTTAGTTTTAAATGAAGAATTATATTGTAGAAGGATTTGTTTGGGATTACAAGGTGGCCACGCTCCATTGATGACATCCACCATTTCAAAAGCAAATATATTCCCTGTAATACATTACCAAAATGGTTTTTTTTTTTTTCTTCTAATTTTTTTTGTCCATACTTGTATTTATTTGGTCCCTATTTTAATCCAACTACACATCAAACTTCATATAATCCAATATTGTTATTATTAGTCTTACCAAAACACCATTAGCTGTCAATATATGGGGCAGTTGTTTTGAAGTGAGACTTTTCAAAGCTGGTTTCTTCATGTCCTATTTATCAGTTCAAAATTTGAGAAAAAATATTAGATATGTTAAGGGCTTGTTTAATTGTGTGAATTATAATATAAGATTAGCATTATTAATTTATGGAACTAGCATTTTATTGTCTGGCTGTACTTTTTATTATCTAAATTAGATTTCAATGGATATTTGACCTCACATAATTGACATATTTTTTAATTTTACAACTAATAATGTGAGACAAACATATAATTAGAATTATGTATTTCCAATTTTATTGCAAAATAAACATGAATAAGAGAAAATTATTTATTTCACTAATCCACCTGGATAACAAATCTTACACTAATTCCATGGATTGTTAATCCACTCACAATTAAATCTTAGGGTAAACTATTAATATGTCCTAATAATTAGACTTCCATCAAGTCTTATTAAAAATAAGTCATAGTAAATCGTCGTTAAAAATAATTTTTTTGTATATGTCGCTAAAAATTGACAATTAACGACTTTTTTTTAATCATGATTTTTATATATTATCGTTAAAATTTATAATTAGTAACATTTTTTATGACGAATTTTTTAAACTGTCACTAAAAGTTAAAAATTTGCGACATTTTTTGTGACGATTTTTTAAACTGTCGCTAAAACTTATAATTAGTGACATTTTTTTGATAAAATTTTCAAACTATCTTTGAAAATTAACAATTAGTGACATTTTTTAATAGTGTTTGATGAAAAATACTATTAATTCTCACAGAATTTATTGAATAATAAGTCTATCTATTAGAACCTATACATAAGTCCCATTTAATCTTACTGATCAAACATAGTTTAAGAATATCATGTGATAGTAACAAAGAAAATTAAGAGTTATATAAATTAAAATTTCGAGATAATTTAATATAATTATGTTAAATTAATTATATGATAGTAACAAAGAAAATTAAGAATTATATAAATTAAAATTTTGAGAGAATTTAATATAGTTATGTTAAATTAATTATGTTTTTAAAAAAATTTAAAAGAGATGAATGTAATTTATATTTCTTTTTGTCAGCATTTTCGATTTACCATAGCCGGATGGCCAGCAATGGTAGAAAACCACAATTTTTGTGGCTCAAATAGCTTGAAATCATTTTTTCCCGGATGGCCGCCGCATCTCTAATTGGGTAGTCATCTTGTGTATGACATCTTGGGGGTACGAGCATCAAATTATAAACTCCATATATATATGATTAATTAATTTAAAAATAAAATCAATTAATTATTTATTGTAGTATTACTAAGTTTAAATAATTTTAGAGAAAGGGAGATTTCTTGTTGGGCCAAGTGGTTCTTCTGTGATATGTTTTATTTAGCCTTGTTTGGTAAGTAGTTGTTTTAGCTTAAAAGTAAAAAAGTTACTAAAAAATTTAAAAAATTATAATTTATATTAAAAAGTCAAAAATTCTCTTTTCTCTCTATTTTTTGCATATCTTTTCGTAAAAAGTCAAAAAATCATCCCAAATATATTAGTTTTTTTACCTCATATTTTAACCAAAAATTCAAAAAATTACTAAAATAATCTCTTCCTAAACGAGATTAAAAATACATGTGAAGATATGTTTCATTTTAAAATTGCTATGTGTTTAAAAAAAATATATTTAAATTTAGAAAGATGTGGATTCCGTTTCACTAAACCTAACAAATCTTTGGAGACAATTACATCAATTGTATTTGAACACGTGTGTAGAATATTTGATAATTTTTATTTTTATATTTCTATTATTTTTTGTATTGAATAATAATTATAGGAATTATGGTGAAAAAAAATTATAATAATTTTGGTTTCACAATCAAGTTACTCAAACACTTATCCACTCAAATTTCAATCATGAAAACAAACAGAATTTGGGGGCACTTGGACTGGATAGGAATCTTGTTTACTTATACAACATCAAGTAAATAAAACAAAATTTGAATGGAATTTAAAGCCTCCCGTAATTTGATCCTTAAAAACTTCATTTAATTTTATTCACAATAACGCGACATATTAACTCACAAACTCAATCATATAAACCAAACTCATTTTTTACTTTACTATAAGTGAATTTAGAGATTTAAATTGTAAATCAGAAATGAAATTACATAATTTTTATGGTTAAAAAATGTAGTAAAAATTTGTATGACTTTTATTTATAAATCACAAATTATTGTAACTATATCAGTACGTTTGTCTCAACTAACTAGGATTAGCCGTTTTGCTTTTGCTTAACATGTGTGTGTCAATTTCTAACCATGCTGTCAATCAAGCACTCAGCTGGACAACACTGGCATAATATAAGTCTGAACGACCTGTCACAAAAAGAAGAGATTCCGACGGTGGTTCGTCTACCCGGGGGCACTCCGACGATCAAGTCAGTTATCTCTCAAAGATAGCAAAAGTGCTTAACTCACTATTTAGAGCATAAAAAGCATACCTTAGACCCATGATGGTGCCTCTCTCTTTTATAGCCAACACAAACATAGTCCCAATAGAAGCCTAGCTTTAATGGACTTAGGAATTACTGCTAATCTTAGATTCCCAGTAGGATTAGGGATAAACTCTCTAAGAGTCTTATCTTTACCTAAACTGAAGTCCCTTCTCATTCTAGGACTCGTCCCTTATCCGCTTATCTCGGATTTCGGTATCTTCGTAGATAACCTTAGCCTAGCCGAGATGATCTCGACGTCATGACTAGGATACGTGGCATCTCGATTGGCACTTCAGTGACACCTCGGCCATGTGTTGTCATTCAAAAATTATGTCCGCACAACTGCCTCTTAAGTTTTATTACCTCGGCATCTTGAGGTGATGGAACCTATATCATTCCTTCCTTTAATCATGATCCGGTTTAACTTCAACTTGTAAATTTTTCTTAAAATTTCAACAAGTGTTAAACATGATCTCGGTTTAATTTCAATTTGTAAATTTTTCTTAAAATTTCAACAAGTGTTAAATATTTCCTCTGTTTAATTTCAACTTGTAAATTTTTAAAATTTCAACAAGTGTTAAACATGGCCTCGGTTTAACTTCAACTTATAAATTTTTAAAATTTCAACAAGTGTTAAACCAACCTTAGCTTATAAATTTCAACTCCCAAGCATCATTCTCCAGCCCTTTTTGATTCTCCATGCCCGACCTCCCGTGAAGGCCGGTGAGAATACCCTTTTGCCCTGTCGTGCTGAGGACTACAGGGAACTGTGTTTTGCCTCCCTTTTTGGGCATCTTTTTTGGCAGCTAGAATCGGCGTATCTTGTAGTGGGAACGGTGGCTGCATGACATTGTTTTGCATCATGAAATTGACGACCATTTGCAAGTCCATCAATTTGTCTGCCATTCCCTTTATCTCGTCGTCCCTCCGTAGGCATCTATCTTTTCATACCTGGAGGTCGTCCTCATTATAATACTCGCTCCGATTCGATTTCTTCGGTACGCCGCCCTCCTGGCCGACGTCCTTTTCTCCGTGATTCTTATCACGAGTCTCTTCGTTGCAGTTGTCTTCTTCGACGTCAAGGTTAATGTGTTTCTCGCACCCAGTAAGGGTGTCGTCCCCCACCTTCTCTTTCTGTCTGTCGTTGGCCATCTATTCTCCTTTCTTTCCCACAGACGGCGCCAGATTATATGTGTCAATTTCCGACCATACTGCCAATCAAGCACTCAGCTGGAGAACACTGCAGAATAGATTAAGCCCGTACGACCTGTCACCAAAAAGAAGAGATTCCGACGGTGGTTCGTCCACCCGGGGGTACTCCGACGATCAAGTCAGTTATCTCTCAAAGATAGCAAAAGTGCTTAACTCACTATTCAGAGCATAAAAAGCATGCCTTAGACCCATGATGGTGCCTTTTTTTTTATAGCCAACATAAACCTAGTCCCAATAGAAGCCTAGCTTCAATGGATTTATGATTACTGCTAATCTTGGACTCCCAGTAGGATTAGGATAAACTCTCTAAGGGTGTGTTTGATTAGGCGGACTGGAAAATGGGGGATTAGAATCCATCGGACTTGAGTCCTGGGACAGTGAATCCCCCAGACTATTTGGTTGGATTGGATATGTATCCTGTGTTTGTTTTTTCATGGGATTAGATGTCCGGACTGTGAATCCCCCGGACTATTTTTAGTGAATCCAACGTTTGGTTGGACGGACTGGATAGGATAAATGAATAAATGACTATTTTACCCTTTTTAAATTGTTTACTAAGTAATAGCAATATTAAACCTATCTATAATATTTTAATTATTTTTAGCTAGATTAAATAAAAAATTATTTTATTTTATTTTTTACACAATTAAATAAATTTATTTTTTAAAAATAAATAAATAAAATATCAATAAAAATATATATTATTTTTTAATTAAGATTTAAATAAATTTGTTTTTAAAAAAATAATAATCAAAAAATGAAATTAAATAAAACATCTATTAAATTTAAATAATGAAATTAAATAAAACATAAACAAAATTTTAAAATAAAACATCAATAAAATATCCATAAAAAATTATTTCAACAAATTAAATAAATAAATAAAAAATTAAATGAAATTAAATAAATTTTTTCAATATTTTTTTTTAGCACCAGTTTTTTTTTCAATGTTTGAAACATATATTTTTTCAATATTTATATCCAACACTTCATGGTCCAATCAAACCCAACAGCAACACAAAGAAAATGGGCAAAATGGTCATCTCACCCCTCTAATCCAAACAGTAAATAATCCCACCAATACTATCCCACACCCCCCCCCCCCCGGACAGTGGTATCCCCCATATGAGGGATTAGGAGTCCGGCCGGACATGGAGTCCGGCGGACTAAAAAAAAAACAAACATCGGATTAGATTTACTGTGCGGATTACAATCTGCACAGTAAATAATCCCCCCCCTTATCCCCCCAATCAAACACGCCCTAAGAGTCTTATCTTTAGTCAAACCGAAGTCCCTTCTCATTCTAGGACTCGTCCCTTATCCGTTTATCCCGGATTCTAGTATTTTCGCAGATAACCTCGGCCTAGTCGAGATGATCTCGGCGTCATGATCAGGACACGTGGCACCTCGGCTGGCACTTCGGTGACACATCAGCCACGTGTTGTCATTCAAAAATTATGTTCCCACAACATGTTATGAACACAATGTTATGTAATTGTGATAGTATATTTGGCGGCTTAATTAATATAGTATTTGAATTTGTTATAGTAACAAATTGCCGGATAAGAATCTCACTAATACTACACATTTATTCATTTAAAAATAATGTAACTTTTAGTGTATGACATTTTGGAACCAACCGTATTTAAAAGAGCAGTCCAAAGTCACTAAAATGTTTTTATTTTATATTTTATTAGTAGATTAGAAATTTGGGTTGTTTCGGAGTTGGATTTGGTGGTAGTACAATCTTTCTAGTTCTGGGTTCCCTTGGAAAGAAAATTTTGGGACTTTTTAATTAAAATAGTTACAAAAAAAATAAAATAGACTAAAAAATTAATAAGACAAAATGTCATATCTAAATCATAATAATTACATTTTTTCTCTTACAAAAGTCAAAATAGCCAGAAAGCTCATCCCAAACGAAACTTTTTAGTCATAGACTAAAATAGCTAAAAAGTCAACTCACAACCCATACGAACCTTCTAAAATTTGATTTGATTTTGGGAGATTTGGCCAATTGGTTTAGTGTACAATTTTTCTTCGTTTAAAACATTCTTAAAAGCTAGCTACACAAGATAGTCTGGTGATTTGAATTCGAATAATTTACTAATATTCTATTTGGTTGGAAGATTTTAGAAAGGATTTAGAAAGAGAAAATATAAGTAAAATGTAAATAAAATATACATATTTTTTACTTAATGTCACATACATTTTTCATTTTCTTTTTTTAAATCTCTCTTCCAAATCTCCCAACTAAATACAGCTTAAGAGATTATAGGTTTGATTTCTCTCCTCTTAAATAAAAATAAATAAAACATATCTTATAAAAGTTTAGTGGATATTACTTGAATTGCTTAAATCAAATTAAGCTTATACTTTGTGTAGGATGCTTGGATGGTAAGTTTTAATTTCAAAATTTTTGAGACCATCCAAAAGAATAATAACACTATAAAATATCACATTATCTTTACCTATCTGTCTATCTATCCATGTCACAAATTTACTCATGCATCATTTATCTGTTTACGTATCATTCTTTATTTGTTCACGTTACCTATCTGTTTACCTAATTTACTTATCTGTCTATATCACCACCACGTACTCACCCAAAAAATTAGATTTTTCACTAATTTTTCCTATTACTATCAAAGGTCCCAAACTTTCCCTTAATTACCAATGGCTAATTGCTTATTAATCCTTTTCTCATTTTGTGCACCCTCATTTTTGGGGATAGAGGGTTACGGCACATTTGCCTTGCCATGAGGGCTTTTAGGGGTATTTCCTGAACCTATTTTGGTAGTTTGAACTGTTTATATTATAAAGTTTGTAGAGTAAATAATTCATATAAAAAATCAAGTTAGTCGGACATCGGTAATCCCATAATCAAGAACTAATTATTTTTAAAAAAATTATTAAAATCATGTTAACCATTTATTTTTTAAAAAACAAATGTGATAGTATTATGAGACTACATGTGTCTAATTTACTTTATTTTTTTGCATGGACGATTTACTCAACGATATCGAAATAAACTAGAGACGTGCCCTTAATGGGCCTCACAGAAGCCTGCTAAGGTGTAGCAGGAACCCAACTCCCATTTTTGGAGGTTAGTTAGTTCTGAAATTCAGCCTACAACAATTGCCCTGGAGCCCAGCCCAGGCCAGTAAAGCCCATGATGAATTGGACCTGATCGCTCAGGTCCCCTGATGAGGCCTACACAACACATCCAATCAATCATGGGGCCCACTTTTCTGGCCCACGAGTCACGAGTTGAATCAATCAATTGAAACCAGCAGAGCTGGCACAAGATATTTGGTAGCAATGTTTTGAAAACCAAAATGCTTTTGTTTGAGTTTTTTGGATTAACTTTTTTAAAAAATTAAATTTTTTTGTTTTTGTATTTTTAGTGAATATTATTAAAATTTAAATATTTTTTTTACATTTTTAGATGTACCTTACTTAGATGTATCTTAAAAGTAAAAAATTTGTGAAAAAATATTTTAAAAAATTAATAAATACATAAAAATACAAAAAATATACTGAATTTTTTTTTTTTTTTTATAATTATTGGTATTTAGTGAATTTTTAAAAGGTTTTTTCCACAATTTTTTTTACTTTTTAGGTATATTTATGTTAGGTATGTCTAAAAAGTAAAAAAAAATTGCTTAAAATATTAAAAAAATTCAGTAAAAACAAAAAAATACAAAAAATAAGAAAGTAGAATTTTCTGAAAAGTGTTTTTTGAAAAGTGTAACCAAGCAAGCTTGCGCGAATCACTGTTTGGTTTGAGTTTTCGAATTAAGTTTTTTAAAAATTAAGATTTTTATTTTTTGTGTTTTTTTTTAATAAATATTTTTAAAATTTTAAATATTTTTTTACTTTTTTAGATGAATCTTCTTTAGATGTGTCTAAAAAGTAAATATTTTTGAAAAATATTAAAAAAAATTAATAAATATATAAAAATCCGAAAAATATATTGAATTTTTGTATTTTTTCATATTTTTGGTATTTAGTAAATTTTTTAAAGATTTTTTTCACAAAAATTATACTTTTTAAGTATACTTATGTTAGGTGTGTCTAAAAATTAAAAAAAATTGCTTAAAATATTAAAAAAAATTAGTAAAAACAAAAAAATACGAAAAATAAGAAAGTAGAATTTTCTGAAAAGTGTTTTTAAAAAACTCAAACTAAGCAAAGTGACACGAATCACTGGTTTAATTGTCCAATCAAATTGAAATCGAATTGTGGTGTTAGAATTATTTTAAAAATTATTTAATAATAATATGAGAATTAAAATATATTTATTTAAATTATTTTTAATTTAAAAATAAATTTATAATTATATGAATATATTTATATTTATTATTTATAAAATATATTAATTATATATAATGTTTGAAAGAAAATGTAATAAAGATATATATTTACCAAATATAAATAAAAGTTGAATGTGACATGGTGTTTATTTATTTATCATACTGGTTCATGTGGTTTTACGTTTAACTCTGCTAAGTAATTTAGTTCTGTAAATTTGCTTGGCATTTAGCAAAATGAGTGCTCGGCTAGTTCAACTAAACCGGCACCCACAGTTCTAACCGGTTTAATGCAAACAAGTCGGTTTTCAACACATAACGGGTTTGAGAGTTAACCCAGGTTGGACCTTAGATCGGTCAACAGTCTAGTTTTCAAAACCATATTTGGTAGTTTAGAGCTATCACATTATTGAAAATTATATTATTCATATTTTTAATCAATTATGATTGAATTGAAGGCCCTAGATTTATTTTTACTGAGTTGATTGCTTATAATTCATCAAAATCATTAATAAAAAAATCAAATTTATTGCCTAAAAATATTTAAGATTTAAAAACAGCTAAAATGATAGCTTCTACATAGAAAAGCCCAATTTATTATGATCATTTTGTAGACAATCAGTTTAGTTTGGCTAAATGACTTCGTGACCTCAACGTATTTTCTTTCTTACTAAAATATAGTGCCTAACTTGCCATTGACTAGCATTCTTATGTCCTGTCTACTAGGTTTTGAGGAAAAATTAGCAAGTAATAAATCACCTTTGATGAATTAAGAATTTTTTAATCCACTGCCAATTTATCGATTCTCAAAACCAGTTAATTGGTTGAATATTTTAACGGTTTAAGCAAGATGGATGAGTTAGAAATACAATAATAAAATAAATAAATAAACCATTAGTGAACAACCCCCCCCCCCCCCCCCCCCATAATTGCAAATAAGAAAGTTAATATTTATCTCAAATTTTGACACAACTCATAAATTAATTGAATGTATGATGCAATCGAAAATCATATTTCACAAAATAATCAAATTAAGAAAAAACATGCAATAAAATTCAAGGGCCGGTGTCATCTAATTAATGATATTAAGGTTAGGGAGATAATATGCATGGACAAGTGCAAAGTAATTTTGCATATAAATACTAGTGAGTTTGATCAATTTGTAGGTAAGTTGACAAATTTTAATTCACAGACCAATCAATCCGTCAATTTTATCATCTAAGATCATTTCCAACGCTTCATCAAACTTGGTATCAAATTTGAATTTTGGTGAAAAAATCACTTTTTAGTGCTCCAATGATTTCAGCAAACAAATATCAAAATGAGAATTCAGCAAATAATTCATCAAAGTGAGAACATGTTGCTCCTTTCACCAATGCACTGTACATAGCCGTTAAAGCAGAAATTTGTCAAAATTTTACACATGGTGGTCGACCACCTGGTAAACCACCTGGTCGACTCCCTAGTCGACCACCCGATTGACCAACCGGTCGACCAGCTCATAGAAATGGTTCAAAAATTGATAGGTTCAAACAATTCAAAAAAGTATAAAAAAATAAAAATAAAAATTGCCTTACCCCGGTTGACCTACGGGATGATTTTTCTTTAACTGATATCAGATTGAAAAAATGAGGCTCTGCTTGGTTGTGATTTGTAAACGTGTTTCTACACGTGTGTTTGAGTATGATGTTTGGTTGTTGTTTTGGAATCAATTTTCACGAGCTCTGCAGAGAGCTCTGTGCATCAGCCGCAAAATTTTGCCCAGGGAAAGACCAGCCGGACGTCCTTAGGACATCCACCCGGATGTCCTCCGCTGTACAGATTTTTTTTTTTTTTTTGGCAATTGATTTATATAATTGGGAAAAATATTTTCTAAAATTTTTAATGTGCTTTGAAATAATTTTGAGTTGTATGTTTAGTTATGAGTTATAAATTTTTGTATCACATATCAAATATTACATCAACAATTCCCCACTCAAATCAAACCTCTTTTCAAAACTCTTTACCAAACAAATTTTCTACACTCAAATCATAATTCTACAACACACAAACTCAAAATACAACTCATACTCTCAAATCACATTTATAAAACACAATCAAACGCAGGCTGAGTCATTTTTTACTCAAATTTAGTGAAAAAAATACTGAACCGATGCTTTAACCCACTTAAAACCTCATCTACTCAAACGACACGGATAGACTCGGTCCAGTTTGACGGTTTTTTTTTTTGAACACACCTACCAACTGCTCCTCACATCAGGCAGGAGAAACTTGCCCACATTCGGTGTATTTACCTTCGATCTCGCTTACTCGTTAAATTCCACCAAAAAAGAAAAGAAAAATGATCTTGCTTTTATTGCAGAGTCTACTCCTGTGGACAACTTTATTATAACATTAGACAAGTGAAGCTCGGACATCTCGAACTCTGAACTTACACTTCTATCCCACCCTCCCCCTCTGGCACCAGACCCAGAACCACCTGACCAGGAAGAATTGACCTATATGTACATAGTCGGCTGTATAATAAAAATAAGCAATTCAGTATTCAAAGGAAATTCAAACAAACCCTGTTTAATGTTGAATAATGAAGAAGGTATGATGTCGATGTCACATTATGCCAAACTTAAAAAATTATCACTGCTAGAAGGTTGAACTCCAGCCAAATTCCAGTTGTCCACACTCCAAAATTCTAAGAATAATAAACGAATAAAAAAACCACATAATTACCGTTGCAGATCCATACGTCTACATTTGGAGGGTTTTGAGGCTGCAAGACTATTGACTATATTGCACATTTTGCTTACTAGTCTAATATTCTACTAAGAAAATAGGTAGAAAATTAGGATTCCGCAAGTTTCTTTACCCACCCAACCTCTACTCCTTTATGGGTACAGCTCACAATTCCGTGTCATCTCCTTTGAGGCGAGCAAATCTGCTAGAAAGTGGTAAAACCCAACACACTTCATATAAAATTGCCAAACAAACAAAGGAACTATTATCAAGAAGCTTGTAGATTGACAAAGAATGGTTTGTAATCCAAGGTCCTTGCTAGCACCAACAACCATTAAAATCCTGAAGAACTGGTAGAATTTGCTTAATTTGTGGAAACAGTTGGCATAATCTACAAGAACCATCCATATGGTTAAAATTGTAATGTTTTGAAAGCTCTTGATACGGACAACTTTGCGAATGAAACATACATTAATTTGAAAACCATTAAGCTATGAGGGTTAAGATGTGAATCGAAATACACCTAGAAAATCTGTCCTAATCCGTGTCTTCGTGTTTCACAATCTTAAGAGACATATTACCACAAACACAAGTTAAATACGACCTTTTTCACTTGAATGAGTATATACGATCTTCCTGAATCTATTTTTAGTGGAGACTACATGTGATACAAAAGCACCGCACTCATTGAAACAAAACAGCCTAACCTTGAGATTTCTATTAAGCATCAAGTTTTGCAAAATCTACATTATCATGAAAGCGTTAGGAGGACAATTCCAAGGCCAATCACTATAAACTTGAAAACGAAATGTACTTCCCAACATGAATCAGCAAACAGATCTATTAGTTCAAGCAACTAGCTCTACTTGTCTAATACAACAGATCTTGGATTCAAAACATGCACATCATTGACTTACCAAGTAAAAAGTTGTAAATTATGATTTGCAATTAATGACAGCTTTACAATGGAAAAGAAAAATAATACAACAGGTTGAGAAATATTATTTTCTTTTTGAGATTACTCAACATTGCAAATTGCAAGTCAACAAAAGAATTCTGCTCGTGTTCTCAAATACAATACAAAAGGCAAGGCAATATGACAGCAAAACTAACTTTAACCTTGAACTGTTATCAAGTTTAAATCTGCAATTCAACTGAAAAAATATATTACCTAAAGATTATCACCCATTAAACATGACAAACTCGCTAGCTCCGTGATCCACTGCTTCCATGTACTGGACGCCGAATATCATATTGATCTACAAATTCCAGGGGAGTCACTGTTTCATTCCTGACTCGCTTGATCTTGGGGCTCAATAAGCCTCTATGCCCAAACCCATATAGCTTAATAACTTGATTATCTGCAAAATTGAATGCCCGCTCCATACTGCTCAAGCACCTCTCAACCGGGTAATCCCCATAGCTCCCACAAGGCTTGCAGCCCACAAAATGAGTCACGAATGGCCACCTCTCATCGCCCAATCCCGGATGGTACTTCTCAATCATCTCTTCGTACCGATCCACCAATCCAGCCCAATACCCATGTAAATAGTAAGAATTCTCAACAAACACCTTGTTCATCCACTGATCCTTCTGAGATATCAACAAATATATCAATGCTGACTGATCATCCGCCTCAAAAGCCGGCCTACCCTTCAAGTTAGCAGTTAAAATCTTCCCAGCCTCATCACGAACAGGACCCTTCGGACCCATTGGTGCCCAAACATCAAGCAAATCCAAAGACCACTGACAATTCCTAAACAGAAAACTCCCGGTGTTCAACGCAATCCACGATTTCTGATCGAACAACAAATCAGGGTACCCATGAATAACCAAATTATAGCCATCATACTTAGAAAGTGGAAGTTGAAACACCATATCAGTAAACAAAGCATCACTATCCATCCACCAAATCCACTCAACTTCAGGGTGAGACAACATCAACCTCCTAATCAAAGGCAATTTAGCCCAATACCCAGCAAGCTCTTTATCCAAATGAGCCATGTTATACACAATTTCAATCCCATGTAATCTACAATAGTCAATTTTGTTCTTAATCGATTTCAACAAGTAGTGATCTCCAATTGCATTATCACAAGGGTTAGGAGGCGAACCAGTAACAAGCAAGATTCGAGCTTTACCGTTAACATAGTTGGGGAAATCAGGGTTTCGATCGAGCCAGATCTTTCGCTCCTCGTCCCAGTTGGTGATCTTAGGGCCGAGAGTGTAGGTGACATTAGGGTTGATCTCGGGGTCCGAGAGGTCATCCGGGTCGTTGTCGGAGCGGATCTCGGAGAGGATCCGATTGGTCTCTTCGATGAGGTGTTGGTTGACGGCGTCGGCGTCGGAGGTGCCGAGGTTGACGCCGATGTAACCGCGGAGGACGAGGATTGTGACGAAGCCACAGAGGATGGTGATCTTGATGTTGTTGAAGGTTCGGTGGATCTGGCGGCGGGGAGGGATCAGAGAGGAGACTCTGGTTCTGCCGCCTCCGCCGTTGGCGGTGGTGGTTGGAAGTGTTGCTCCACCGCCGCCGCGCTTCAGAGGGGTCGCAGTGTCTTGACCCATCTCTCTCTCTCTAACACAAACAAGCACTCTGTCGTCTCACTGTTTAACTATTTTCTCTCTCTAGAAGTGGGTTAGGAGACAGAATGAGGGAAGTGTAAAACCCTAGCTGGGGATGATGATGATGATGGTGGTGGTGGGGGGAGAGAGTTGCAGTTGTATGTATGAGAGAGTGAGAGAGAGAGAGAGAGAGGGGGGGGGGGGGGGGGGGGGGGGGAAGATACGGAGAAAGGAGTGAAGAGCGCCGACCGAATTTGGGGGGGACTAACACAGTCTAATCCTCACTGGATTTTCTGTGTCTTAATTAATTAATTAATTAATTTTTTTAATTTTTATTTTAATGATTGTAAACGAGTATATATAGGAGATTGTCTTAATTTAACTCCCACTGTTTTTGAATCATATTAAAATGAGTGTCCTACTCCCCAAATTTTTATTTTTTATTTTTACTTTGAACACCGTACATCTTTGCATTATTCACCAAAATTGTTTACAACCGTTTTTTTTTTTTTTTGGTATTATTTATATTAAAAATTTTAAATTATTGAGAGTATTAAATTTATAAAAATGTACAAATAAAATTTTTAAATTATTGAGAAATATCATTTTATCCTTTTAATTATAAAAACGTATAAATGTTCATAAATTATAAAAACATACAAATTGAATCGTTAACAAAAGGAGTCAAAATGAAACACACTAATAGTTTAGGGGCTCACTTTACGTTTTTTATAATTTAAGGGGATAAACTGATATTTCTCAATAATTTAAGAGATCCATTTATATATTTTTAAAATTTAAAAAGTTAAAGTGATATTTCTCAATAATTTAGAAAGTCTTTATATAAATTTTTTATAGTGATTTTTTTAAGTATTTTTATCAACAAAAATTTACATTAAGACTATTCACCATAGTACTAGTTTATACTCTTTCGATGGAAATTGACATTTTTTTAACATTTTTAAGAAAAAATTACAAAAAAAAACGTTAAAAAAAAAAATGAATTAACTTTGTATTGATTGCTTTATTTTTTAATCCACAGATCGGTTTTGTGTGGTTTGCGGTTCGGTTTTGACCCGCCCGTATCTATGCGGTTTGGAAAAAAGTCAACATGCAACCGCCCGCAGTGTAGTTTGCGGTTTGTGCAGATAGGGTTTGCAGATGTGCGGGCGGTTGCGGACAGTTTGCGGCTTACATTTTTTTCTTTAAAAATTAATTTTTGAGTTTTTTTTTTTTTCCATCGAACTTAGGCATCATATTCATTTTATATATTTGTGATCATTTGACAATAATTTTCTGATGAGTTTACAAATAAAAATTAAATATCAATGTATTAAATGAAAGTACCAAAAACAAAGAGACCCTACACTAGCATTTTTGCCATGAAAAAAATGTATATCAATGCATTAAAAAATGTGTATCAATGCATTAAAGGTTGTACTCAATTAGTATTGTCAGTTCAGTAATAAAGAATCAAACTAGAAGCTCCATCAAGTACCAGAAGGAAAATTATATTAGGAAAAAGTGGATGAGTCACCAATGAAAATCATATAAGAAACCAAATTTAGGACTTGATAATTCTACAGCATTAAAAAAGTTGAGAAATACTTAAAAATAAGAATCTTAGTGTCATAGAGAATATAATGGTGCTCCTGTTAAAGTTACAAAGTTGGTATATAAAAAATAATAATAATAATAATTAAAGTGCGGGCGGTTTTTGCGGGTTGCGAGTTTAACCCGCGACCCGCAAATTTGTCATATTTCAAACCGTATCCTCCCGCATTATATTTGCGAAACCGCCCATTTATATGCGGGTTAGGTGGGTTGAGCGATTTGAGCGGTTCGGATAAACCACTGCCCACCCCTACTAATAGGTCTTAATAATTAGACTTAATTCCCATCAAGTCTTATTGAAAATAATTCTTGATAAAATTGTCGTTAAAAATAATTTTTTTGTGACAATTTTTTACATACGTCGCTAAAAATTGACAATTAATGACTTTTTTGTCATATTTTTTATAAATGTCACTAAAACTTACAATTTGTGACTTTTTTTTATGATAAATTTTTTCCATAGGACCTATTAGACAAGCCTCGTTTGGCAAGTGACCTGTTTTAGCCAAAAAGTAACTAAAAAAACCAAAAAGCCAACAACCTATACAAAAAAGTCAAAGATTCCATTTTTTCTCTACTTGTTGCACATCTTTTCATAAAAAGTCAAAAAGTTATCCCAAATTAGTTTTATTTACATCACATTTTAGTTAAAAAGTCAAAAAGTTACTAAAAAAGTATGTTCCCAAATGAGGCCAAGTTCACTTATTAGGACCTATATACGTAAGTACCCCTAAAATTTAATTATTAGAAGTTGTAAAATGTAATCATGATAGGAAGAAAAAATGACAAGATGGTCATTTAGAAAATTTTAAGGCATGATATCAGCAATCTAGGGGCAATTTGTAATTAGATTACAAACCTTAGAGTGGGGAAGGTAAATTTTCAAATTTGAGGGGAGATCTCTATCAAATAGAAACCTCATGGGGTGTCAGTGTAATTTACCCTAAAAAAAATACCCAAAAATAAAAAGTACTTTCAATTTTGCAAAAAAAAAACTAACACTCCTATCTGAAGCAAAGAAAATGGAAAATTTAAAGGGTTAGTTGGTGATAAATCTAATATAAGGAGGGTATAAGACATTAGGTCCAAGAGATATTTTTTATTGATGAGAGATCCACGTTTTGTGAAATAGTTTGGCGAGAAGTTCTGAGGAACATTTTATTTTCAATTTTACCCGTTGACTTTTTTTTTTTTATTTTATCTATTTGACTTTTTGTTGACAATCTGTTGAAATTATTTCTTATCTGTTGAAATTTTTTATCTGTTAAAATTTCTATTTGTTCAAATTTTTTTATCTGTTGAAATTTTTTATTTATTAAAATTTCTATTTGTTCAAATTTTTTTTTTCTGTTTACATGTTTTATCTATTGAAAATATCTATTCAATTTTTTTAATCCACTATCTGTTGAAATCTTTGCTCTTCTATCTCTTTCTTTCTCTCTCTATGTTCTAACCCTTCTCAACAAAGGACACCATCAAAACTGCAATGGTAAAGAGAGAAAGAGTAGAGTGAGAAACAATATTTGTTTTCAAAGCAATTTCAATCATCTCCTCACAAATCTCTCTTGAGAGAACTCAAATCTGAAACAAGCAATACCAATTTTTTTTTATCTGTTTGATGGAGATGCTATTGACACACACATAGATAGAAAGAAAGAGAGGAAAGAGAGAGTGAGAGTGTGTTTGTTTGGATCTCAATGGATCTAGAGTATATTGTAACGAATCTCAACGAATTCGTAATAGCGGTGACACCATCGACATAGCGAAGATCCTACTGTTGTCACCGTTGTCGATCTAGGAGGAGATGGACATTGTGGACACCATGAAAACCCTAATAGAGCTCGATCCTCCACTATTAATTAAGCCGCTATTGAAGTCGGTGCTCTAGTTCAAAAGAGAAGAGGAGATGAGAGAGAAAGAGAGAGAGAGAGAGAGAGAGAGAGATTTGTGTAGATCTGGAGACGATAATGGAAGATCTGTGTAGATCGTGATCGAACTGGATCTTGATCATTGAGAGGGAAGATTTGCACGGGACTGTACGGCCGAGCTAAGATAACGTCGGACGTAATGGACTGCACGGCGCCGAGCGAACCCCTCCGTCGACTTGGCCGGCCACCTAACTTGAACGGTTGGAGATATTGACCGGTCATGCGCCAGCTTGCTTAGCCGAGCTGCGACTTGCACGAAATAGACGGAGCCCAGGGTTACGGATGATGGTGCCGAGCTAAAAGGTAGCCCGGGCTAAACTTGAGACACGGTTAGCGCCGGTATGCACCTAACCGGTCGCCTGGGGTAGGCAGCCTTCGTGTGACCGAGATTGAAGATAAAACGGTTAGAGGCCGGCATGCCTCGCAACCGGCTGGTCCTGCTGAACCGGTCCAGAATAGTTCGGCCGAGGTGGTCATGCTTTTTGCCTGGTTCCGAGTTACAGGTCGGTGGCACCTAGCACGGTTGTGAGCACGTGATGGCAATTTTCCACAAGTGATAGGCCGGTCAGGGTACCTCGGTTAAGGGTGCCACCTGGGCCAATGGCGTGAAGGAGAGGACATCTGCTCCACGAACGCCTCAATACCGTTGTAAAAGCTCTGCATGTACTGGTTGGAGGACAAACCTTTACACGCGTAAGGTGGTGAGAGGCGCGCACTGCCACCTGTCCAGGGAAGGACAACAGAAGTAGTGCGCGCACAACCTTGAGGCTGCATGGCCAGCCTAGAAATAGGAAGCAGGAGCGACGTTAGAGGTATGCGAATTCTCTCGATGACAACTCCCCTTCTCTCTGAAATTCTCCTTCTTCCTCAAAGTGGTCTGACTTGATCGTCGGAGGGTCTTTCCGGCACACCACCGCCGGGCAGCTCACCGATTCTGTGTTGCAGAGATAGACGCCGTTAAGAGAAGCTTGGAGCGCAAGGAGTACGGAAAGCTGAGGATATTTCGCCCCCGTACAATTGGCGCCGTCTGTGGGAAGTCTTTGATAATCAACCCTTGTTCTTTGAGCTTCTTCAACCATTTTCATGGCCAACAACGACGAAGTTCCGCTGTCCGTCGTCGATGGTGTCACTCCGGAGTATGTCCGAAGGAGAGATGGCCCCCCCGAATGTTCCAGCCGTGGCGGGCCTAGAGACTTCTTCGCGAGGAGCGCGAGACAAACGTGGGAGGAGTTCTGATCGCTCGCAGAGCCCAGAAGGCCGCCGGCGCCGGGGGGAGTCCCGTGTGCAGCACCTGGAACACAAACTCAAAGACCAGGACACCCTCATTCGCAAGATGGTGGCGGAGATAAAGCTGCTAAAGCGCCAGATTAAGGGGAAGGGTGTTGCTGGAGAGGGCAACCTCAGTGAGCGCACCACTTCCCCTCGTTCCAGCAGTCGCCGCCAGAGGAGGACTCACTCCATCTCCATCACCAGGAACTATGGGGTTGGAGATTCTGACCGACGAGAGGGCAGATCTTTCACTCGCGACAGCACCTATCGCCCCTCACACCCGTCGTCGACGTCACGATACTCTGCCTCCTCCCGTTCCAGGGATCTCAGGGATGTGTTGGAGGAGAGAGCGTGCCATCGAGAGGCTCAGAGGGTGCCAGCACTCCAGAGGTTGAGTGCCCCAGTTCACTGCAGTGAGGAAGTGGTGATGCCGGCGCCCAGAGTCATGGCCCCTGCGCTGGTGGACAAAGAGCTGGCGAGACTCACAGCCACGCCGCTGTCTCCGGAGATCGAGGGTACTCCACTTCCCGCCGGATTCCACCATCCAAAGTTTACTTTGTACGACGGCAAGACGGATCCGTACATGCACGTGAGTCATTACCGGCAAGTGATGGCTGGCCACCGCCGCAATGACGCCCTGATGTGCCTCATATTCCCAGCAAGCTTGGGAGAGCTGGGTTTGAAGTGGTTCGAAAGGCTCCCGGAGGGGAGTATTGAGGGGTGGCAGCAACTAGCGGAAGCCTTCGTCACCAGATTCAAAACCAACACTCGAACACCGAAGGAGGTCAACCATCTCCTGGGCGTCAAGATGGAGTCTGGAGGTTCTTTGAAGGCATATAATGCTAAGTATTGGGAGACCTTCAACGAGATCCTAGATTGCCCAACCGACCTTGCAATCACTCAGTATAAGCGCGCTCTTCCAGTTGGACATCAATTAAGAAACTCGCTCACAATGAATCAACCGTTGACCATGGAATTGCTCATGCAACGCATTGATGAGCACATCCGAGTTGAAGACGACGCAGCCGCAACTACCGTGACGACAAGTCCGGTAGTAGAGAACAAGAGAGTAGTGCGAAAGGTTCATGCAGCCGGACAAGATGATGGCCATGCAAACCCCCATGGAAGAGATGTGAGGAGTTCGGTTTTCGGAAGACGTCTGTAAGGAGACCGAGGAGAAGGGGCATAAAACTTGCAGTTTGTAAATGGCCGATCCATTTCTAGAACATCAAGCTCTGCCAATCTGAAGTTTTGTTCTTAGTTCTATTTTTTGTAACCCTTTTTGCCATTGGCACAATGAAACAAGTAGACCATTTTCTTGAGGATTGTTGTATTTTTGCCTCGCCAAGCGGATTTAGTGCGGTCCAAGGGGCAACTAACAATCAATTTGACGAAAAGATCAAAATTCCTTGCTGGGCGAATTTTGCTCAGCAAGAGGTTTGTTGACGGTTTTGATCAACTTTGGAGTTCCTTGCCGAGCTGAGCTTGCTCGCCAAGAAACAAGTCGCCGAGCGGACCTTGCTCGGCGACCTTGGAGTTCCTTGCCGAGCTGAGCTTGCTCGCCAAGAAGCAAGTCGCCGAGTGGACCTAGCTCGCCGACCTTGGAGTTCCTTGCCGAGCTGAGCTTGCTCGCCAAGAAGCAAGTCGCCGAGCGGACCTAGCTTGCCGACCTTGGAGTTCCTTGCCGAGCTGATCTTGCTCGCCAAGAAGCAAGTCGCCGAGCGGACCTAGCTTGCCGACCTTGGAGTTCCTTGCCGAGCTGAGCTTGCTCGCCAAGAAGCAAGTCGGCGGGCGGACCTAGCTCGTCGACCTTGGAGTTCCTTGTCGAGCTGAGCTTGCTCGCCAAGAAGCAAGTCGCCGAGGGGACCTAGCTCGCCGACCTTGGAGTTGCTTGCCGAGCTGAGCTTGCTCGCCAAGAAGCAAGTCGCCGAGCGGACCTAGCTCGCCGACCTTGGTGTTCCTTGCCGAGCTGAGCTTGCTCGCCAAGAAACAAGTCGCCGAGCGGTCCTTGCTCGTCGACCTTGGAGTTCCTTGCCGAGCTGAGCTTGCTCGCCAAGAAACAAGTCGCCGAGCGGACCTAGCTCGCTGACCTTGGAGTTCCTTGCCGAGCTGAGCTTGCTCGCCAAGAAGCAAGTCGCCGAGTGGACCTAGCTCGGCGACCTTGGAGTTCCTTGCCGAGCTGAGCTTGCTCGCCAAGAAGCAAGTCGCCGAGCGGACCTAGCTCGCCGACCTTGGAGTTCCTTGCCGAGCTGATCTTGCTCACCAAGAAGCAAGTCGCCGAGCGGACCTAGCTCGCCGACCTTGGAGTTCCTTGCCGAGCTGATCTTGCTCGCCAAGAAGCAAGGTGCCGAGCGGACCTTGCTCGCCGACCTTGGTGTTCGTTGCCGAGCTGATCTTGCTCTCCAAGAAGCAAGTGGCGGAGCGGAACTTGCTCCTGACCTTGGAGTTTCTTGCCGAGCTGATCTTGCTCGCCAAGAAACAAGTCGTCGAGCGGACCTTGCTCGCCGACCTTGGAGTACCTTGCTGAGCTGATCTTGCTCGCCAAGAAGCAAGTCGCAGAGCGCACTTTGCTCCCCGACCATGGAGTTTCTTGCCGATCTAATCTTGCTCGCCAAGAGACAAATCGCCGAGCTGACCCTGCTCGCTGACCATGGAGTTCCTTGCCGAGCTAATCTTGCTCGTCAAGAAGCAAGTCGCCGAGCTGATCTTGCTCGCCGACAATGGAGTTCCTTGCCGAGCTGATCTTGCTCGCCCATAAGCAAGTCGCCGAGCTGACCTTGCTCGCCGACCTTAGAGTTTCTTGCCGAGCTGAGCTTGCTCCCTAAGAACAAAGTCACCGAGCTGACCTTGCTTGCCCACCTTGGAGTTATTTGCCGAGCGGATTTTGCTCACCCAGAAGCACGTGGTACTGAGAACGCGTCTGTCAGTACGGTGGTACGATGCTTGACAGGACTACCGTGGAAATGACCGACCAAATTGGATAGCTCGGCGACAGATATCGCTCTAATCGTGCTCGGCTAGGAAAAGATGCAACTCGCTGACCGTTGGCTTGGTTACAGAGATAATCCCAATCACGATAGCTCGGAAGGGATTAAGGGGCAATTGAGAGGGAAGATTTGCACGGGACTGTACGGCCGAGCTAAGATAACGTCGGACGTAACGGACTGCACGGCGCCGAGCGAACCCCTCCGTCGACTTGGCCGGCCACCTAACTTGAACGGTTGGAGATATTGACCGGTCATGCGCCAGCTTGCTTAGCCGAGCTGCGACTTGCACGAAATAGACGGAGCCCAGGGTTACGGATGATGGTGCCGAGCTAAAAGGTAGCCCGGGCTAAACTTGAGACACGGTTAGCGCCGGTATGCACCTAACCGGTCGCCTGGGGTAGGCAGCCTTCGTGTGACCGAGATTGAAGATAAAACGGTTAGAGGCCGGCATGCCTCGCAACCGGCTGGTCCTGCTGAACCGGTCCAGAATAGTTCGGCCGAGGTGGTCATGCTTTTGCCTGGTTCCGAGTTACAGGTCGGTGGCACCTAGCACGGTTGTGAGCACGTGATGGCAATTTTCCACAAGTGATAGGCCGGTCAGGGTACCTCGGTTAAGGGTGCCACCTGGGCCAATGGCGTGAAGGAGAGGACATCTGCTCCACGAACGCCTCAATACCGTTGTAAAAGCTCTGCATGTACTGGTTGGAGGACAAACCTTTACACGCGTAAGGTGGTGAGAGGCGCGCACTGCCACCTGTCCAGGGAAGGACAACAGAAGTAGTGCGCGCACAACCTTGAGGCTGCATGGCCAGCCTAGAAATAGGAAGCAGGAGCGACGTTAGAGGTATGCGAATTCTCTCGATGACAACTCCCCTTCTCTCTGAAATTCTCCTTCTTCCTCAAAGTGGTCTGACTTGATCGTCGGAGGGTCTTTCCGGCACACCACCGCCGGGCAGCTCACCGATTCTGTGTTGCAGAGATAGACGCCGTTAAGAGAAGCTTGGAGCGCAAGGAGTACGGAAAGCTGAGGATATTTCGCCCCCGTACAATCATGATATGAACATGGCGAATGCGACGAAGGGCGGCAGAGGAGGGTGTTGGATCTCGGAAGGAATAGTGGATACCATTGTGAACAGTAGAGAGAGGATATGAGGAAAAAGAAGGCTGCGATGGGAGGAGGAGTTGCGGCGGTGGAAAAGGCTGTTGACGATGGCGAATCAAAGAGGGATGGCAACGATGGAGTCCGTCGACAAAGAGAGAGTAGGGTTTGGTTTGAAGAAAGGCGTATGAACAGAGAGGTAGAGAGAGAGAGAAAGAGAGAGAGAGAGAGAGTAGGAGGGAAGAAAGAGAATAAGAAGAGAAGCCTGAGAATTAGAGTTTTGAAATGAGGATAAATCGTATAACATATATATACAGGGGTAATTTAGTCATTTTACATGAGTTTGTCCTTATTTATAAAGTGTTTGAATATTTGGACCTATAGGCAAAGGAGTTTCGAAATTGGATTTATCACCCAAGCATCCAAATTTAAAATCCCAAAATAAAAATAGAAAAGTCTATAAAGACATAAATTACAATTTTTTTACATAAAAATTTACATTTTTATATGTCTTAGGCTTGGTTTGAGACTATTTTAATAATTTTTTTACTCTTTAAGAAAAAATGTACAAAAAAATAAAGAGAATAATATAATAATTTATAATAATTTTTTAATTAAAATTTCAAGTTGCTAAACGAGACCTTAAACTTGCAGGAAAAATAAAAGGATTGTCTGATTTATGTGCAAATAAACGAAGTGAATGAAAATATGCATACAAAAACAAGTCAAAACTAAATTCAACCAAACAAAACCTAAAAGGGGTATTAGTTTATTTGAGTTCGATCCCGCTGTCTACGGGGACTACTCTTTGCACGTAATGGCTTCAACGCGTAAATCTCGGAAATCATCTAGCGCCTCTCCACTATACTATCAAACATTATTATACAAACCCTACGGTGTGCACGTCGTATAAATCTTATGGTGTGGCGTAGTATTCTATCACAAAAATATAATTTTATCATAATTTTTTTAATATTAATTATAAAATGTGTAATATCATCATAAATTAATGTAATAAAAATATTATAAATTTTGTGATTGATTGCAAAAGTTTGTAACTTTGTTATGACATTTTTTATTATACTAATTTCTAACGAAATTATGTATTTTATAATTAATGTTATGAAATTTTGTGATAAAGTTACATATTTTTGTGATAGAGTGTATATCGTATGCTCTTCTTTTAGGGGTGCACATCATAACATTTTTTTAATATTATTGATTAAAAAAGTTTAAATTTTTCTTAAATTTAAATTTGAATTTAATAGTTATGTTCAGACTTGTAAAGCTTATCACTAATCTTATTTTAATGATTCGAATGGTTCATTTTATAAAATACTTTATGTATAACTTTATTTTATTTTATTACATTTGTGTTTAAAAAAAACGAATGATCTATTTTTAAGAACACTTGTTTATGTTTTTTCAAAATTTAATAAAATAAAAAAAAAATTCATGAATGATGTACAAAGAAAAATTTTAAAAATAAATAATCCAAATTATTAAAATTGAATCTTCACAATCAATTCGAGCCTTACGAATACCTAGCGGGGTTCATAAGAAAAACGGTACCCAATAAAAAAATATGTTTGGGGCCTAGGTGGTTTTTGTGCCTGCAATAATTAGGGTTTTATAGATCAGCACTGTTGTCAGCTCAGCAAAGTGACAGTTGAATTGTGAAAAATCTATCTTAAAAAGCATAGATCACAAAATTTTATACTCCCTCCCTCTTAAAAGATTAATTTTTATTTTATTTTTAATTATTTCAAGATATTAATCCCTTTTTAAAAATTAATAATTAAAATAATATAAATTTTTTATTTTATCCTTCTTTTAAATCCATTAACAATACAAAAAGTATAATTATGACAATTAATATTTTCAAAAAAATATACTATCAAAGGATAATTTTAGAAAACTAATATTTTTAAAGTGTAATAATTGTACTATAAAAAAAAATTAGATTCTTCAAAAGAGACTATTATTTTGGGACAGAGGGAGTATGATAAATTACACTTTAACCCCCTGTGATTTACCCATAAAACACGGAGTCCTTTTGTAATTTTATTTATAACACTTAAACCCCTGAACTTCATACTAGAGTGCAATTTCGAATAGACGTAACAGAAGTTGTAAAAAGTCTAAATTAGGCTTATTTCTTTCTCTAATTTTCTTCTTAATGCCATTACAAACCAAAACATTCTCTCTCATTTTTCTTTAATCTTTTTGTATTTGTTTCCTCTTCTTCTTCTTCTTCTCTCATTTCTTTTTCATCCCATGGCAAACACATACCTCTCATACCACCATCAAATACATAGCTCTCTCTCTAGAATTTAGACCCAAACAAATGCTCATATCTCTCTCTCTCTAAAATTTAGACCTAAACAAACTGACCATAGCTACAAACACCTACCAAGCTCATCTCGTCTCCTCCATTCAACCAACACCCACCACTACCCACTTTCTTCTTGCCACTGTCCCACTATCTTATTTCTCTATTTTTTTTTCTTTCTTTTTTGCCATGATTGTTGAATATATATGTATGTATTTATATATTCGTGGGCTGTGTGGGGTCTTTTTCTTGCCTAATTTGGCTAGGACAGTCATGGTAGTTTCTATGCCAAAAAAAGGAGAAAAAAAAAAAAGGAGAAAAAAAAGAAAGAAAAGAAGGGAAGGAAAGGATAGAAACTATTGCTAATGTAGCCAAAGAAAGAATTGATGGGTAGTTTCAATTATACATATATGATATATATACATACATATTAACTGATATATATATATATATAATACATATTTACATATACATAATATATATATGTATGTGTGTGCATGGCTTTAATTTGAAAAAACATTTTGATTATGATCTACAAGATAGAGGCAATAGTTATGTGCTTTGAAATTGAAAAACCTTTTTGGGTTGATTCTTTTAGCTGAAAGAAGAGGTACTGGCTGTGAGCTAATGAAAGAGAAAGGAGAAAAGAATAAAGAAAAAGAAAAAAAATTAAATAAAAAAAATGAAATTTTTGGTTCTGGTTGTGATGGCAACAAACACTTATATATATATATCTCTATATATTTTATACCCAAACAAACAATGAAGGGAACAGTGAGATGGTGGATGGAGGAGTAGAAGTAGGAGAGATTGAGCTTGGCTAGTTTAACTTTAATTTCTAGATTAAGTTTATTTGAGTTAAGAGAATGATAGACATAAATTTTAGAAAGAATAATGAAATAAAAAGGAAAGATAGAGAAATGAGGGAGATAAGCTGAAGAGAGAGGAAAGCATTTTAGAGAGAGAACAAAGGTTTCTAGTTTCCAAAAAAATTGGAAAGAAGAAGAAGCTAAGGAATTATCCAATGTGATTGAAGGGGGGGAAATTTTGGTTTTATGGTTGCGCAACACATGCTCTATTGAAATAAACGGTTCCATCCGAAATTACATTTTGGTATGAAGTTCAAGGGGTTTAAGTGTTACAAATGAAACTATAGAGGGGTTTCATGTTTTTTAAGTAAAGTTAAAGTGTAATTTATCCAATTTTATAATACATATTTTCATAGTCTATATATAATATTGTCAAAGAGAGGGATATTACTTATAAAATGTTAAAATATATATATTTTTTAGATAGTATAAAATGTTAAAATATGAAAAGTAATTGATATGCACAATGTTAAAAAAACCAAAATTTGAAATATGAAGGACCATTAAGTGGTAGAACTCATCATTATTAAAATTTATTTTGAGTAAATTACACTTGCCTTTTTTGGGATTTTTGACAAATATAGAAATCTCTTATGTGGTTTCAATAATTACAGAAATCTCCTCTACTTTTACTGACAATATCAAAATTTTCCTAATCCCTTAATTTAGTACAAAACGACGTTACTTTCCTATCCAAAATGACTATATTACTCTTTGGAATTGATCAGGAAGAGATGAAAATTACTATCAACTAATAAGTTATTTAAATAAAAAATTCCACTCATCTCCCTTGAGGTTTTACATATATATTATTAAAGACTCATGTATATTTTAACATAACATCCTAATAGTTTAATAGAGAAATTACCGATAAATCCCAAATTAGGAAATGATGATCCATTTAATCCTGTATTTTTTCTTATGAACCATTTGGTCTTATTTTAATCGATAAGGAATATTTTCCTTTGATTTGGCATAGGCAGAGTTTACACATTTACCCTTGTCATGATTTGGGTGAATTCTTTTTTGCTCATTTGTGTGTAATGATTGAGATGGTAACGTTTTACATTTCCATTCTTGTGTGTTTGATTTTTGTAGAGTGATGTACGGTGGATGGATTTCAATTGCTGATGTTGTTTTCTTGTAACGTGAGAATCAATTTTGCTGCCTAGTGTCACCTGGAACAAAGTTCAAACAACGTTCATTACATTAGTATGGTCCGAATTAACATTTTCATAACCATGAATCCCACGGCTAACACAAATATAACATTTTGTTCAGTACAAAAAAAAAAAAAAACAGCAATGGTATAACACAAATTGGATCAATATATTCCCATATGTTCATCACACAAATACATATCTACCATGTTAAGCAGACATTTCAAAATAAAACTACACGCCATCTTACAATGAGTTATTTGATGTGTACATATAACAGTTGTAATTGTACTGTTTACGCTCAAATGAGGCAATATATCACTAACAAAATTAAAAACAAATATCATTACATTGTCTTACAATTATGGGATCTTTGCACCAACATTCACATATGTGCCAGCATAATGCACATGCTCACCCATCGACGTGCCACATATTCCGTGATGTGCATGGGAAGTTGATGTTAACAACAAAAACAAAATAAGATTTCCTGATGTCAAACACGGTGGACTTCCACCCCCAAACTAGACATATATCCCAACATACATTTTCAAGAACACACCAAGACCCCTGTTCATAAAATACTCAATACTCATGACTACTAAACAACCAAGACGAACAACCATTAAAATCGAAACCACTACACCAGCCAACTACTAATACACATTCATATTTTTTGACGGTGAGTCAAATTTCATGTTCACAAATGTGAAGTACAACGTATTGTTCAATGTACCATATGTTCAACGTTAACACCAACATTGACAGAGGTCAATTATTACTATAAAAAAATAGGGATTTTCAAACCCAAAACAAGGCATCTGTCCTAAATATTCACCCAGTTCACATTCCATTAAAACCTAACTACCTTGTGTAATTAAAATCCCAGATACAAACACAATGGCCAACTATTAGTGGATACTTAGACGTAATGTTCACATTACATATAAAATCCCTTAAATCCTATAATGCAAACACCGAAAACCAAGAATAAACACCCAATACAATAAACATTGGACTACCGCATAGACACCATCTTCCAATAAGCCATTTAGTGTGTGCACATCACATTTTATACTATACTGTTCACACTTAAATAAGACAAAACATCACTAAGAAAACTAAAAACTAAAAGCAAAAAACATTACATTGTAAACTGTCTGGCACATAGGTGCCGTTGCCGACGTTCCCACATACGAATCATAGCCAATGTTAACACCAACATTCAGAGTTCAATTACTTATGTAAAAACCATGGATTTTCAAACCCAAAACATGACATGTGTCCAGAACATTTAACATATTCCATTCAAACTCAACCGCTTTGTGTATTTAAAATCCAACCCAAACCACTGTAACAACAATCACAGACACAACAATTGTTGGACAATCTTCACTGTGTTTAAAAGATTTAATTCTATTGTGTACAAAACAACAACTATAATTTAAAGAAATAAAGAAAATGAGAGAATTTGTTTGATTACAAAAATCAAACTCGAAATAATAAATAAATAAATAAATAAATAACAGATTTTATTTTGTTATAAAACAAAATTAAAATCTGATTAAATAAACAAATAAAACCAGAATAAAATTAAACAACTTGCTTGGTTAATTTCTTTGAATAACTTTTCTGATCAAGTCCAGTGTTTAACATTGTGTCCTTAAGACAGATTCGTCCTCTCCACGGTACTTTCAGAATTTGGACGTCTATCTCCCAGGATAAAATGATCTTATCAACGAATAAAAGCAGCACTACAATTTAATCGTTCGTCGAACACACTAAGTGTTTACACTCTTTCTTTCAGAAATAAAATGCAACAAAATGCAGAGATTTAAAGCAGAGGATGGAGTACGAAAATTGGTGTGAAAATTCAAATGGGAGGCTAGTCTATTTATAGATGTAAAGTTGGCTGCTGGTTTTGAATTGAACAGGGATGAAACCTGTTGGTTTTTGTAACACGTTCGCGGGGGACCTCGCTACAATTCAGGACTCAAAAATTGTCACGGTTCTTAATCTGAACCAAAGAGTCCAAATCCGGCAAATCGTTTTGAGAAAACAGATTTTTGAAAGAAGTGCCAAACATGGACTGCTTTGCCAGATACAGAGTCGCCAGCTAAATATTTTATTTTGGAAAATTTAGGAAACCCTGACTCGTGCCTAAGGCCACGTGTCCGTCATCACCAAAGTTGCCTCGGCTCGGGAACTTGGGTACGATTAGGGAAGGTCACTTCGTGAGCACCCCCGCTCGGCCGATCAAAGATCGGCCTCTACTAACCATGATATCTAGTTTTGAAAACATTATGCATTCTTATTCCGGTTATTAGCCTAGATTTACTATGTGATGCGCACAGCATACAAGTATAGACTGGATCGCCTGAATTGGAACAAAACATTTCATGTTTGTTTATTTGAAAATGGTTTGATGGTGCTACTCGTAAGTAGGCTAAGACGTGGATTTGCCACCCTTGGGTGGGCTTAGAAAACATGATTTTGCCACTATCTAGTGGGCTTTAAAACACACATTTTAACGAATTGTTCCAATCCAAATAACCCAACCTTCACCCACAGGCATTCAGGCAGATATATCACATAAGCATTTAGCCTCATGGCAAACATGCTATCATGGCAATCACTCACACGCATGCAAGGATGCTAAAGCATAAAAACTTACCGAGTACTCCAAGCCAAAACAGAAGCTAATTAGAAATCCATGCATGATCCTAAATATACAGAAGTGCCTAATGCAACACATGCAATAATGCAACTAAGATAGGCTCGGCTATTCTAAACAGGGCATATGGAATGCTATAGCTAACAAGTATTCAATTTGAAATTGAAATATAATGCAGTTAGTATGATGCGCCGAGCCCGGTGCATGCAAAACAAATGAATGAATGCAAACATGCTATCATACTGTATGCTAATTGAAACATGCCCTAATCTAACCATCATAAGCAGGTAAATAAAAGGAAGAAAGACGTGGGGTTGGAAGACATACATCACACACACGCACACTTATTACAACATTGCCCTCGCTCGGAGGATCCGAATAAATAATATACAGTCCCAAATAGATAATACAGTTCGAATAAATACAAAATCCTAATTAATCAACAAATTAATCTAGGAAAGCAATAAATTGGCATGCAAGCCAGGGACTGCCTTGACTCTGCTCCGGATGATGGATGATGCATGTTTTGGAGTTGCCTTGCGCGGAAATCCACTGTGATGCCCTGATTAGCCTCTGTTTGCAATTGTTCTTGGAACGCGTGCCAAGCTCCGGAAGGCTGCTGATTTTTGATTTGCTGCAACAGAGAGCAAGAAAGGGGCATGGCAACGTATTTTCACATATGTATGCATGACTACTCTTCAGGGAGTGTAGTCCTTAATCCTCGTGCCACCAATCACGCATTTCGATGCATAATGGCCGAGGAGCCGAATTGCACAACTCAATATGGAATGAATGCACAGGAAAACACAACAAGACCAAGACTCCATCATGGATAATCCGGAGTGTCGGTGACTGGGGAATTGAGACACGTTCCGTCACTCGGACTACGAAACGTACCTCGTTTCCCGTGCTCGGGCTAACCCTTATCCCAAACACAATGCAATATGCATGACATGCATGAATGTAACTAAGACACAACCTAACATGCACAATGCTATGAAATGGCATACACGATGCAAGAGGTAACATGGCATACACAATGCGCTAACATACAACCTAGCATACACAATGCTATGAAATGAAATGGCATACACAATGCATAATGGACTTACACCAATACAAGTGGACCTCAGCCACACTTACATAGGAGGCCATTAGATGAAAATGAGACGCTTGAAATGCGTGCACACGTGCACGCAAACCGAGGACCGATCTTAGGACACGAATGCCACTCTGACAAGGCATGGCAAGGCATGGAACATGGTATATGAACATGCAAGTTCTAGCACTGAAATGTGATGCAAAATGATCCCGAATCATGGAAACATGGCACCCGATGCATGAGATGGTCCCGAAACACAAAACTATGCACATGGAATGACTTATAGCTATGCAAAGCATGCATTATTTGATCATGAAGCATGAAGACAAAAGCAAGGCAGTCCCAAAACATGAACTTTTCTAGTTCAAAGTGTGGCCAAAAAGTGCTAGCAAGATAGACTAAAATAGCATGCAATTTCGACTAGCAAACATGGATTACATGGCAAGTACATGAAGCAAGTGAGCACTCACCAAATCAGCAAAAATCAGTGAACAAAACATGCCAAAATATACCTAAATAACCACTGATATGCAACCATGGCATGCAAAAATGATGAGTTACTTTAGAGGGCCATGCAAGGAGTTATTAGGCACATACAAGATAGACATGAAGCATGACCAAAACAACTCTGGAAATCAAATATGGTAGTCCCAAAACTCACCAAATTGACCCTGAAATATGACTTCAAAATATGCAAGATAGGGTCTCTTTGGAAGGCCAAAATGACCACCAAACAAGTCAAGGTGAGAGGGGGTCACCCCCCTCTGATTTGGAGGCTCAAAACAGAATCAAAACCACTGGAAATCCACTGGATTCTAGTGGCTAGAAGACCAAACAAAGCATGCAATTGGAGCTTAGGTGTAAGGCTCAAAATAGGAGATAGTCAAGCATACAAGGAAGCATATGACCTCAAACAAAAATAGAACCTAAAACAAACTTGAAGATGAGATCAAAAAAAGATATTTTTCAGTTTATGACAACTCTCAAAACAGCTCACAAATAAACCTAAAATACCATGCAAAAAAAAAGGCCAAAAAGAGAGTTAAAGAGGCAAGTGATAGTAGGAGACCTCAAACAGCAAAATGTTCTTAATCAAACATGAAAAGGAGCTCAAAATATGACTATTTACAGTTTGGGTCGGAGCCCAAAAATGCTTGCAAGCAAGGCTTAGATATAGAGCAAGATAGGAACAAAAAGAGGGAAAAGAAGCTTACCCTTGAAGACCAATGGACCAGCAGCTCTTGGTTTGAGAAATGGTGCTCCTAAGCTCTGAGAAACAGCTCCAAGTTGTTGGAATGGATGGTGGTGGGGTGTATACCAAAAACCGGGGCAAACGGAGGTGGTTAAGCGGTCCCGAACCGAGGCACACGGCCGTCGGCTCCGAAAAACCGGAAACCGGGCTCTAAACGGGAAAAATGGCCTACGACCACGAAACGTAGCCTATGGCCACTGAGAGATGATCTACGAGACCTCTCCCTCCCTTCGGGAAGAGAAAACAGGGAAAACGGAGCCTGGTTCGCAAACCGAGGCCAGACACGAAAGAGCCCAGAAGTCCGGAGGCAAGGCTCGCAGCCGAGACTCTGAAACTTCTGAACGAGCACAATATGAAACATCACCGAGTGCTCAATCGGTGACGTCTGAGTCTTAAGGTCGGTCAAAAATGGGGTGTCTACAGTTGCCCCTCTTTGACAGAACTCGAAAGTCATAAGTGACGGGAGTGAATGTCAAAGCCCAGAGACGACCCATTTTTGACAAGGCCGAAGACTTAGACAAACAGGTGAGATAAACAGAGATGTGCCCGCAGGCGCGCCCGCAGGCAGGGGGGGCAAAATGCAACTGGCAATGCAAGACGCCGAAGGTGACTCAATGATCATGCAAATGCAGCAAGTTGTAATGAAGCATATATTCACAATAGATGCAACAGTTTTAAGCAAGAATGCAAAGCAACAACTACATTTCATGCAGTTAAGAATGCGGAGAATTATTCAATTCTCGCCACGTCTCACACGGAGAAGATACAATACCTGCGCGATTCGTCTGGTCGCACCAGCCTCAAATGAACCGTACATACAATATCGTGCCTCATGGTGCTGGGGATCTCTCGCTTCTTCTTGGTCGAACCACAGGTGCTACTTTTCTCCCTGATTATGGTTGCAGCTTTCCCTATTCTCCAACAGGGTGACAGACTAGGTTGATTCAGTATCCAGAATTGAGGCGCACACATATGCTATCTTAATCTATGGGGCTGCCATACAGATTTCAAGCCGAGGATATACCCCTGGGTATTTAAACCAGACTTTAGTCTCGAAAATCCCGAACCTTTGCGTTCTAGGCATGAGCCATTCGAACTCTAGTTTCCACCGTCTCAGTTGGTCTCCTAGGAACTCACCGCAAACACAGGCAGGTGGCTATACCAGACCACCGGAAGTCGTTTGGGCACGACAAACACCAAAGGAATTGCACCTTTAGAGGATTTAAGGTCTCCTAGACCGGAGAGTGCACAAGGCAGTGCGATGAAATGCAAGTAAAATGTAAGTACGATGCGCAAAACAGCGTGAATGATGATGCAGGATTTAAGGTCTCCTTAGACCGGACAATAAAACAGATACGATGCAATGGATGTAATAGATGTGATGCAATAGATAATAGATGTGATGCAACAGAGAGTATAATAGATGCAAAATGGTGACATACGCCAACCACGCTGGACTCGTGAGTGGAGGAAGAGCAAAGAAAATTAATCAGGAGCGCGTTCCATGCAACCTAAGATAAATTCCAAACACGTTGAAATCGTGTGAGGAAGGGATCAAAACAACAACCGCCCAGGTCCGCGCACAACGCAACCTGAGATAAAATCCAAACACGTTGAAATCGCGTAAGGAACGGGACACTCAAACCACGCTGAAATCGTGAGAGGAGGTCTGAAAACAACCGCTCAAGTGTGTGCACAATGCAACCTGAGATAAAATCCAAACACGCTGAAATTGTGTGAGGAACGGGACACTCAAACCACGCTGAAATCGTGAGAGGAGGTCGAAAATAACCCGCCCAGTGCGTCTACAACGCAACCCGGGATAAATTCCAAACACGTTGAAATCGTGTGAAGAGAACACTCTAACCACGCTGAAATCGTGAGAAGAGGTCCAAAAACAACCGCTCAAGTACGCGCACAACACAACCTGAGATAAAATCCAAACACGCTAAAATCGTGTGAGGAAAGGGACGCTCAAACCACACTGAAATCGTGAGAGGAGGTCTAAAACAACCCGTCCAGCGCGTCTACAACGCAACCTGGGATAAATTCCAAACACGCTGAAATCGTGTGAGGAAGAGAACACTCTAACCACGCTGAAATCGTGAGAAGAGGTCTAAAAACAACCGCTCAAGTACGTGCACAACGCAACCTGAGATAAAATCCAAACACGCTGAAATCGTGTGAGGAAAGGGACGCTCAAACCACGCTGAAATCGTGAGAGGAGGTCCAAAACAACCCGCCCAGCACGTCTACAACGCAACCTGGGATAAATTCCAAACACGCTGAAATCGTGTGAGGAAGAGAACACTCTAACCACGCTGAAATCGTGAGAAGAGGTCCAAAAACAACCGCTCAAGTGCGCGCACAACGTAACCTGAGATAAAATCCAAACACGTTGAAATCGCGTAAGGAACGAGAACACTCTAACCACGCTGAAATCGTGAGAAGAGGTCCAAAAACAACCGCTCAAGTGCGCGCACAACGCAACCTGAGACAAAATCCAAACACGCTGAAATCGTGTGAGGAAAGGGACGCTCAAACCACGCTGAAATTGTGAGAGGAGGTCCAAAACAACCCGCCCAGCGCGTCTACAACGCAACCTGAGAAAGTCCCGGAGGACAACGATCCCAAACGCTGCTCAGCGTAAAAGGATAAATGGTAGAAGATAACACAAGATGCAAATAAATGCAAGTATGGTGTTCATGACAATACAAGTGGAAGAGTGCATAACAATGCGGGTGGAAGGGTGCATAACTTTGAAGCAGGCTTGATCTTGCGCTTGAGGTAGAGGCATACTCATACTTCGAAGCATTGACAAGGCTTGAAAAGGTACATCCGGAATACAATCACGGAATTTTCTGAAGTTGAAGCACACTCAGCTGCTTCCATTTTCCCTCTTTTCTTTTGCTTTGCAGTCTGGAACCCATATAGCTTCAGATAGGTCCTTGTTTTACTGTTCACGTTTATCGGGGGTGGATCTTGTAGTTTTATGAAAGAACAAATACTGTTTTGAACAAATGTGGAGAACAGCATGGCACTCGGAGCACAAAACGATTTTATTTTCGAAATTGAGAGATGAGTTTTCGACCAGGTATTGAGCCTACGACTGAACACAGCAAAACGACTCAACAAGGAAATAAAAGGCACACAACCTAGACACATCGAGTAACACTCGAAACGACTCAAAACAAGAAACGAGATAAAACAAAAAAAGACACGACACTCAGATGTGCACAAGGAGCCTGTTTCACCGAGTAGTGTTTCCCGCCCTTTCTCATTTGTGATTCTCACATCACTCGGCCCTCAGGCTCTGTTTTTCTAAAAAAGCCCTTTTCTCACTTTTTCTCTCAGCGCACATCTCTCTATTCTTCAATCTCTCATTTTTTATCCCTCCCCTGGGTGGTTGATGGATAAACAGGAAGTTGCAGGCTCTTGCCCCTAGCATGCTGCTAGATCCCTCTCCTTCTACGCGCAGCTAGTGAGTTCCTCTCAAAGAGGGGTTGTGCTACAACTGGGTGTGTAGCGAATCTGCAGCTGACATCGGTTGACGATGCTCTGCTGGGCAGTTTAGATGTGATTAGATCTGTCCAGATGAGGGAGGGGAATATCTTGATCTATTCCAGTTCGTGCTTCGCACTTGGCTCGACACCTCGTTGCTCGGAGGGTGTGAGAGCTTTTCGGCCCTTTTGTGGTTAGCTTGAGTGGTGCCCTTTTCCGGCAGGTATGATGCCCTTCTTGGCAAGTATGTTGACAATGGGGAAAGACAGGAAGCCTGACTCAACTGTGTCCCTAGTTTCATCATTTTGACCATTTTTTGTTTTAGTTTTCTCCTAAAAAAATTTGACCAAAATGAGAGTTAGATTAACATGCTTGTTCAACTTTTTGATTTGAAATCATGCAAGTCAGGCTATGAGCACTGAAAATTTTTCTTTTTTGGGTCCAAGAAATGGTCCAGTTTTAGAAAATGGGATAATTTTCGAGAGAATTAGTTAACCTCAGTAAAAATTCTCAAAAACTATTTTTGCAAACGGCCACTGCTCAACGAGCATAGAACCCACTCTCGAGATGCCCAACCTCAGATCCGAAGGAAAATTGCCCCTTGCTTGAAGAGAGCTGCATGGCAACGGAAAGTTGCCCCTCGTTTGAATGTCGCCGCAGCACATTGAATGGCAACGGAAAGTTGCCCCTTGTTTGGATAGCACCGCGGCGCATTGTAGTCAGTCCTCAGAGTGACGAACACAACCAAATCCTCAGATACAGAGAAGACAAAGATGACCAGAACCATCGCAAAGTTTGCCCCTTCGAGTACTGCTGGATATCGAGTAAAGTTCAAACCATGATCACGAGTAAATCTTAGATATCTAAGAACTCGAATGATCACTTTCCAATAGTCTTCTCCAGGGTTACTAGTGTACCTACTCAATTTACTGATAGCATAAACTATATCAGGACGAGTACAATTCATTAGGTACATTAGACTTCCAATGATTTAGGAGTATTTTAACTGAGACACTGCATCACCTTTATTTTTCGATAAATAAAGACTGATGTCTACAGGTGTTCTTGCTAAATTCAAATCATCCTTGATAAATTTATAAAGAATTTTCTCAATATAATGAGATTGAGATAATGCATATCCGTCAGATGTTTTAGTAATTTTCATTCCTAATATAACATCTGCGACCCCCATATCTTTCATATCAAATCTTTTGTTAAGCATTTGCTTAGTTGATTTGATCATGTTTTGACTGCTTCCAATGATAAGCATGTCATCCACATAAAGACAAACTATGACATATCTTTGGTCAGTGTTTTTAACATAGACGCATTTATCACATTCGTTTATCTTAAACCTATTAATAAGCATTGCATGATCAAATTTTTCATACCATTGTTTAGGTGCTTGTTTTAATCCATAAAGGGATTTTACAAGTCGACAAACTTTCTTTTCTTGCCCTGATACTACAAACCCTTCGGGTTGCTCCATATAGATCTCTTTATTTAGATCACCGTTTAAGAAAGCTGTATTAACATCTATTTGATGTATTTCTAAATTAAAAAACGCTGCTATAGCAATAAGCATGCGAATGGATGTTATTCATGTCACAGGAGAATCTGTGTCAAAATAATCCAGACATTCCTTTTGTCTATAACCTTTAACTACAAGTCTTGCTTTATACTTGTCAATTGAACCATCTGCTTTCATTTTTCTCTTGAATATCCATTTATATCCAAGAGGTTTGGAACCTGGTGGAAGATCCACCAATTCCCAAGTATGATTTTGCATAATGGATTCAATTTCATTATTAACAGCCTTTTTCCACAAAGGTGCTTTAGGACCTGTCATTGCTGCCTTAAAGCTTTGAGGTTCATTTTCTAACAGGTATGTCAGAAAATCTGGACCAAAGGATTTTGATGTTCTCGCTCTCTTACTTCGTCTTGGTTCATCATCAGTTAAATCCTGTTGGTCGAGACCATTACTAGCCTCTTGTGTTTGATTGTCATTAGTCTTTTGACTTTGTGTACAATCATAAGTTCTTTTTTGTGAACTTAATTCATGTCCTTTCTTGTAAGGAAAGACATGTTCAAAAAACACAGCATTCCTTGACTCTATAATAGTGTTCACATTTATATCAGGTATTGCTGATTTATAAGTCAAAAACCGATATGCACTACTATTCTGAGCATAACCAATAAACACACAATCTACTGTTTTTGGTCCAATCTTAGTCTTTTTAGGAACAGGAACTTTAACTTTTGCCAAACACCCCCACACTTTTAAGTATTTGTAGGAAGGTGGTCGACCTTTCCACAATTCATAAGGAATGCTTTTGGTTTTCTTGTGAGGTGTTCTATTAAGAACATAATTAGCAGACAATATTGTTTCCCCCCATAAGTTCTGTGGTAAGCCTGAACTTAGTAACATGACATTCATCATTTCTTTTAGGGTTCTATTCTTCCTTTCAGCAATTCCATTTTGCTGTGGAGAATAAGGGGCTGTAGTTTGGTGAATAATGTCATGTTGTGCACAAAATTCATTTAATGGTGCATCATATTCACTACCCCTATCACTTCTAACCATTTTAATGGTTTTACCAAGTTGATTTTCAACTTCTGTTTTGTAGAGTTTAAACATTTCTAAGGCTTCATCTTTACTTCTAAGTAAATAAACATAACAATATCTTGTGCAATCATCGATAAATGTTATGAAATACTTTTTGCCTCGTCTAGTTTGAATAAATTTTAGATCACATACATCGGTATGAATTAATTCTAGAGGTTCGGTTTTTCTTTCAACCGATTTAAATGGAGCCTTAGTTAGTTTCGCTTCTACACAAATTTCACATTTATGATTATGATTAATTTCAAACTTTGGTATATAATCTAAACCAATTAATCTACGCAAAGCATCAAAATTCACATGTCCTAATCTACCATGCCATAAATTTGACTCAAGAATATAAGAAAAAGATGTGTTATTCTTATTCATAGCAACTTTCGGTACAACTGTCATTATATTTAACTTAAAGAGACAATCACTCATGTATCCCTTACCAACATACATACCACTCTTTGTTAGTACAAATTTATCAGACTCAAAGACAAGCCTAAAACCATTTTTACTTAACAAAGAATCAGAAACTAAATTCTTCTGGATGTCAGGTACATGCAGTACGTTGTTGAGGGTCAGTTCTTTTCCTGATGTCATCTTCAAGATCACTTTTCCTTGTCCAGCCACAGTAGAAGTAGAAGAATTTCCCATAAAAAGTTGTTCACCATTTGCAGCCTCATTGTAGGTAGTGAACATCTTCTTGTCCGCACATATGTGATGAGTTGCTCCAGTGTTAACCCACCATTCTTTGGGATTTCCAACCAAGTTAGCCTCAGACACCATAGCAGAGAGGTTGATGTCATTCACCCCGTCAGAGATGTAATCCAATTCTGTCACATTGGCTTGATTGGTGGTCTTCTTGCTTGTACTTCCATGATCCTTCTTAGGGCGGCAGCAGTCAGAAGCTCGATGTCCAGTCTTGCCACAGTTATAGCATTTTCCTTTGAACTTCTTGTTGCCATTATTGTTGCCTTGTTTAGGACCATCTCCAGTAAACTTCCTTTTTTTGTTATGTGGTTTTTGAACTTGTTCAACCACATTAGCCTTGAACTCAATGGGATTTTTCCCATTCCTCTTTTCAGCCTTTCGGTTATCTTCCTCAATTCTTAATCTTACAATCAACTCATCCATGGTCATCTCTTTGCGTTTATGTTTTAAATAATTTTTGAAATCTTTCTAAGCCGGTTGTAACTTTTCCACCAAAGCAGCGACTTGGAAAGACTCGTTAAGAGACATACCTTCTGAATGAATATCATGCAAAATTATCTGAAAACTTTGAACTTGAGATATTACCGTTTGGGAGTCTACCATAACAAAATCCAGAAATTTACCGACGACAAATTTCTTCGTGCCGGCATCCTCTGTCTTGTATTTCTTCTCCAAAGAATCCCACAATTCTTTTGTTGACTTCAGAGGACTGTATACATTATACAGCATGTTGTCAAGGTCATTGAGGATGTAGTTTCTGCATAGGAAATCTGAATGTTTCCAAGCATCTACAGCGGCAACAACTTGCCGATCACTTTCACCCTCTTTAAGTGCTGGAGCCTCTTCATGGAGAAACCGGGCCAAATTAAGAGTTGTAAGATAGAACAACATCTTCTGCTGCCATCTCTTAAACTCGGTACTATTAAATTTTTCCGATTTTTCTCCATGATTGATTGGTACATGAACATGGTTCTGGATAGGGACCGATGTAGGTGTAACAATAGGAGTACCACTGCTAGATGCAGTTTCAGTTGTAGTAGCCATAATCTCTGATTACAAAAATCAGAAAAATTAAAACACAAATTAATTTTCTAGTTACTAAAACCATAAAATAAATTATAACACAATATAATTTTATTTTTCTTGTTACTAAAATGAGAAAAATAAAATACCAAAATAATTTTCTATAATACCAAATAATATTCTGCAATTGTTAATGACACTAGTATATTACTACTAGTTGTCAAAGAAAAGAGACAGTATATTACTACTATCTGTCAAATAGCATAAATCACTATTTGTTTTTCCAACAAGAATATTATTTTGAAAATACAGAAAATTAAATACAATGAAGATACCAAAAAGGATTCTGTCTTAACATTGTTGGACAATCTTCACTGTATTTAAAAGATTTAATTATATTGTGTACAAAACAACAACTAGAATTTAAAGAAATAAAGAAAAGGAGAGAATTTGTTTGATTACAAAAATCAAACTCGAAATAATAAATAAATAAATAACAAATTTTATTTTGTTACAAAAACAAAATTAAAATCTGATTAAATAAATAAATAAAACCAGAATAAAATTAAACAACTTACTTAGTTAATTTCTTTGAATAACTTTTCTGATCAAGTCCAGTGTTTAACACTGTATCCTTAAGACAGATTCGTCCTCTGCACGGTGCTTTCAGAATTTGGACGTCTATCTCCCAAGGTAAAATGATCGTATCAACGAATAAAAGCAGCACTATAATTTAATCGTTCATCGAACTGTAGACACCCCATTTTTGACCGACCTTAAGACTCAGACGTCATCGATTAAGCGCTTGGTGATGTTGCATATCGTGCTCGTTCAGAGGTTTCAGAGTCTCGGCTGCGAGCCTTGCCTCCGGACTTCCGGACTCTTTCATGCTTTGCCTCGGTTTGCGAACCAGGACTCGATTTTCTTTGTTTCTCTTCCAGAAGGGAGGGAGAGGTCTCGTAGACCATCTCTCAGTGGCCGTAGGCTACGTTTTGTGGTCGTAGGCCATTTTGCCCGTTTGGAGTCCAGTTTCTGGTTTTTCGGAACCGTTGGCCGTGTGCCTCGGTTCGGGACCGCTTAACCACCTCCGTTTGCTCCGGTTTTTGGCGTGCATCTTATTTACTCCCTTTTGAGGGACACTGTGGTCCGAGAGACCAACTTCGTGGTCGAACGCCACCTCCGGTGCCCAACAGTCAGTTTTCGGGGCCCCGGGCTGCGCGTTTTGGCCCCCGAACCTTCATTTTGCATCGGTTTTGGTTCATTTTTGGTGGGGACCTCTGTTTCATTGGTAGGAAGGTTGTAGAAGGGTGGGAGGCCAGTAATTGTTCTGACAACCAGTTTTATTCCTCCATCGCCCTCCGTCGCCCGCTTTTCTCACTTCAAAGCCAATGTTGACCACCCTTGGGCCATTTTCTTTAAACCTAAACCCCATATTTGTGTTGTACACATCCGGGAGGCCACCAATATTTGGTAGTCGGCCAGTAATTGCACTTGAACCTTTTGAACCCCTTTGAAAAATGGGCTTTTCTCTCTCCTGGTTCACTTTCTCCAGCTTTTGACCACAAGGTTATGTTGTGCACACATGGGAGGCCACCAATCTGTGGTGGCCGGCCAGTAATTGCACTTGAACCTTTTGACGCTTGGCCGACCGGCCATGGGGAGGGCCGGCCGGCCACCTGCAGCCTCAATAACCAGCCGGCCATGATCCTCACATCAGGTACATTGCAGGTACACCCTCATTTTCCCCCTAGATTTTGTGTCCGGGGGGCCAACTTTTGGGGGGAAATTTGAATTCCATTTCCCCCCCTTTTCTCCCCCCTCTTTTGCCTATATAACCAGCACTCCCAGCTGTGTTTAGGGGTTGGAAAAATTGCCTAAGAGCTTTGCATTACACTCCCTCCTCTCCCTCTCTTCCAACCTTCAAACCCTTAAGTTTCTTACACCCTTTACTCTACAACCCATAGCACCACTCCTCCTCACTCCATTCCAGAAGCTTGAGGGCCATTTCCAGAGCTTAGGAACAACATTTCTTGGACCAAGAGTTGTTGAAGTTTGGTTCTTCAAGGGTAAGTCTTTCTCTCCTCTTTTCTTGCCCTATTTTGATCTATATTTTAGCTCTTTGTGCTTGCATTTTTGGGCTCTGACCCTAACTGAAAATAGCATTATTTTGAGGCATTTTTCATGTTTGTTTTAGGGTCCTTCCATGTTTAAGGTCTGTAGCTACCACTTGCTTCTTTACCTCTCTTGTATGCCTCTTTCTTGCATAGTATTTTAGGCTCATTTGTAAATTATTTTGAGCTTGGTTTTAAACTGAAAAGTGGTTTATTTTGAGCCCTTTTTCAACATTGTTGAAGGGCTCTTCACTGTTTGAGGCTTCCTTTTATCACTTGCCTCTTTACCCCTCTTTTGGCCTTATTTTTGTATGCTTTGTTAGCCCCTTGTGCTTATATTTTTGGGCTCTGGTCCGAACTGTAAATATCCTTATTTTGACCCCCTCTTCATTTTTTATCAAGGGTCTTTTGTTTCTTGAGGCTTCCTTTTTGCTCTTTGTGTTTAAACCTCTTTTTAGGCCTTATTTTGTATAGTATTTTAAGCTTGCTTGTGAACTGTTTTGGTCTTGTTCATAAACTGTAAAATATCATGTTTTGGGCCTCTCTTCAATATTGTTGAAGGGCCCTCCTCTGTTTGAGGCCAGAAGCCATCACTTGCTTCTTTGTCCCTCTTTTTTCCTTTTTCTTGCATAATGTTTTAGGCCTGCTTGTATTTATTTTTGTGGCTTGTTGTAAACTGTAAAGTGCTTCATTTTTATCCCTTATTCAACTTTGTTGAAGGGCTCTTTTCCATTTAGGGCCAGCAGCTGTTACTTGCTTCTTTATCTCTCTTTCGGGGCCATTTTTGCATGCTAGCTTAGTCCTATTTGCGTTCACTGTTTGGCCTTGGTTAAAACTGTAAATACGCTTGTTTTGGGACTGTCTTGATTCTGTCTTCACACTTCATATTCAAATAATGCATGCTTTGCAAAGCCATAGGTCATTCCATGTGCCTAATTTCATGTTTCGGGTCTCATTCCATGCATCGGGTGCCATGTTTCCATGTTTCGGGGCTGTTTAGCATCATATTTTAGCGCTGAAATTTGCATTTTCATATGCCATATTCCATGCCTTGCCATGCCTTAGGTTCGGTCCTCGGTTTGCGTGCATGTGTGCACGCATTTCGAGTTTCCCTCTTTCATCTAATGGCCTCCTATGTGAGTGTGGCTGAGGTCCACTCATGTTAGTGTAAGCCCATATTGCATTGTGTATGCCATCTTAATCCTTTGCATTGCGTATGCTAGGTTGTATGTTAGAGCATCGTGCATGCCACGTTACATCGTGCATTGTGTATGCCATTTCATAGCATTAAGTATGCTAGGGTGTATATTAGTCGCATTCATGCATGTCATGCATATTGCATTGTGCTTGGGATAGGAGTTAGCCCGAGCACGGGAAACGAGGTACGTTTCGTACTTCGAGTGATGGAACGTGTCTCAATTCCCCAGTCGCCGACACTCCGGATTACCCATGATGGAGTTTAGGTCTTGTTGCGTTTATACGTGCATTCATTTCATATTGAGTTGTGCAGTTCGACTCCTCGGCCATCATGCATCGAGATGCGTGATTGGTGGCACGAGGATCAAGGCGTGCATACATATGTGAAAATACATTGCCATGCCCCTTTTCTGCTCTCTGTTGCAGCAAATCAAGAATCAGTAACCTTTCAGAGTTTGGCGCGCTTTCCAAGAATAATTGCAAAACAGAGGCTAATTGGGGCATCCCAGTGGATTTCCGCGCAAGGCAGCCCGAGCATACATCATTCATTATCCGGAGCAGAGTCGAGGCAGTCCCCAGCTTGCATGCCAATTTATAGCTTTCCTAGTTAAATTTGTTAATTAATTAGGATTTTTGTATTTATTCGGGACTGTATTATTTATTCATTTGGGACTGTATATTATTTATTTGGACCCTTCGAGCGAGGGCAATGTTGTAATAAGTGTGCGTGTGTGTGATGTATGTCTTCCAACCCCACGTCTTTCTCTCCCTTTTATTTACCCGCTTATGATGGTTAGATTAAGGCATGTTTCAATTAGCATACAGTATGATAGCATGTTTGCACTCATTCATCTGTCTTGCATGCACCGGGCTCGGCGCACCATACTAACTGCATCTGTATTTCAAATTCCAAATTGAATACTTGTTAACTGTCGCATCTCATATGCCATGTTTAGAATAGCCGAGCCTGCTATAGTTGCATTTTTGCATGTGTTGCATTAGACACTTCTGTATATTTAGGATCATGCATGGATTTCTAATTAGCTTCTGTTTTGGCTTGGAGTACTCGGTAAGTTTTATGCTTTAGCATCCTTGCATGTGTGTGAGTGACTGCCATGATAGCATGCTTACCATGAGGCTATGTGCTTATGTGATATAACTGCCTGAATGCCTGTGGGTGAAGGTTGGGTTATTTGGATTGGAACAAATCATCAACTGTGAGTTTTAAGCCCACTAGATAGTGGCAAAACCATCTTTTTCTAAGCCCACCTGAGGGTGGCAAAATCTGCATTTTAAGCCTACCTGTGGGTAGCAAACCATCTTTCCAAAAAACAAACATGAAATGTTTTGTTCCAATTCAGGCGACCCGGTCTATACTTGTATGCTGTGCGCATCACATAGTAAATCTAGGCTAATAACCGGAATAAGAGCACATAATGTTTTCAAAACAAAATATCATGGTTAGTAGAGGCCGATCTTTGATCGGGCGAGCGGGGGTGCTCACGAAGTGACCTTCCCCAATCGTACCCAAGTTCCCGAGCCGAGGCAACTCTGGTAATGACGGACACGTGGCCTTAGGCACGAGTCACGGTTTCCTAAATTTCCCAAAATAAAATATTTAGGTGGCGACTCTGTATCTGGCAAAGCAGTCCATGTTTGGCACTTCTTCCAAAAATCTATTTTCTCAAAACGATTTGCCGGATTTGGACTCTTTGGTTCAAGATTTAGAACCGTGACACGAATCGAGTCCGAGCTGTAGCGAGGTCCCCCGTGGGCTTGTTACAGTTTCTGGCGACTCTGCTGGGGATTTAGAGAACTTGACTCGAACTCATGATATCTTGTTTTGGCTACACTTATGTGTTTCTTTGCATTGCATTTGCATTGGTGCGCCTAGGACACCATGTTTGCCATCTGCTATTCCTGAACGGTTTGCCGGAGGCTTGTCTTGTCAAGGCATGACCATAAGGCTGACCGGTTGTGGGCTCTGCCAGTATGGGAACACAAACCCCGATTTTACCGGGGCACCCTTTTGACCATTCGACCTAGTGCATATCGAAATCCATAATGACCATTCCAAACTAGGACAGGTTGCTTACCCGATATAGGTTATTTGAAACTGCTGCGTGCGTAGTGAAACCCTAGCTCTTGACAAAATAGGACAGGGAAACCTTACCCCTCCATAGGGGTGTTTTGGCTCTTACTTGCACACTAAGTGTTTACACTCTTTCTTTCAGAAATAAAATACAGCAAAATGCAGAGATTTAAAGCAGAGTATAGAGTACGAAAATTGGTGTGAAAAGCCAAATAGGTGGCTAGTCTATTTATAGATGTAAAGGTGGCTGCTGGTTTTGAATTGAACAGGTATGAAACCTGTTGGTTTTGAATTTAAACAGATTTGAATCTGTTGGGTTAACTATTTCAAACAGATAAAAAACGGGAAGGGCCCTGTTTGGATGAACAGTAAATCCAAACCAATTTAATTTTGTTTGAAAACGGGAAGGGCCCTGTTTGGATGAACAGTAAATCCAAACCAGTTTATTTCCGGTTTAATTTGAATTCTGGATTTTATTTTATACAAAATAAAATTAAATTCAAATGTTTTTGGCCCAAAAAGATTAGTATTGGGCCGAACAAGCCCAACCTCACACCATACACCTGCGCCCAAGCCCAGCCTGCCCGACCGGATGGACGGCGGCGGCGGCGCGCGTGTGGTGGTTTTTGGGTCCAATGGGTCTAGCCCATTTTGCCCATAACCTCTCCCTCTAAAACACTTGGGTACCCCTTGGGGCACACCCCAAGTACCAAACCCATGCCTTATAAACCCTTTCGAAACCTCCCACCAAATCAATGTAGGGCAAGCCTTATTCAAACCTTTAAGGAATTTCTACCAAAACTCCATTTCCATGGAGCATACTTTGGCTTCAATTTCCTATTCACTCGGTAATGGTTTTGAGCAACCAAATATACCACGTGAATCACAACGCGGCATAGAACGCGTTACCACTTTGACCCGTGTAAATCGATGCATGGGGCCTACCTAAAATTTAGACCAAACTTAGGAAAAATTTTTGGTTTTACCCAGAATTTTATAACCATTTCCAACACAATCAACTATCACTGCAAATAATATTTTCTTGGTGGATACTCAGGTGTAATGTTCACATATGTAAACTCACCAAAATACCACAGTACAAACGTATATCATACACAAAACCTCCAAAATTCATAATCCTAACACCGAAAACCATGAAAAAACCCCCAAAACAATAGACATTAGGCTACCACATGTATGCTTAACGGGTAAAATATTACGCACCTATAACGATCCCAGATTTTTACTCGGCTTTTATGGTGTTCCGGACTCGAGTCTTGTGGTTTAATGTTGTTATTTATGCCTTTTCCTCCTCTTACTCTTCGAATTTGAGTTTTTGAAATGTCTTAGGTGTGTTTAGAACAGGTTGGTTGCTAGTTGATCTAAAACCTTGTCGCCCAGAATTTTGGTCTTCTGCTCGAGCGGGACTTCTTGTGCTCGAGCGGGTTTTGAAAATATTCAGTACTTTGCACGTCTACAAAAATGTTGGAGAAGTGTTTTTTACGCTCGAGTGGCGTTTCTTATGCTCGAGCGGGTATGAGCTCGAGCGACCTTTCTTGCGCTCGAGCGGATGTCTGTCGTCTACCAAAAAGTTCTGGAAGTGTGTATTCTACGCTCAAGCGGGTGGTGCCTTCTTGTTATGTCTTGGCGCTCGAGCGGAACAAAAGTTTGTGTCTGACGCTAGAGCGTCAAACTTTGCGCTCAAGCAGGCCGCGTGTATATCAGATCGCGAAAATGACATTTTAAATCACTTTTTCATCATTTTCTCTCTCAAAAACTTTCCAAAAACCTAGATTGAGACTTTCTCTCTTTAAAATACTCCCTCTCTCTACATTTGGCCTAGATCAAGTGATCTCTACACCCTTATGCCTTCATTAAAAAGTTGGAGCATCTCAATATCTACATTTTGGACCAAATAGAGTGGGATTTCGAAATCGTTGGGGTTTCTCTCTTGCTTGGCTCGTCTTCTCTTCTTGAGGTAGGGATATTCTACACTTTAATATGATTTTTAACCTAGATATTTGTTGTTTTGTGTAAATGGTGGGATTTGGGAGGATTTGATTAAAGTTAAGGTTTGAATTCAAAATTGAAAGAGGGGTTTCCATGTTGTTTTTACAAAATGACTATGGGGTTCATAAATGAGATTCTCTAGTGTTAAGATGGTGAAATTTCAGCCGTTGGGTTGGTATTTGAAGAAAAAAGGAATTTTGCCCTAATTTGAGTTGGATAACCAAATTGTATAAATAATGAAATTAGTGTGGGAAATGTGAAATTGGAAGGATATGTAATGAATGGTGTAATTGGATTTGTTAAATCACTCATCTACGAAAATTTGATAAATTATCTGTTTAAAAGATTGTATATCGGTTTAGAAATATCTGTATTGGGCTATCGGTGGAGGATAACTTTGATTGTTGTAGAAATTGCATGTGGATTGGGTGAATTGAAACTATCCCATGGTTGATTATCGTTGAATATGATCATACTGTAAATACATTGCATATGTATGTTTATTTGGGAGTGGAAAGGGGATGTACTCCATATGTGATTATATGTTTATATACATTGTATATGTATGTTCGTTTGGGAGGAGAAAGGAGATGAACTCCATTATAATTAAGTTGGCCAGAGTTTCCTGGGTGAAAGTCCCGAAATCTATACATGGGTGCCGATCTCGCGGACGAAATATCCATAAAATGGCAAGTTGAAATTATACATGGGTGTCGATCTCGCAGACGAAATATCCGTAAAATGGCAGTTGGGAGTGTCGATGTTTTGATTGTGAAATCGTTGAACCATTGAGTTATAATCACATTTGGGTGATTGAAAAATAATGAAATTAACTCATGCATGGAAATGAATTGAGGGAAAATGAAATGGAGCATGGAATTGATGTTTGTGATTATATATATATATATATATATGAGAATATGAATGTTTATCCCGATCATTGGTATGCATAAATACTTATATCTTTGTTAAACCTCATATATTGTGTGAGATTATTCTTACTGAGCTGTGGCTCACCCTATTTGGGGAAACATTTCAGGTAATAATGGCATGCCTCCACCAAGGCAATAGCATTGGAGGTGTAACGACCCCGATCCGTAATTAAGTACTAATCCGTAATTTAGAATGTTAACAAGTGTTAAAAATGGAATTATGTGTTATTATTAATTGTGATATGTGCTTTGTGGTAATTTGTGCATATCTATCTGATTTGAAAGCTATTTGTCATGATCTCTGCTTTGAATATGAAATTATTGGCCTAAATGCCTTCAGAAACCAAATTTGAGTTCATGAATTGACTAACTAGAATATCTGGAACCATATGAGAAGTTTTGTTAAAAATTGATTTAGTTCAATAAAATCGCATGTGAGTAAATTGAGCCTTAATTGGAGCTATTTTGGAATAATTGAGTAATGTGCTAACCTTGATTAATTAAGGCTACTTGTGTTTAATTAAAATGATGCATGATTGGTACCTATTTAATCCTATCAATGATCTAAGATGTGATCAAGTGTATGATGTGCTAAGGCATTGGTGATGTTGAGTGTAGAGGATCACAACCCTTGTGTGTATGTTGGAGCCTTGCATGCATAACCACGTAGGCATGTTTGATGAGAAGTGAGGTGTGTGTATGTGTATATTCAGCCAAGTGAGGGAGTGTTGTATTATCCCTTTTGCTCATTTGGTCCCTTGTGTTGAAAAAGTTTGGCTAGAGAGAGAGAGAGAGAGAGAGAGCTCAAGAGTTTGAAGAGAAGGAAGGAAAGTAGGGTGATTCATCTCACATTTCTGAATCAAAGCTCTAGGTAAGAGTCTTGAGCATATTTTCTGCAGATAACTTCCATGCATCATGATTTCAACACATCTTTGAACCAATTTCATGAAATTAGCAAGAGAAGTGGGTCTTTGAGCTTGTAGATGACTTGCATGTGCATTCTTGGAGATTAACCTTTGGTTCCATCATTTTGAGTTGAGTTTTGGAGTCATTGCAAGCATGTGAGTTCATATCTTGCATAATGTTTTGGAAATTCATGGATTCATATCAACCATTTGCGTGTTTTGAAGAAATCAAGAAAATAGTTTGAAATCTTTCATGCATGAGCTTTTGAGTTCAAATTTGCTAAATCCATGAGTTTTGAGCTAAGGGTTTGAAAATGATCACATATTTGTGTTTTAGAAAAGTTTTCCAAGTTTTTTGATCAAGCTATGCATTGGTGTAGCTATTGAAATTGCATTTTGAAGCTCAAAACTCTGTTTTTGGAAACCCAGAATTTTGCAGACCGTTCGAGCGATGAATCCTACGCTCGAGCAGAGAATGCGAGCTCTCCGTATCTTTGCAGGCATGAGCGCTTCGCTCGAGCGACCAAAGTCACGCTCGAGCGAACCTTTTGTATTTTTGTTGAACCGCTCGAGTGTGGAAGTTGTGGCTCGAGCGCAGGACTAAGACCAACCAGTACTTTTCCAAGTTTGTAGACCGCTCGAGCGAAGGAATCTGCGCTCGAGCGACCTTTCACATTTTGCATGTCCGCTCGAGCGAGGGCCCTGTTTTCAGAAATTTGACCAAGTGTTTTCCAATGTATTTTGGCATCCTCATTGCATCTTAGGCATTCCTAAGACTTAATTAAGCCATAGTAATGAGGTTATGGATTAGAAACCCACTAAGAAAAGAAATGTACTAAGTTAAGAGATTACAAGAGTGTGTTTTGAACAATGCGTTACGCAAGAAACTTATGTAAAGAAAGCTAAGCCGTGTTGGCCATATGAGTGTGTAATGATACGATATGTTTGCGTTATGTACCTTGTGGTTGTAGGTCAAGACTCAAGGGTTGATTGGCCGTTTACAGGAACCCACTGTGAGTAACATTTTTGTAAAGATATGTTGATATAAATTATGTTCCAAACGAGATATGATAAGTTATGATTTCTGAAATGATATTGTTTACGTGAACGAATGTCCTATGTTTGAAATCTATTATGGCATCCATAGATAGTCCCAAGTCATGGGGGACGGCATGTAAATGCGGGTCCATGATATATATGTGATCATGAGATCTCGTTAGCCACTTCATTGTGGTGATATGTGTTTAATTGGTATCCGGAACCGATTACTCTAGTCGGAAGACGATATGTGATATGTTCTATGGGATGTACCATTATTATGTTCAGATACGAGAATGTTTATGCTATGATCTGTTTTATGCTTATGATATATTCGGAATTCGTTCACTAACCTCTTTACTTTAATGTTATTCACTGGGCCATAGCTTACTGTGTGTATATATATGTATAGGTGGGCATTCTGGAGATCGAGCGTGAAGGCTTTCGTCTGAATCTGTGTTCTGTTGTTAGCCAACCATTGTGCCTCACGTAGAGGTTCCTAAAATGTCACGTGTTATAAGTTCTAGTTGTCTCTATGTAAATGACTTGTTTGTTTTGTTGGTTGTACTTAAGATACTTTAATGTGTGTGGGTATAATGCAAGGCTGAATTTTGGATATGTATAGAAAGTTTTAAATATTTTGTTTCATATAAGTCAACACAGCTTATTGGACAATTATATTTATGTATTTGCTTCCGCTAGTCTCTTAATATGTTAATCAGTTCAGAGGCCTTCGGTAATCCAATGATTACTGGCCGGTTATGATGCTAAACCCATAGGGGCGGGTTTGGGTCGTGACAGGAGGGTTATTTAGGAAGCAAGAGGGCTTCCAGTTTTGTTTCACATTTTGTATAGCCTAGGGCTTTAGTTGTAAGGGCTAGTCCCACTTTTGTCGTAACCAAGTTAAGACTTGGAAATGTGTAAGCCCGAAGGGCATTCATTTATGTTAAACTCTCTTGTAATATTAACTTCGTGTAATGAAAGAACTGTTTACTTTGATGTATGTTACCTTCTTTATATATGCTTATGGGTTATATTTATGGTTATATTTTAAGGGCGTTACAACTTGGTATCAGAGCGTACCGGGTTTGAATGCTTTGGGTACGTGGGAAAGTGGTTAGTACCACAACGGGTTTGCCTCGCTTGTTAAAGGCTAAGGTATGGATGATATGTACTTATATGATAACATGCTTATGTGATTATATGGGTATGAGATTTAATTTCTAGGATGTTGATCGGGACCATGGGTTTTTGAGAGTCCTATTGGAAAGGCACTTGATCACTGTTGTTTCTAACTGGAACTGTAGCAAAGCCACAGGACGGTCATTATTTGGAAATAAAATTCGTATGTGTTTATGTGAGTATATGCTTATGTAGAGTGAATTACAGTTGTCCATCGTATTAGGACGCGAGTGAATTAGTTTCGGTACATTTGTAAATGTGCTAATGTTTATCGTTACCTTTATTAGGATGTCAGGACGTGGTCGTAATGGTAGGCGTGGTAGACCTAGGAGGCATGAGATGCCTATATCGGATGAAATTTTGGCGCAGGAGGAAGGGATTGGTTAGGCCAACGTGGCCGAACCAGTTGGTCAGCAGGCCATGGGTGCCTTGGCCCGCGAAACGGCCGAAACTTTGCGGGAATCCATGGACATTCTCAGGGCTGAGAATCAAGTCCAGACCCAAGTAGCTGAAACAGGGCCATCTTTCTTGAAAAGGGAGTTCTTCTGGTCGAACCCGGACGAGTTTTTGGGTGATCCCAAGGAGCCACTGAAGGCTGATGAGTGGTTAGAGCAGATGGTGAAGACGTTTGAAATGCTCGGCATCGAAGACGGGGGTTTGAAGGTGACCTTGGCGTCTTTCCAGCTGAAGGGAGACGCGGGTCAATGGTGGAAGTATGCGCGGGGACGCATTTTAGAAACTTGGGAGGCCTTCGTTGACGCCTTCTAGGAGAAGTTTTTGCGTCCTACTGTTAGGGAGAAGTTGAGGGATCAGTTTTGTCAGCTCAAGCAGTTAAATACACCAGTGGTCGAGTGTGAGGCCATATTTACCAGTTTGTCAAGGTTTGCACTAGAGTTAGTGGCGACTGAGGAGCGACGGTGCCTAGAGTTTGAGAAGAAGTTGAGGACCGGACTTATGTTCCGAGTGGCCGGGTCCATGATTAGAGACTATGGGTGCCTTGTGGAGGCTGCAGCCAATCTCGAGACCATTATGCAGGCTGAGGATGAGAGGTTGAGGGGGCTTTAGGAGGAGTCAGGATAGTCAGGGGGATGGTAAGAGACAGAGGGGTTCTAACTCTCAGCAGTCCTAGAGAGTGCATTCGATGTCTACCTTCCTAGTGCCGAGTTCGGGTTTTGGGAGAGGTGGTCAGGGAGATATGACTTGTTTCAAATGTGGTTAGTTCGGCCACAAGTCTCCAACTTCACAGAAGGGAGGAGAACAACGAGCAGCTTCATCTTCGGCTCATTCTCAGGGCCAGAGTCAGGGCAGGGGCTAACCGCTCACTTGTTATCAGTGTGGGCAGGCGGGGCACTTGAAGAGGTTTTGCCCACAGTTGGGTGGCACACCTGGTGCGTCTGGTTCGAGGCAGACACAGAGTCACCAGCCAGCGCAGTCAGTACAGGCCTCGAGGGCCAATCAGGGAGCCTCTTCAGCTCAATCAGTGCAGCAGTCTTATGCTCCGAGAGGTGAGCAGGTAGATCAGAGACCTACAGGGCGCGTGTATACTGTTACCACGTCAGATCTAGTACCGGCTCCATCTATTGTAAGAGGTACATTTTTGTTTTGCAACTCGGTTGCTAATGTGTTGATTGATATGGGTGCATCCTATTCATTTATTTCATTTGCATTTGTATCTGTTTTGGGGTTAGAGTTGGCACAATTAGCAGCTCCTATATGTGTCATGTCACCTATTAGGGTTGAGATGATTTTGAAATAGGGGTGTCGGGGCTGTGATATAGAGGTTGCCGATCGCCAGCTTCCTTTTTTGTTTGTATTGATGGACATGTCTGGTTTTGACGTTATTTTGGATATGGACTGGTTATCGTCATACCGGGCTGTTATAGATTGCTACCGTCAGAGGATTACTGTATGTACCTTGAGTGGTGATTGTTTTTATTTCTTGGGAGACCGGGTGGATAGAGTCTTAACACCGGTGTATGGTTTGCGTGGACGGAGTGAACTTAGTTGTCTTCTTGCTAGCCTTTTTAGTAGTGAATGTGATGAAGTTCGGGTTGAGTTACCAAGAGTGGTTTATGAGTATTCGGGTGTCTTTCTCGAGGATCTTATTAGTTTACCACCTCACCAAGAGATCGAGTTCTCTATTGATTTAGTGCTTGGCACAACATCAATTTCTATGGCACCGTATCGGTTTGGGCCAGCTGAGTTGAGTGAGCTGAAGATTCAGCTCTAGGAATTACTAGATAAGGGCTTTATTCGCCTTAGTACTTTGCCTTGGGGAGCATCGGCCCTCTTTGCTAAAAAGAAATATGGAGCCTTGCGACTTTGTATTGACTATCAAAAGTTCAACCAGGTTACGGTTAAAAACAAGTATCCAATGCCTCGTATAGATGACCTGTTTCATCAGTTGAAAGGGTCTCGTTGTTTTTCCAAGATAGACCTAAGATTGGGTTACCACCAATTGAGGGTCAGGGAGGAGGATATCCTGAATACGGCATTCCGTACGCAGTATGGCCACTATGAGTTTCTTGTGATGCCTTTTGGGCTAACCAATGCCCCAGCTGTGTTTATGGACTTGATGAATCGAATCTTTTGAAAATTCTTACACCGTTTTGTGGTCGTCTTTGTGGACGACATCTTGATTTACTCACCCTCTGAGGAGAAGCACGAGGAACACTTGCGAGTGGTGCTTGAGTTGCTTAGGGCTCATAAGCTGTATGCTAAGTTCGAGAAGTGTGAGTTCTAGCTAAAAGAGGTTAAGTTCTTAGGCCATGTAGTATTCGAAGAGAGGGTGACTGTGGATTTGTCCAAGATAGAGGCAGTGCAAGATTGGGCACAGCCAAACAATGCTTTCGAGATTCGTAGTTTCTTAGGGTTGGCCTGGTATTACCGTCAGTTTGTGAAAGATTTCTCCAGATTAGCCTCGCCTTTGACTAGATTGACGAGGAAATGAGTCAAATTTGTGTGGAGTGAGACTTGTGAAAAGTCGTTCCAAGAGCTTAAGGTTAGACTTACCACCGCTCTGGTCTTGATTATTCTAGAAAGGGGTTTGGGCTATTCTGTGTATTGTTATGCTTCGCGGGGAAGGTCTAGGTTGTGTATTGATGCAAGAGGGGAAAGTAGTAGCTTATGGCTCACGCCAATTGAAAACCCATGAGAGGAACTACCCTACTCACGGCTTAGAATTGGAGGCAGTGATATTTACCTTAAAGATTTGGAGGCACTATCTGTACGGTGAGAGATTTGAGGTATTTTCCAATCACAAGAGTCTGAAGTATCTGTTTACACAAAAGGACTTGAATTTGAGACAGAGAACATGGATAGAGTTCATAGAAGATTATGATTTCGAGTTGCATTACCATCCGGAGAAGGCCAATGTTGTGGCCGATGCCCTAAGTAGAAAATTTGTTAGTAGTGTAGCTTGTATTGCTATCCGAGAATGGGAGATGTTGGGTGCCCTTGATGAATTTGACTTGTATCTAGGCGAGTCTGTTGAGTCTGCAACCTTATTTTCTGTAGTTGTACAACCTACACTTGTGAACCGAGTGTTAGAAGCACAGAAGAGTGACTTTGAGGTAGAAGCCCTTCGGGAGAAGATCTCCAGTGAGAAAATAGAGAATGGCTTGACTGTGTATTCCGACCAGAGTGTGAGATACCGTGACCGTTTATTTGTGTTGGAGTCTTGTCGAGAGGAGGTACTTCGGGAGTTTCACCATTCACGCCTTGTGATGCATCCGGGAGGCACAAAGATGTATCATGACCTTAGTCGCCAGTTTTGGTGGAGAGGTATGAAAAAGGATGTAGTCGTGTTTGTGTCGAAATGCCTTACTTGTCAGCAAGTGAAAACTGAGCACTAGAGGCCAGTGGGTTTGTTGCAACCCTTACCTATAGCTGAGTGGAAATGGGAACATGTCACGATGGATTTTGTTGTGGGTCTTCCGAGGACTCAACGGGGCAGTTATGCCATTTGGGTGGTAGTTGATCGGTTAACCAAATCTGCGCACTTCATACCTATACGCACGAATGATTCGGTCGATTACCTTGCCGACTTGTACATTAGGGACATAGTGAGATTGCACAGGGTCCCTAGGACGATTGTTTCGGACAGAGACCTGCGTTTCACAGCTCGGTTGTGGCAGAGCTTGCAGAGTGCCTTGGGCACTAGATTGACTTTTAGTACAACGTACCACTCTTAGACTGACGGACAGTCCGAGCGTACTATTCAGATCCTTGAGGATATGCTTCGAGATTGTGTCCTTGACTTCAAGGGGTCGTGGGAGAGGCACCTGCCCTTAGTGGAGTTTGCCTATAACAATAGTTTCCAATCGAGTATTGGCATGGCACCATTGGAGGCCTTGTATGGCCGACCGTATAGGTCTCCAGTATGTTGGGCCGAGGTGGGTGATGCACATTTGTTGGGCCCAGAGTTGGTTTGGGAAACGACGGAGAAAGTGACACTTATCCATAAGAGGTTGGTTACAGCCTAGAGTCGCCAAAAGAGTTATGCTGATCGTAGGAGGAGACCTTTGTCATTCGGAGTGGGTGATCATGTCTTTTTGAAAATATCACCTAGACAGGGTTTGATGAGATTTGGGAAGAGTGGAAGTTGTCCCCTCGATTTATTGGGCCTTTTGAGATCCTTGAGCGAGTTGGAAAGGTTGCTTATCGTTTGGCGTTATCGCCACAACTTTCCGGAGTGCATGACATGTTTCATATTAGTATGCTTCGGAAGTATGAGCCGGATCCCTCTTATGTATTGGATTGGACCAACTTGGAGGTAGATGAGGATGTCTCCTATGAGGAGAGACCAGTGAGAGTATTGGATAGATGGGACCAAGTCTTGCGAGGCAAGACAATTTCCTTGGTCAAAGTTTTGTGAAAACATCATGGAGTTGAAGAAGCAACTTGGGAACGTGAATTGGAAGTCCGAGAGAAATATCCGGACTTGTTTGCTAATGTATAACCTCATATTGGGATCTTAATTGTTGTTAATGAAAAGTATAAACATTGTATATATATGGGCATCTTGGAAACATGAGTTTATTGTAAACATTGCATATGTTTGGGAATGTGGAATATCGCATGTATTGTATCACTTTGGGAGCATTGTGTATGCCATGTACATTTTTTTGAAAACTTGAATTTTGGTTAAACATTGTGAATGTGTTGGAAATTGTGAATTTCATTTTAACATGGGGCTTGTGTGTCGAGTCGGTGAGAATGGATGACCAGAGGATGGGTCATGGTATTGGATTTGTAAGAATAACATGGTTAGGAATGACAAAATGTTGATTTTGAACCTAATTCGTAATTTCGGGGACGAAATTCTTTAAGGGGGGGGGAAGGTTATAACGATCCCAGATTTTTACTCGGCTTTTATGGTGTTCCGGACTCGAGTCTTGTGGTTTAATGTTGTTATTTATGCCTTTTCATCTTCTTACTCTTCGAATTTGAGTTTTTGAAATGTCGTGGGTGTGTTTAGAACATGTTGGTTGCTAGTTGGTCTAGAATGTTGTTGCCTAGAATTTTGGTCTTCCGCTCGAGCGGGATTTCTTGTGCTCGAGTGGGTTTTGCAAACATTCAGTACTTTGCACGTCTGCAAAAATGCTGGAGAAGTGTTTTTCACGCTCGAGCGGCGTTTCTTACGCTTGAGCGGGTATGAGCTCGAGCGACCTTTCTTGCGCTTGAGCGGATGTCTGTCGTCTGCAAAAAAGTTCTGGAAGTGTGTATTATACGCTCAAGCGGGTCTTATTGCGCTCGAGCGGGTGGTGCCTTGTTGTTATGTCTTGGCGCTTGAACGACCTTTCTTGTGCTCGAGTGGAACAAAAGTTTTTGTCTGACGCACGAGTGTTAAACTCTCCGTTCGCGCAGACTGCTCGTATATCAGATCACGAAAGTAACACTTTAAATCACTTTTTCATCATTTTCTCTCTCAAAAACTTTCCAAAAACCTAGATTGAGACTTTCTCTCTCTAAAATACTCCCTCTCTATACATTTTGGCCTAAATCAAGTGATCTCTACACCTTTGTGCTTTCATTAAAAAGTTGGAGCATCTCAATATCTACCTTTTAGACTGAATAGAGTGGGATTTCGAAATCTTTGGGGTTTCTCTCTTGCTTGGCTCGTCTTCTCTTCTTGAGGTATGGATATTCTACACTTTAATATGGTTTTTAACCTAGGTATTTGTTATTTTGTGTAAATGGTGGGATTTGGGAGGATTTGATTAAAGTTAAGGCTTGAATTCAAAATTGAAAGAGGGGTTTCCATGTTGTTTTTACAAAATGACTATGGGGTTTATATATGAGATTCTCTAGTGTTAAGATGGTGAAATTTCAACCGTTGGGTTGGTATTTGAAGAAAAAGGAAATTTTGCCCTAATTTGAGTTGGATAACCAAATTGTATAAATAATGAAATTGGTGTGGGAAATGTGAAATTGGAAAGGTATGTGAATGAATAGTGTAATTGGATTTATTAAATCACTGACCTACAGAAATTTGATAAATTATTTGTTTAAAAGATTGTATATCGGTTTAGAAATATCTGTATTGGGCTATCGGTGGAGGATAACTTTGATTATTGTAGAAATTGCATGTGGATTTGGTGAATTGAAACTATCCCATGGTTGATTATCATTGAATATGATCATACTGTAAATACATTACATATGTATGTTTATTTGGGAGTGAAAAAGGTATGTACTGCATGTGTGATTATGAGTTTATATACATTGTATATGTATGTTTGTTTGGGAGGAGAAATAGGGTGGACTCCATAATAATTAAGTTGGCCGGAGTATCCTGGGTGAAAGTCCCGAAATCTATACATGGGTGCCGATCCCGTGGACAAAATACTCGTAAAATGATAGTTGGGAGTGTCAATGTTTTGATTGTGAAATCGTTGAACTATTGAGTTGTAATCACATTTTGGTGATTGAAAAATAATGAAATTAACTCATGCATGGAAATGAATTGAGGGAAAATGAAATGGAGCATGGAATTGATGTTTGTGATTATATATATATATGAGAATATGAATGTTTATCCCGATCATTGGTATGCATAAATACTTATATCTTTGTTAAACCTTATATACTGTGTGAGATTATTCCTATTGGGCTGTGGCTCACCCTATTTGGGGAAACATTTCAGGTAATGATGGCATGCCTCCACCAAGGCAATAGCATTGAAGGGTTATTTGGGAAGCAAGAGGGCTTCTAGTTTTGTTTCACATTTTGTATAGCCTAGGGCTTTAATTGTAAGGGCTAGTCCCACTTTTGTCGTAACCAAGTTAAGACTTGGAAAGGTGTAAGCCCAAAGTGCATTCATTTATGTTAAACTCTCTTGTAATATTAACTTCATGTAATGAAAGAACTGTTTACTCTGATGTATGTTGCCTTCTTTATATATGCTTATGGGTTATATTTTGAGGGCGTTACAGCACCTCTGTGTTTCATTGTTATCATAAGTAATTCTGAAACAGTCGAGAGTCCATGTACACCAACGGAAACACTGCGAATGTTTCCAAAATTCTTCTAATCGGAGGAGACGAATTGACGGTCTCATCGGTGCAAGTTACACAGTTGATGTTGAGTTGGGAAACAAACGGTGTGTCGTCAGAATATGGATCGCGCCAATTGGGGTTCAAGCCGAATGAGTGGAATTCGCTTAAAACCCTATTCAGCAGTCTTTCAACAACATTTAGGGTTTCATTACACTGATATGGAAATGTTAGTAATGTGGGGATGTTGAATGTCAAAGTATATGGAATGTTAGTAATGTGGGAATGTTAAATTCTAACGCTTACACTGATTAAAAGATTCTGTTGAAAACGATAAAAAAACCAAAAAAAGGCCTATAGTGTGCTTCATGTCCACAAATGTAATTTGACCATTACCCAAACCCCAAATTATCCCATCCTGTGAGGACAAAAAATGGCATCATCCTTGATTTAGTACTTTTCGGTTCTAAAGAAAAGATGCGGAATTAATTGGTGCACAAGTTCACAACTTGAGATTTATTGGTGTTTCACCCTAGTTTAATATAAGACCGTAATAATTAATATACTTATAAGGCTTATTTCACATTATGCAAACAACGAAAAATTTATCAATTTTAATTAATGTATTTATTATTTAAATTTCTTTTTTTCTTTTCTTTTCTTTTTTATGTTGAAAAAAATGGATTAATTTTTTTTCCCAGTAATTTATCATATGTAAGAAAATTATTTATCCCTAAATTGTTAAGATATTATTTATAAATTTTAATTTTTATCTTTGAGTTATTAAATTTATAGTTGATACATACTTAAAAAAACGCAAGTTATTCTTACATGATTAAAAAAAATAAAAAAATAAATATAGAAGTAAAAAAAAATATTCTAATCACTTCACAATAAATTAAAATTAGTTAATATGAAATGAAAGATTAAGAAATCATTTGAGAATAATAAACAATTCAAACAATTTGTCATTTCTTACACCTAAAATTAAAATTAAACTTTACTTGAATGATAAATTATTTGAGAATACTAAAATACTCAATTAATTTATTGTATGATACTTAAAATATATTTCTCCATCTTTATTTTTCACATTTAAACTATTTTTACTAAATTAAATCTTAAAATTAATTTCTTACCTTCATTAATGGTTGAGTTTTTATTTTATTTTTTAAGTTCTCACCTTTTTTTGTTCTATTATTATTTATAGTGAAGTGTTATTATTTAAATTATCTAATTTACTTTTTTCTTTATATCTATTACTCATATAAATTTATTGACAAGACTGAGAAACCAGATTATAATACTAATTTAAACACACAACGAAATAAAACACTTTCTAAAGAAAAAAAACACAAATGTAATTTAATTTACCCTATTAAATATATATGAAATTATTATTTATTTTTCATAATTTTTAAAAAATATAAATGTAATTTCTTGACTCTATTTTTTTGCACAAGTTTTTGAAATTTTATAAATAAAAAATAAAATAAAAATTCAACCATTAATGAAGATGGGAAATTAATTTTAAGCTTTAATTTAATAAAAATAGTTTAAATGAGATAAATAAAGATGGAGAAATAGATTTTAAATATCATACATAACAAATTAATAGAGTATATTATTATTCTCAAATAATTTCTCAATTCAAGTAAAGATGAATTTTAATTTTGGGTGTAAGAAATGACAAATTGTTTGAATTGTTTATTATTCTCAAATGATTTCTTGATCTTTCTTGTTAACTAATTTTAATTTATTATGAGTTGATTAGATTTTTTTTTCACTTTTTTTTTTTTTAATCATATAAGAAATATTAGCTTGCGTTTTTTTAAATATATATCTATTAGAAATTTAATGACTCAAAAATAAAAATTAAAATTTGAGAATAATATATGATTAAGAAAAGATAAAATAATATTTTTTTTACATATGAATAAATAAGTAATGCAAATTACGAGGAAAAAAACAAATCTATTTATTTTAACTTAAAAAAAATTCAAATAATAAATGCATAACTTAAAATAATAAATTTTAGGTTATTTATGTGGTGTAAAATAAATCTTATATTAAATTATTAAGATATTGTCTGACATTAATTTTAGAGAGATTTTTTATTTTAAGTATTTTATCAATAAAATATAAGTTTTTTTTTTCTTCCATTAAATGATTTAATAATATCCTAACAATTTAAGAATTTTATTTAATATTGCATGAAATTTAAGGATTTTATTAAATAATGATAAAATATGTATGGGTTTTTAATAATATATATACAAAGCTTAGGGGGTGAATAAAATTTCTCATTTGAATAGATAAAGTAATTGATGGGCAATTTCGTTATTTTTGGTATGACATCAGTGTGATATCAGCAAATTCTGTTAAATAATCTAATAGTGAGATAATCTTAATAATAATTTCAAAGTAAAAGAAGTTAGTGTAATTATTGAAACTATAAGAGAAGTTTGTATAATTGTCAGAAACCTTAAGGTAAGTAATTTACCCATTTATTTTTAAAATTGATGTGCAAGAGAGAATACTCAAAAGGCTTTACATTTGCATAAAGCTATCACGTTAGCAATGTGAGACAAGTTACTAAGATGGTAACAATAATTTATAAAAAATTATGTTGCTAAGGAATGATTTAAAAAAAAAATTATGCTCATTAAATTAAAAGAAGGCCAATTATATTAAATTTTACAAACAGATATAGATATTTTTATTTTATTAAATACATAATTGGAGAATGCTAACTACTGCTTTTAGGACATTGATTAAGGTTAGAAAATATATTTAAAATATATAAAAACATGTATAAAAATAAGTAAAACGTATATTTAAGTTCAAATTTCTTTTCTGTATCTCTTAACCAACACAATAAGGATAGTGATTAGCAATACCATACATAATTTGCAATAATACTGGAAAACACTACTTACTATACTAACTAAGATACAAGACATGAATTTAAAATTCAAATTTTAATTCCAACCCTTTCCACAAGAAGTGTTAAAAACTCACAATTTTAAATTCACAAATTCACTCGCGATATGTCCAAGGAGTTGAACTTTATATCATAAGATGTGTAACAAATCAAAAGTTGACACCTATCATATAAACATCATTGTATATTAAATTGTAAAAACTTCTTGTAGGCCAAAAATATTTTTCCTTTCTTCACCCAGCCATTACCCAATACTTCATCTAAAGACCCACAATTCAACAGTTAGTCATTATCATATTTTGTGGCATTTGGATCAAGTGCTAGATGATAGATTGATAAAAAAAAATGCTACCTTTTTAAGATTTATCACTTGATGTGAAACCAACTTAACATTGTGTTTAGTTATTATGTTTGTTAGTTACACTAGTTAGTGTTTTCTGACATTATTGTATAATTTATGACAATAAACTTAAAATTTGTATTCAGAATTATACTTAGTATTTAAAATAAGATCTTGTTAATGTGTCTTTAATTTATATATATATTCTTTTTGATAATTCGGTATTTGACTCATTAGACCGATTAATTCAGGAAATCAATTCCCACCGTCTTTAATATACATGTTAAAAAAAATTATTATAAAGAGTTTTGTTTATAGTGAGTTTTGTTTATAGTGAATATTTTCTTATTTAAAATAGGGTTTTTTCTTAGTAAATATTTTCCATATTTTAATCTATTTTTTTTACTTTTTAAATCTACTTAATCTATATATACATTTAAAAAATAAAATATTTATACATTTTCATATATAATTTTTTTTAAAAAAAAATCACAAAAAATTTCACATTTTAAAATAAATCTAAAAAAATTAATTAAAACACAAAAAAAGAAAAAAAAGAAAGTCAAAAGCAATTTTAAAAATTAAACAAAACAGAATTGGGTTTGAAACTCATGTTTGTTCTTCTGGGTTCGGTAGGTAGAGCCGGTGGAGAGCAATGGATCAAAAATGAGGACGCGGATGTGGGAAGAGCGTGGAGAGCACTTGCCGAAGATAAGAGGGTTATTTATATATAGATATCATAAATTATCAAGAAATATTATTTTGATTTCTTAAATTATAAAAATATACAAATAAATTTTTGAGAAGTATCAGTTTACCCCTTAATTATAAAAGCCTAAAAATGAACATCCACAACTATTGACATATTTCACGTTAATCCTTTTTGTTAGGGGTCAATTTGAATATTTTTATAATTTATAAATTTTTTTTTGTACGTTTTTATAATTTAAAAAATAAAAGTGATACTTCTCAAGTATTTAGGCTCTATTTGTTTAGAAAGAAGCGTATGATAGAATATGAAAATAGTAAAAAACGAAGTGAAACAAAGGAAAATTTATTTTCTTACATACATTTGAATAGATGAAAAATTCTATAAGAAAATGATGGGAAAAAAATATGTAATCACTACATAATATTGTAGAGAAAAACATAAGTAAAAAGGAAAGATTTGTGAGAAAAAATAAATTTTTCTTTATATTTTATAAGAAATTATTAACTTAACCAACAAACTAATTTGAGTTGTACAAAAAAAAATTTAGATTCCTTACTTTCTAAGGCTATCTACCTACACAAATACATGAAAAATTATTATTATTATTATTATTTTACTTTCCTATATTATCTATTTAATCAAACTCAGGTCTCGTTTGGGAACATGTTATTTTAGTAATTTTTTGACTTTTTATGAAAAGATGTGTAAAAAAGTAGAGAGGTGATGTGACTAGTTTTAGTTGACTTTTTGACTTTTTGACTAAAATAATCAGTCCCCAAACGAGGCTTCAATCTCAAGAATTTTGGTGTAAATAACCAAGATATGATATACATAGGACATTGATGTGCACACATACATATGGCACGTGATTTAAGGGAATCTCATCTCAATCAAAACTATTGTGTCTATTGGAGATCATCTTGTTTTGGCTTTGATTGATTGCCGTCTTCTCCCCATGTGCGCTTTCTACCTCATGTGCCCACTACGACTACTATTACTACTAATCCTCCACCTCTCTCCATCTGGTGGGGCCATTATTGTCCCATTTTCCTCTTTTTTATTACATTTCAACATGTTAGTTACTCTATTTTTAAAATAAAAAAAAATTAAAAATCAAAAAAATGTTACTATTACTTTGAACCCTCACAAACTAATTTTAAATTTTGTTAAATTTTTTTTACACTCCACTTAATATCAAAATTAATCCAAACCCTACACACCACCCACCGCCACCCCAGTCCTTCCCTCACCCCTTATTTCAGGGAGACTGTCATTGTCACAGGGATAAATCAGCAAATGCAGTTCTAATATGGTCATTGTAATTGCAAGACAGTGAGTGGCTTTTGTTGGTGAGCTTTGACTACAAACCCTGATGTATAGAGTCTGATCTTGGACCAAGTAAATTTGAATGCTGACTATCAGAAAACTATGTTAGAATTAGGATGTAAGAATTGAATGTGTGTTTTTTGATTGGAGTTAAGAACTGTTGGGGGAAACAGTAGAACCGAGCATCAGCTACGTGTCGTTAAATGCTAATCACTAGGCTGCACCCATCAGAGCCCCTAACACGACCTGAACTGGAAACTTTACCAACTGACAAATAAATCTTCCTAAACTGTAAGCTTGTCTGTTTGCAATTTCAGGAGGCTATTGGTTCATTTGTAAAGCCGACTCACAGTTACAACTACGGTTGACTGGTAAATCAAGAACTTGCATGGTGCTCTTTTACCAGTATAGCAGGGCAATTCATATTCAACTATGCATCTGCTCCCACCTACAAATACTTCAAAACCAAAAACCACTCGGGAAAATTAAACGTCTATATTTGAATCTTAGGAACTAATATGGCATACCATGAGATGAGCATTTCAACAAGACTTCTCCAAGTATTTGAAATTGAATGTGAAACAATCTAGCTAAAAAAAAGGCAGTCACAGTGCACGAGATTCTTGTCATTGCGGGATCTGGGAGGGTCAAACTAAAATTTCTGGTACGGATAGATTTTAAAAACCAAAACCAAACCAAACCAAGCTTTAAGTCCCATCAAATGGAGTCGGCTACATGAATCCTTCTTCTCTACGCAATCCTATCAAAGGCCATTTTGTTAGTCAAATTAAGTAGACGGATAGATTTTAAAAAATAAAAAATAAAAAAGCGCAAAGGCAAGGCACAAAATTTGAAGACTAAATTTGACACCAAATGCAACAGGCTTTAGGTTAAGGTGAGTTATACCAGCGTTTTGCTTAAATCAATGATAATATCATCTGGGAAATGAATTGTCATTGCAATAACTCATCCAAAGTCCAAAAACCATTCTAAATAACCCATAAAACTTTAAGTCAATCAAAGAGAAACAGTCCTCAAGACCAGAGGTGTGCTCAACATAAAACATGAAATCTGATGTTTCTTTCTTGTGTTTGCACCCTGCAATAAGAATGGCTCCTTGCAAGCAGGACGTTGCCCTTGTCATTTACAAGACCCGAAATGCCCTATGTGCACAATATCCTTAGATCAGATTATGATATTGGCAAACAAACACGCCCAAATATGCATTGGAAAGATGAAAGAATGAGGAAAGGAATGTGATTCAGTGATGTTACGAATAATAACACGCACATGTTTGTTTTGAGATCTAACACTGCAGAAAGTTGTGAAGACTAATTGTAGACACCCCATTTTTGACCGTTCTCAAGACTTGGACGTCACCGTTGGAACACTCGGTGATCATCCATGATTGTGTTCGTCTTGAGTTCCCGGAAGCCTTGGCTGCGAGCCTTGCCTCAGGATCTCTCGACTCAACTGTTTCGTGTTTGGTTTTGGCACCAAGCACTCGTTTTTTTAAGGGGCAGGGAATGGCTTGTTAGCCATCCCCACATCCCACCGGCCCTCCCCTCGCATCACCGGCCGTTCATTGATGCCACCAGCTGTGGTTTCTTTGTATCAATGGCCGGTCGGCATAATAGTTGGCCGACCGGCACTTTGTTTTGCCGGTGACCGTTTTTGCTGGCCGGTTTGACTCCTTTGCACCCTTGAGGCATGGTGCATGCCAGCTGTGCCAGCTGGGATGCACCATCACTCCTCCCCGTGCGGTTGATGGCTGTTTTGAGCCCTTGCCCTCCTAATTCCTTCTAGAAGGGATGACCCTTTGGCCAAGCTTCTTGGGGAAGCTTGGCCAGCTGTCCCAGCTTCTTCAAGAAGCCAGGGACCATTTGCACCCTTTGCCCCTTTTGATATAGCTTCTTGGAGAAGCTTGGAGTCTTTTTTTGCCTATATAAGCACCCCTCCTCTCCCATTGTTAGGGGTTAGAGCTTTTGAACAAAAAAACCAGAGCTTCTATATCTATTTATCTGTATTATACCCTCTCTCTCTATATCTCCCTCTCTCTCATCCTTTGTGTGTGTTTCTAGGCCTAAATAGTGTGTTTTGACCTTATTTTTGCACTAATACACACACCATTACACCTTGCTTCGAGTTTGAGAGGCATTGAGGGTTGATTCTTGAGGTTTTGGACTGATTTTGGTCAGAGGAGGGTGGCTGGAGCTTCTGTTCTTGAAGTGTTCTTCAAGGGTGAGATTCTTACTTTATTTTTCCCAATCTTGCACTAGTTTTCTACCTATCTTGCACGCTGATTTGAGCTTTGTGTATAACATAAAAAAGTCTTGTATTTTCATGCTTAACATCTTTCATTAAGGGTGTTTTGGCATTGGGGGTCGAACTCCCCCGCTTAGGCCTCTTTTGGCCTATTTTGGTGCCTTTTTCTTTAAGCCTTGTTTACTTTGTTGTATTAGCCTTCTCACCACTGAAATCCAGTGGATTTTCAGTGGTGATGAAGTGATTTTGAGGTCTCGTATAGGGGAGGGACACCCCTTTCCCTATTTGTCTCATTTGTGCATGTTTTTGGCTCATAAGGATAACATGCATGAGTAGTTGCATTTGGTACCATTTCAGAGTTTTCTTGGGTGTTTTGGGTCATATTATATCCCTGTCCAATGGTGGCTTGTTGGCCCTTAGCATGCATTTTATACTTGCTTTGTAATTCTCTATCTTGCCTAGAAATGTGCCATGTGTTTAGCCTAGTATATCCTCATGTTTTAGCTTAGCTTATTGAAGCTTTTGGTCATGATTTGTCATGCTTTAGGTCTGTTGGCCACTGATTTTGTCATGTTTGGTATGCTTGATATAGTTGCTTTGCATTTTGGCTTGTAAGCCTTGATTGTGTGGGTCACTAGCATGCTTAGCTTACCTTAGTCTCATGATTTGGCATCATTGTAGATCATATCTCAGTCCATATAATGTAGTCTTACATTGCCCTTTGTGTCTCTTTCAATGCTTTGGAGTGTTGTGATTCCGTGCCTTAAAATGTGCATTGTGTATGCCTATGTGTTTGGGTCATTTGGGCTGCCATATCATTGGGTTTTGGGGGGGCTCATTTCACATGTTAAAAATTTGTTTTCGGTTGCTTGGTTCATGCCATGAGTGGTCTTGATAGTGGTAGTAAGATGCTCCCTTTTGTGCCTTAGTCTTAAGCCCATTGGTTTGTATGCTTGTTGTGCATATTTGTCCACTGTTTCGGGCATTTTTGGTCGCTGTTTTGGGTGGTCTGAGGTCTGCCCTTCGTGTTTTGAGTCCACCATTGCATGATCATGTTGCATTGGATTCATGTTTACATGGTATCACACTTGCATGTTTGCATATTATTGACTAGTTGCATTTCATGTCTCAACTCACATGTTAGAGTGCATTGCATTGCATCTTGCATGCCTAGCATTGTACATTTGCATGTTTAGTTTACATCACATTTTGGGATATTTGTTTACTTAGCCTCATTTGCATATTTGAGCCATGTTGCATAACTTGAGCCATATTGCATACATGCATTACATTGTTTGGTTTGGGGTGTCAAACCAAACTTGAGGGGTGAGGGGTGTTTGTACTTCAAGTGACAAAACACATCTCAACCATCGGTCACCGAGGCCCTTGACTTTGGCATAATAGGGTCTTGGTCCTCATTTGTGTGTTGCATGCATTTTACATTGAATGGCAAGCTTGGTCCCTTAGGCTATCATGCACAATTGATGGCCCAAGGATCAAGGGCCATGCTCCCTTGAGTCCATTGCATGATAGGGAGTGTGTCCGTGCATACATTTGCTTGAAAATTCTATGCCATACACTGCTTGCTCTCCGCTGTTGTCAACTGCAGGTTCTGCAGGAAGTTTTGGCCGGTCGGCTACATATATATTGCCGACCGACCAACCATTTGTGGCCGATATCTCCAAAGCTGGCCGATGATCATTACCTGTGGCCGGTGACCATTCCTTCTGGCCGGTGGTATCCCCCAACGTTCAGAGAGTATACCCTGGGACTTTGGCAGTTTTCAGAAGGGTAGGGCAGTGTAAACAGAGGCAACAGTGCTATGGCAGCGAGTTTTCGGGCAAGATGGGTCGGGCATGCATCATCACACGCCTCCCGAGGCAGGGCTGCGGCCACCTTCTTTCTGCATTTATTTTGTTAATTAATTAGAAGTTTTGTAATAATTAATTTAGCATTATTTATTCGGACTGTAATATTTATTCGGACCCTCCGAGCGAGGGCAATTGTGTAATAAGTGTGCGTGAGTGTGTGTATGTCTTCCAACCCCACGTCTTTCTTCCCTTTTATTTACCAGCTTTCGATAGTTAGTTTAGGGCATATTCAAATTAGCATATAGTATGATAGCATGTTTGCATTTATTCATCTGTTTTGCATGCACCGGGCTCGGCGCATCATTCTAACTGCATCTGTATTTCAATTGCAAATTGAATACGTGTTAGTTGTAGCATTTCACATGTCATTGTAGATTAGCCGAGCCTATTCTAGTGACATTCTGTATATGATGCATTAGCCATTTTTAACATGAACTAGGACCATGCATGTTTGCTAACTAGTTTATTGTTTTGGCACGGAGTACGATGTAAGTATTTTCATGCTTTAGCATACCGCATGCGTGTGAGTGCTATCATGGCAGCATGCTTACCATGTGGCTAATTGCTTATGTGAGATAAACTGTTTGAATGCCTGTGGGTGAAGGTTGGATTGTCTGAGTTGGAAAAACTCGTCGAAATCCGTATTTTAGCCTACTTGCGAGTAGCAAATTCCAAAGTGTTTTTCAAGACAAACGGATATGCAATGCTTATTTCCAAATTAGGCAATCTAGTCTATACTTGTTTGCTGTGCCCATAACATAGTAATTCTAGGCTAATAACCGGAATAAGAACACATAACGTTTTCAAAATTGGATATCATGGTTAGTAGAGGCCGGTCTTCGGACCGGGCGAGAGGGGGTGCTCATAGCTGACCTTCCCCAATCATACCTAAGTTCCCGAGCCGAGGCAACTTTGGTGATGACGGACACGTGGCCTTTGGCACCGAGTCAGGGTTTCCTAAATTTCCCCATTTAAAAAATATTTAGGTGGCGACTCTGTATCTGGCAAAGCAGTCCATGTTTGGCACTTCTTTTCTAAAAATCTGTTTTTCTCAAAACGATTTGCCGGATTTGGACTCTTTGGTTCAGATTTAGAACCGCAAACAAAATCGAGTCCGAACTGTGGCGTGTAGCGCGGGGTCCCTCGCGGGCGTGTTACACTAATCCCTGGTTTATATCAAAGCAACGATTTATTAATTTGGGATAAGTAATAAAATGATAGCATGTTACTCAAGAGCCAGCACATAGCAACAACAATATCCTGATAAAGAGCAATAAATGCATTTCCTTGCAATCACAATAAAAAATAAAAGAAAGTAAGATGGGATTTTTTTTTAAATAACAATAATAAGAAAAAGAAAGCACAATCAAAGAGCAACAAATGAATAAGAAATAAAATACCAATTAAGTTCGAGAAGCATTCTTTTCCTTCTTTTTGTTCCTTTTTCCCTTATTCTTCTTTTTGACAACCTTTGCAACTTCCAGTCGACTTCTAGCTGTGTAGTCAAGAAGGTTCATTTCTTCCTTCACCTTCCTCACCGGCTTAAAAACCTCAGTGATTGAGGGGTCCAACACATCACTCGAACATTGAAGAACGACACCCATAGCTGTTGCTTCATCCCAGAGCTCTCTGCCCTTTTCAAACGCACCTCCTCTACAAAGCTTTGGTATAAGCAAATCATAAACAGGCCCACATCCACCTGGAAGAGCGTCGCTAACGGCGAGATTCACACACTTAGCACCTGGAAGACAAGTTGAGAAACCAAGATACAATCATCAAGAAAATGGCGATGGAGATGGAGGCCATGAGATGCCAGATGAAGAGAAAGGGCGTCGCTAGAGTGAGAAACCACAGTGAGCACGCCCATTCCTACCGTTCCGACAGTCAGAATAGATGCTGCACCCCTTCACTCTCTGTTACGAGAAGCTTCAGAGCTGGAGACTACATTGTGCTGACGACGACATCTCACACGCAAGACAATAGTTACCACTCCTCACGTCTGACGGCAGTGTCGAGATATTCTCGCTCCGATCGTTCAAAAGACCCGAGGGATGTGTTGGAGGAGTGCGCTCGCCGGTGAGAAGCGTAGAAGGTGCCTGCATTGCAGCAGCTAGTCCCTAGAGGGCGAGCCAGTGAAGAGGTCGCTATGCCACCACCACGCTTGGCGACACCCGCGCCACCAGACAGAGTTGGCAAGGTTGAGTGCCACCCCTTTTTTCGTAGAGATCGAGAACACACTGCTTCTCCTCGGGTTCCATCAGCCAAAGTTCACGCTCTATGGCTGGAAAACTGACCCATACATGCACGTAAGTCATTTCCAGCAAGTTATGGCGGGGCATAGGCGTAATGATGCACTCATGTGCTTTATTTTCCTATCGAGTTTGGATGAATTGGGCCTGAAATGGTTTGAGAGGCTACCGGAGGAGAGTATTGAGAGATGTTAGTAGTTGGTGGAGGCGTTCGTGACTCGATTCAAAGCCAACACCAAAACCCCCAAGGAAGTCGACCACCTTCTAGGAATTAAGATGGAATCGAGCGACTCACTGAAAGAGTATAATGCCAAGTATTGAGAGACATTCAATGAGATTCTTGATTGCCCGACAAACCTAGCAATCACCCAGTATAAGTGCGGTCTTCTAGTCAGACATAGACTGAGAGACTCGCTCACAATGAATCAATTGTTGGCCATGGAATTGCTCATGCAACGCATTAATGAGCACATTCGAGTTGAAGATGATGCAGCTGCAGCTACTGTGAAGGCAAGTCCGGTAGTAGAGAACAAGAGAGTAACAGGAAAGATTCAAGCAGTAGGACAAGAGGATGACCATGCAAACAACCATAAAGAGATCTAGGGAGTTCGGTTTTGGAATTAGTCAGTAAGAAGGCAGAGGAAAAGGGGTATAAAATTCGCAGGATATAAATGGCCGATCTATTCCCAGAACGTGGAACACTGTCAATCTGAAGTTTTATTCTTAGTTCTACTTTTGTAACCCATTCTACTATTGATGTAATGAAACAAGTAGACTGTTTTCTTGAAAATAGTTGTGTTTTCACCTCACCAAGTAGATTTAGTGTGATCCAAAGGGCAATTGCTAATCATTTTGACGAAAAGATCAGAATTCCTTGCCAGACTGATTTTGCACGACAAGATGAAAGTTGGTGTTTTGTTCAACTTTGGAATTCCTTGCTGGGCACATTTTGCTCAGCAAGAGGTTTGTTGATGGTTTTGTTTAACTTTGGAATTCTTTACCGGGTAAATTTTGTTCGGCAATGATTTGTTAATGGTTTTGATCAACTTTAGAATTCCTTGGCGAGCGGATTTTGCTCGCCAAGAAGTAAGTTGGTGAGCTGACTTTGTTTGCCGACCTTGGAGTTCCTTGCCGAGTTGATTTTGCTCGCCAAGAAGCAAGTTGTCAAGCTGACCTTGCTCGCCAACTTTGAAGTTCCTTGCTGACTAGATTTTGCTCGCCAAGAAGCAAGTGGCCGAGCTGACCTTGCTCTCCGACCTTGGAGTTTTTTGTCGAGCTGACTTTGCTCGCTAAGAAGCAAGTTGCCAAGCTGACTTTGTAAGCTGACCTTGTTCGCTAACCTTGAAGTTCCTTGCCGACCGGATTTTGCTCGCTAAGAAGTAAGTTGACGAGCTAACCTTGCTCGCCACTTTGAAGTTCCTTGCCGAGCTTATTTTGCTCTCCAAGAAGCAAATTGCTAAGCTGACCTTATTCGCCAACTTTGGAGTTCGTTGCCTAGCTGATTTTTGCTTGCCGAGAAGTAAGTTGCCGAGCTGACTTTTCTCCCCTACCTTGAAGTTCCTTGCCGAGTTGATTTTGCTCGCCAAGAAGCAAGTTGCCTAGCTGACCTTGCTCGCCAACCTTGAAGTTCCTTACCGACTGGATTTTGCTCGCCAAGAAGTAAGTGGCCAAGCTGACCTTGCTCCCCGACCTTGGAGTTCCTTGCCAAGCTGATTTTGCTCTCCAAGAAGCAAGTTGCCGTGCTGATGTTGCTCTCCAAGAAACAAGTTACCGAGCTGACCTTGCTCGTCAACCTTGGAATTCCTTGCCGAGCTGATTTTGCTTGTCAAGATGCAAGTTGCCGAACTGACCTTGCTCGCCAACTTTGGAGTTCTTTGCCAAGCTGATTTTGCTCACTAAGAAGCAAGTTGTCGAACTGACGTTGCTCGCTAAGAAGTAAGTTGCCGAGTTGACCTTGCTCGCCGACCTTGGAATTTCTTGCTGAGCTGATTTTGCTCCCCAAGATGCAAGTTGCCCAACTGACCTTGCTCACCAACTTTAGAGTTCTTTGCCGAGCTAATTTTGCTCGCCAAGAAGCAAGTGGCCGAGTTGGCCTTGCTCGCCAACCTTGGAGTGCCTTGCCGAGATGATTTTGCTCACCAAGATGCAAGTTGCCGACCTTAGAGTTCCTTGCCGAGCTGATTTTGCTCGCCAAGATGCAAGTTGCCGAGTTGACCTTGCTCGCCAACCTTGGAGTTTCTTGCCAAGCTGATTTTGCTCGCCAAAAAGCAAGTTGCCGAGCTGATCTTGCTCGCAACCTTGGAGTTCTTTGCCTGGCTGATTTTGCTCGCCAAGATGCAAGTTGCCGAGCTGACCTTGCTCGCCAACTTTGGAGTTCCTTGTCGAGATGATTTGCCAAGAAAGTTACCAAGTTGATTTTGCTCGCAAGAAGTAAATCGTCGAGCTAAGTTTATTTTGCTTACCAAGGAGTAGCACTAATTTCGCTCGCCGCGAAGTAAATCGCCGAACGAAGCTGGTTAAGTGGTTAACACGAAAATCGAAGAATATTTTAAAAATTTTGAGCTATGAAGATTTGTGTAACAGTGCAGCGTGGGCCCCGAAAACAAGTGATGAAACTTGACCGAGCTATCATAAAGCTAGATGATAAATCGAGCTGAAATGAAGATTATACAAGAATAAAGTAATCCCAATCAAGTTGCAACTGATGGGATTAAGAGGGCAATTGAGAGGGAAAAATCCAATGAGCAGAATGGGCCGAGCTATGTATGTGCTCGGTGGAGAAGTGTGGGCTGAGCTATGTATGCAATTGAGGGGAATTTACACTGAACAAAGGACCGGACTACATGTGGAATGGGCTGACCTAAGGATAGTCCGAGCTAATGACATCGTCCTTTGTATAAATCGAACAATATTTGGCCGAGCCGCGGTTGACTGGTTGGACAACTCGGAGTTGAGCCAATTGATGGAAGTTGGTAAACGGCCTTGTGCCGGGTTATGGGTAGCACGACAGGAGTCGCTATATGGCCCAATTGGAGTGCGAGGAGGAAAACCCGCCAGTAGTTGCGCGTCAGTACTGTTTGGTGGTTTGGCCAAATATTGTTTGCCAGTATTGACGCATACACATGTAAAGAATAGAAAGGGAAGTACAACCATGTATCCAAAAAAGGACGAACAGAGTGGTGCGCGCAGAAGCTATTTAAACTGTGCGGCTCCTCTGTACAACAGGCCTGAAAAAATCTTGTGATCAGAGCTCACCTACCACTTTGTCTTCTCTCTCTCTCTCTCTCCCTTTTCCTCTCTAAGGGTGCTAACTTGACCATCGGAGGGGCTTTCCGCCAGCATACCGTTGGGTAGCTCACTGTCGTTGAATTCTCAAATTATTCGGAGTGAAGCGAAGTCTGGACACAAGGAATACGGACAGCAACGAATATTTGCTCCCCATACATTTTCTTTTCCATTTAACCAAACAAGTGTAAAAAAAATCACAATTATTTCTTTTCTTTTCTCTCCTAATTTAACAAATCTTTTCTTTTCTTTTCACTCCTAAATATCCAAACACAGTGTCAATTTTTAACATAAATGTCATTCAAAATCAATAATGGAATTGGGAGTATTTTTTGAAATTTTACAAAAAAATCTCAAGAAAATCAAAATGACTAAATACACACATAATCTAAAAGTATGCATTTTGTAACATTTTAATTTCTAAAATATGTAGTTATATTTTATTTTAATCTCCAAATTATGTATTTTTTTTTAAACATTTTTTTGTCCCTAATATTTTAATTTTCTTACATTTTTTATGTGTGTAAATTTATGAAAATATTCCTTCTTCGGTTATTAAGTTTGAACAGTGCTAATTTTAGAGATCAAAGTTAGATTACAAACTTTGAGAACCACATATACAATTAACTCACAAATTATTTAATAAAAATTAATTTACTGCACTCAAAAAAATTCATATACATCAAATTTTTAAAATTCCAAGCCAAACATTATCTAAGATGGGTAATAATAACTGGGGTTTCTGTTTATTTTCTTGAATACACAAATTTGAATTTTTTTTTTCCCGTGCATTTTCTGTTTGGTTGTTTTCATTGTCTGGTTCATATATTATCAACAACTTTGACAGGAAAGCAAAGCACCATCTTGTAGTTTCTCTATGGTGCCCAACTTTTCGGTTTCTTTTGCCATTTGTATTGGTTAGTGTTGGATAGTAAGAGAAATGCTTAACCTCCTATTTTATCATCTCTAATTACACCTTTAACAAGTTAACAAACAATATTAATTAATTAATTAATTCTTTTCAAACTCTTCATTCTCATTTCAAAATTATTTACCACCTTACCACCTCATAAGAGGTACAATTGACGGTGATAAAATGTAAAATACAACAAAACTCGAATAGTAAATAGCTTATGCAATTAATTAACATTTGATATTTTGTATATATATATAGGGTTAAGATTCTCTTATATTGAGATGTCAACATGAGAGAATTTGAAAGACTCGTAAGGCCTACTACGGGTCTCATTTTGATGATTTAAACTATTCATTTTGTAAATCCGTCAATGTAATCCATGAAAAAATTTAAGTCAATCTGATAATCATAACATTTTCATTTTATCACATTTGTCTTTAAAAAAATAAATATTCAATTTCAAAAATATATTTATCATCCATTTTTTCAGAGATAAATACGACGAAATAAAAAAATTATGATTATTGAATCTAACTAATTTTTTTTATAGATAACATGCATTCGGATCATCGAAACGAAACCCGTGGTGAACTCTATAGCCCTCTCAAGTTTTCTCATGCTAAGATCTTAACATGAGAAAAACCCAACCTATATACATATATATGTACGTGGTTGCGTTAGACTTTAGGTCGAATTTGGACCAAACCAGGAGCTCACAGCTGGTGGTTTTCCATTGGATGGTGTCTTTTGATTGGTAACCAATAGGTGTGTATAAATACACTCCATACATCAATGTTACAATTGTTAATAACAACATTGAAATGTCTGAGTGTGAAAGCTTTTGTTCTGTGAATTCAAGGTGTCGCTCGATCGATGTAACGTAACCACATTGCCTGAGTAAGAAGCGCACATGAATCATTCACCATAGTTCAAGTAAAAGCCTAATGTTTTTCTTGAACTGCTTCAGCATTCCTTATGTTTACTCCTATGCATATTCAGCGTCTCTCCATGTGGTCTCCACTACTAATTCATGAACCCTCGACTTTGGAAGCTGTTTAGTTCCAGCTCATAAACATAGCAGGCAGCACCAAAGGTGGATACATAATGGCTGCCGCTAAAGGTAAAATCATACATAATGAAGGTCATTATAGCCGAAGGAGCTCTTGTGGATCACAAAGAAGGTGAAATCAGAGGGCCACTGAAATATGATATTTCTTAGTTTTCCTGCTCTGACAAATGCCGATCACTTTCGCATGACACTGTCTAGATATGCATGATCTCCTTCACCAGGTTGGCCATAGAGCTTGTGTAGTTTGAAACAAACATTCAATCTCATACAATCAACCTTCTTGGTATCTCCTCCTGCCAACAGTTGCAAGCAAATACACAAACCAGTACAAGCAACTTGTGTCGCAGCCTGACAAGCCTCTTCATAGAATAACAATTTTTTTTTTTTGCAAAAGGAGTCCCCCACACTCAATTGAGCTGGAATCTGACCATAGAACACATAAAATGCACTTGAGAGATCTCAAAATTTTGATGCTTCATCACTTCTCATTGTTATATGCTCACATGCCACAACTTTTGACAAAATAAATAATGGGGGTTGCTCGAGGACATATCTGTTCATTGGTCATCATTCACACATGCAAAAATTTTGAGAGCTTCTAATTACACCAATAAATGTCTCTCCACACCTACATGTACATCTTTCAAAGGCATATAATGTGGCAGGTGTAAAGAGAAATTTAAGGTGTGTATTTAGAAGCTCTCCACAAGTTTGGGTGCTTCTAAAGACACCCAAAAACCTTCTCTCCTCATCCATCCCTTGCGAAGTTGCGAGAGGGGATGGGAGTGATGAGAATTCTTTAGAGGCCTCGTTTGGGAACAGGCTAATTTAGTAACTTTTTAGCTATTTGACTAAAATATGAGCTAAAAAAAACTAATATGTTTGGGATGACTTTTGGCTTTTTACGAAAAGATGTGCAAAAAGTAGAGAGAAAAGAGAATCTTTGACTTTTTGGTATGGGTGGTTGGCTTTTTGGCTTTTTTAGTAATTTTTTGACTTTTTGGCTAAACGGGGTTGTCTCCAAACGAGGCCAGAGTGTATTTAAAAGCACCCGCAAGTTTTGGATTCATTACCTTTCTTTTTCACTTTGAAACAGCCAGATAAAATTGTCTTCTTTGAGAACAACAAAAGTAGGAGAGTTCAACAATTCTCCAAACAATTAGATGGTAAAAGCCATCAAACTCTTTGGATTTAAACAACATATATTATGAAATACAAAGTTTCCCGCCCTTAGGAATCCACATTCTGCAGGTGAAATCTTGATTGAATGATTCCATTGGATTGTGCCTTCTCTGTCATCACTCAACCAAGTGAGTTGATCAAGGGTAGTTTAGCATTTGCATCAAGAAAACCCCGTATAATCACATCACGGGGCAGGTTCAAAACTTGATGTGATCTTCGCTCTTCAATCAAGATTACCAGATGCTGGCGTGCCCGCTTCATATTGAGCATGATGGCAGAATGTGGGATATTTTTACAGCATGGGAATCAAAAATAGATTTAGCATGGGGAGGAAAAAAACATACCTAGTTGAACAGAAGTTCATTGGCATATTGATAAGAATCCCTAGCTACATTGCTCTTCCTCATCATCCTCTTCTTCGTCCTCGTCAAAATCAGTAGAAGCAGGCTGCCCATTAAGATCCACATTTATACCATTCATCTTCCTTACAAACTGTCCCCGTACACGAGGTCTCCTTTCGGCAAGCCTTTTCGGTTAACATACCTAACCTCTTGTCAAAACAACGTTCTTTCCTCTTCTGCCTAAACTTCATCAAGGCTGCCTCTCTCCTATCAACTTTACTTATTTTTCCTTCATTGGCCGATGGACTTCCATGTGAAGGCCATTGATGGGTTGCAGGCATTTGACCCGGTTGTGTGTATATGCTAACTGGGTGGTAATAGGGAAATGATGCCATACCTTGAACATGAGGACGACAATGCGGTGGAATATGACCGTACTGAGGCAACATATGGTTTGGCAGATCTTGAAGATTATTTTGATGCATTTGTGCCGATGACATCATAACTTGATTCATTACTCCTGAAATATAATATGGATAAGCAGTATGCGCATGAAATCCCGATACATCTCCGTGAAACTCATTGTTCAGATGCATATGCAACTGAGCAAACTCTTCCATCTTTGAGTTGTTCTGTTGTGGAAATTCCATTAACACAGGGGGAGTGGAAGATCTCTCCATGCAAAGAGAATCAGGGTTACTGCTACTGCCTGGAAAGTCATCTCCTTGAAAATGGCTTTCCTGTGCCTCTTCATTCTCGCAATCTTGGGTATCATTGCCCGCTTGTCCAACCCGTGCATTAAGTTTGATTTCAGTGCTCAAGTCTCGAGTAGCAATTTCATCATCAGGGGCAACCCCCTGGGTATTGCTTTTGGGCATGCTTGATTTGACATAAGTGAAAAAGGCTGAAGACTCACCAATTCTTAGTTTATTCTTCTTTGGACATGATGCGAATTGTCCTGAAAATATTCCCACAACTTTTTATTAGTAAAGAAACCTGAAATGTCATTCTTGATGTAAATTATTTAACATACAGCAAAACAAGAGCTAAAAGAATGAGCAAGACCATAAATTGGCTAGTTTAAATTGAAGCAAACACACTATTAGATCACTGCTAGTCCCAAAAGCTTTAAGTTGTTAGGAAATGGACCCAACAATATATATCAGGCTAACATCCTCCCTCACATGCAACCCATCTCGCACTTGGATTGGCAAACAGATCAAGTGAACAAAATGCACAAACACAGGCAGAACATAGTGCACAATGACAGAGATAACAGAGGTGACAAGACTTCAGCCCAGGCACAATAACAAAGATAACAGGGGTGGCAAGACTTGAACCCGGACTTCTTGGAACCAAAACTTCAATACTATGTTAAAACAGCAATCAACACTAGTCCCAAAAGTTTAAGCTGTTAGAAAATTGACCCAACAATGCCTATCAAGCTAACAGACTGTGTAAACAGCAAAGCTATTGTTTGATACCCAAACAAACCACATGCAAAAGGCAGTTGATGCAAAACCACGAGGAGTGCTCACCTGTTCGGTGGTCACTAATTCCCGGCACAACTGGTCGATAATCCAGTGAATCCATTAGTGAAGGCTCTACAGGAGCAGCAGCAGTGGCAGCATTAAACTGAAAAGTACAGATGCACACCGAAAAAAACGTGCACACAAAAAAAAAATGTTAGTTTAGATATTGCTACTCACAAAGCAAAATAATTGTTTAACTATATACAACAGCTACAGAATAAACACTAGCCTCAAGTCATTTTACAGATGGAAACAGCATGTGTAGCATGTAACAGATTAGTAAAGCTCTCTCAGTGAATCCTTCACTGTTGTTGCAGTAAAATAGTTGGGGAAGCAAACAAACAGTAATGCATTTAAAAAATGTCAAGTTAATGGTATTTCTGAAACCACAACCACCATTACAACTGTATATGTATTGCATGATAACTGTATATGTATCATATGTAACCCACATTTTATAGTAAGTATCATGTGTATCTTAAATACCATCATGCCGAAAAATATGCAGCTAAAATGTGGCACATTGGCAATAATGATAAATTTTCCTCAATAATTGCCTAATTCCACTGTCTTCGGAAGAACATAGAATATATTTCCCTTCCATCTTCTCTTCTTTAATAGGAAAATTTACTGTTTTAATTTTATTGTGCTTATCCAAATTTCACAGCCCCCGTCCCCCTTGAAATGTTTTCACCAATGACTAACTCACAGTAGACAATAAGTACCAATTCCTAACTTCCATATATTTGAACCAAGTTATCCATTTATTAAAATCTTTTACATTTTCTATACCTTAGTTCCTTCATTTTTCATGTACTTTTCTCTAAGTTATAAAGCACTGTATACCTTAAAAATTCATATTTCAATACCACATTAAAAAAAAGCCTTTTATTTCATACACAATATGTAAGCTCTTAACTAGCAGCCTTTCTTGCAACCTATTATATATCACCTTCATTAGTAACATGTACAGAGGATGTTGACACCCATTTTGCCCACCAGTCATGTTTGAGGACACAAAATTTCAAGACTACACAACTGCACACCTGTATCTGAGTGCATACATAATACAAATATCAGTTTCTACTTTGTAATACATTATTCAACAATCTAAAATTTTTCTGCTTTCTTTTATTTATATTGTTAATGTCTTTTTCATCAGTCATTAAAAACGCTGTCAAAGAAATTGCAAAACTAATTTTTCAGATAATAGTATTCAATTTATTTTTTTTTTAAATATTTATCAAAATCTAATAAAAAATGGAAAGCTGTTTGTTTGTTAATTTTCTATGAAACTAAATATTATTTTTCTTTGCATAATGGAAATGCTATTTTCAAATATATAAAAATGCATCTAGCTAATTTTTGTGAAATTCTAACCATGAAAATTAGTTTTGTTAAAAAAGAAAACAAAAAGACAATAATAATAAATCTTATTTTTATTATTAGATAAGAGCAACCTAGTTAATGGATTAACATCATCTCCAAAAAAAATTCAACCTTGGCCCTCAACCAAATTGCCCTTAAATGTCCACCCTCAATCTAGATTTCACATCTATATATATATTACATAAAGTATTAAGTCACGCAGGAGACATCTTGAATTTGGGGAAAAAGAGAAAGATATTGGACATATAGAGAAAGAGAAGGAAGCAAAAATATAGAGATGGGGGGCTATCAGCCATGACTAGCCACTCTATCCTCTCTCCTCCACCTTTGGTGGTCACAACCACCACAGCACCAGGTCCTCTCCCTTTCCCTCTCTTCTTCATTCTTCCACTTTGACCAGTAGCCCACCTCCATCAACAAACAGCCAACTGGCCACCTTTGTAGACCTCTGACTAAAGCTACCCACTTGCCTCAGTAACCCCAACCAACCCTTTTACTCTTTTCCTAAAAAGGTCCAATTCTGTTAAACTCATGTTTTTGAAAGTACCAATTAATTCAAAAAAAAAAATCCTAAAAACATGTTTTGAAGATGACATCACACGCTTGAACTAAACGTTAGGTAGTGACCACTATTATCAAACCAAGGCCATATTTCAGCTTTAAGATCATTTTTCAATGCCAAATAAAACTTTAATTTTCTGACTCATTTTCCTAAAAATAGTATGGGTCAACATTGGAATGTGGCAAAAGCATGATGTTCATAGACAAGACACATAAGGATCACACTAATGTTTCAGATTTCAAAAGGGATAACTTCTCATCAAACTATTCATAAAATCATATGAACAACCCTGTCTAATGTCTTTCAGTGCACAATCTAGTGTCACCAGCATAAAAAGGTTTTTTAGTGATCTTTAAATTACCATAATTTGCCTCTGTATCACTATGACCTCATCTTCCTGATGGGTTGACACACATATCTCTGGATTTGCACTCTTCCGGGACTTGTCGTCTGTGTCATCTGAGATCAGAGTAGTGCTGTTTGTATTAGCATCACTAGGGTCTGATGCCACAAGATCAAAGTCATAGTTCAACATGTTCTTATCTGCCAATCCAAGCTGCCCACAAAAAAGAATAAATGACAATAAGAATATCGCTCTATAGAGATGAGATGAATATTTTTTTTTGTTGTTGATAAATTAGAGATGAGATGAATAATACTAAAACCATAAGAAAAGCATACCAGCATACAAGCATACACTTATACAATAAACAACATTCAGACAGGAAGTGTCAGAATGGGATATGAAATATAGAAAACAATGTTTGGTTGGCTATTAGAAATTATTAATACCATGCATTCTTTGACTTGAATGGAAAATGCATGATAGGGGAAGAGGGGAGCTTTCAAATAACAAAAGAACATAAAGCATTACGTACCATTCGCCTTCTCCTCCACATGTGAGTCCATAAATTTAACAGTTCATTAGTGCGTAAAGGCTTCACAAGATAGTCAGCTGCTCCAAGTCTCAAACACTTGACAACGATAGATACCTCATCCTGTGCCGACATCACTTGGAAAAACAAAAACAGGAAAAGGAGGATCAGTTTCTAATCTACTACAATAGAAGAAAGCAAACATTTGGGGAAAATAGTGATGTAAACAAGGCCAAACTTACTGATCACAGGAATGCGTCGCAACTCTTTATCCCTCATAATGTACTTCAGCATCTTCAATCCTTTTGCCATAGGAATGTCAACTTCAGACAAAATGATATCTATGTCTGGCCCCTCAGCATTCAGTGCATCAATCACTTGCCTGGCTGACCTCACCGAAGTTACTGCAAAGCAACAGTTGCCAATAGGCAGCATAAAAAATGTACATTACCTTGAGATGTACGTACAAGTATATCAAATTAGTGGACTCAATAGAGGAGCTCTCCATGCAGATGAATTAAAATATCAAACTAATTACAAGAAGAAGAAAACAAAAGGTTATGGCAAAAATGGCAAACAAAAAGCTTTTAGTTTAAGATGAAGTGGCACAAATTGACAATATGCTATGAAGCATGGGTACTTCGATAAACATGTCGTACTCGTACTGGATACTTACCGCCGTACGGTACTTCGTATGGTACTTCTGCATACGTATCAGGTACACGAAACACGTACTCAAATTTTTTCTTCTTAATTTTTGACGTCCGTAATATATACTCAAGTCGTTCCGTATCTTAGTCGAAACAATATTTTCTTCTACTACAAAGATAAAATTCCTTTCAATAGACTTCATCTTTATTTTTAGTTTTATGCTTAGCATGATTTTAAAATTAAGTTATGGTTTGTAAGTTATTCAATTACTTTTGGCATTAAATGTAAAATTGTAGGTTGTATCTTAACAAACTAAACAATTTAATCAATTTTTGCATTAATCCAAATTAAAAATAAATATTTTTTTTACAAAAGTGCCAAACCGTACCCTACTTTTTTAGATTTTACCATATTGACGTACCCGTATCGTACTAGTACCAATACTCGTACCTGTACCCGTGCTTCATCATACATGTGCTTCATCAACAATATGAAAGGAATTAACACAAACGTCAATTGCAAATAGGCTGATTGCATCAGTGACTCAAAATCAAGATGGCTATCGAAGCTCATGGGTGTCACTAAATTAAAGCTATTGTAGAGCACTGTTGGTGCTAAAGTCCCGAAATCTAGCTCAATGGCTGTTCTTTGAGTTTCTTGCCATTTATCGAAGACTGCAAACACTCCATAGTCATTACAACATGTAGATTCAGATAAAAGAAAACTAAAAGAACCACACAAAGAAAATTATATATATATAATATATCCCTAATGCTCTCTTTGTACCAAAATGCCATTTCTTGACAAAACATTCATGCTTTAGTTAAAGAAGCTGAATTCAAGTTCATCAAACTGCAAAAAGACCCTGTCATCATATTTTGTAATATTAAACTTGAAGCAAAGAATTGCTATGAAATGAGTCAATATTGTTCCACTGGTGTCGTCCAATAATAACAAACACAGATCAATAACTCTACATACTTGCTGCTTTTTCAAATAAAGATAATTACTTTGTAAGAATTCATATTCATATTCCAAATATGCTATTTCCTCAAAATAATTACTAGTTCCAAATCAAACTAACACCATATAATTCATATTCCAAATCCCAGAACTAACACAACAGAAAATGAAACTAAAATCTATCACAGTACAAATTCAAGACTTCATAAAAACAGTATCAGAAGAACCAATACCTTGATAAGAGCATTTGCGTAGAAGCCTGACAACCTCTTCAGAACTCTTGGCATCGTTGTCGCAAAGCAAAATCCTCACTTTGCTGCGATCAATAAACGCATCACTACCCTTACCGCCACCACCACCACCACCACCACCACCACCACTTGGACCTCCATCTTTGTCCAGCACAACAATCTCATCCCTCTCCATCTCAATTTCAACCAAGCTCACAACATCAGCTACCCATACACCTCCATCAAAATTAGGGTTTTCAGATTCACAGAACACTATATAACCTCTTTGAAATTAGGGTTTCGAATTCACAAACCGACTTTAGAGACAAAAACCTAATTTACAGACAAGAAGAGCCCCGAACTGTCAAAAGTTTGGCAACTGATCAGGAAAGTCGATCTATCCGACGGTCCTGATCGGGCGAAGACTGTAGAATCAACGTCCGGATTTATTAGAGAGAGAGAGTCGAAGTCGTCTTCTTCTTCTTCTGGTCCGTCTCTCAGCTACAGGCTTTTTTCTAGCTAAGCCGGTAGTGGTGGTTGCTAACTTGCGCTGGAGACAGAGGGATGATCTGGAGCGTTGGGAGTGAGTGGAACGGAGGGTTGGGATTGGTTTTGAGGTGATTAATTATTCAGGATTAACATGGCTAAGTGTTTATGTTTTAAACCAATCATGTTGAAGAATTTTAAGTGGATTTGGGCGTAGCTTATAGGTTTGTTTGGTGTATGATTTATAAGTTGATTTTTTTAGTTATTATAAAAAGGTGTAAAAAAGAAAGAAAGTAAAGAAGTGATGTGATCTAAATAAATCAATAAGTAAATGTTTGTTTTGGAAGGATTGGGCATGGGATTGGATTATTAGTCCGGGTGGATTAATAGTTTGTTGTTTGTTTTAAAAGTTTTGCTTCGGACTAATAGTCACTCGGAACTATTAGTCCCATATTTTTAGGACTATGCTATCCTATGGGGGGTAGTGGGATAACTCATCCCATGGGATTAACTAATAAAATTACATTTTTACCCTCTAATATTTAATTATGTATTATATTTAGTAAAATTCAATAAAATTTAAATGTCTCAATTTAAAAATAAAATAATTTTATTTAATTTTTATTTTTGTTTTTGTTTTATTTATTTAATTTTTTAAAACAATTTTTTTTAGATATTTTATTTTAAAATTTTGTTTATATTTTATTTAATTTCATTATTTAAATTTTAATAGATGTTTTATTTTATTTCATTATTTCATTATTATTATTATTATTTAAAATAAATTTATTTAAAATTTTAATTAAAAAATAACATATATGTTTATTGATATTTAATTTATTTAATTTTTTAAAAATAAATTTATTTAATTGTGCAAAAAATAAAATAAAATAAAATTTTATTTAATCTAGTTAAAAATAATTAAAATATTAAAGTTATGTTTAATATTGCTATTACTGAGTAAATAATTGAAAAGGATTAAATAGTCATTTGAGCATTTATCCTCTCTATAATATCCCAAACAAACATTGGATTCACTAAAAATAATTCAATCCAGACATCTAATCTCATGACTAAACAAATATAGAATACAAATCCAGTCTAATCAAATAGTTCAGGGATAATGTATTCCAGGACTAATAATCCGATGGATTATAATCTCCCCTTATCCAATCCGTCCAAACAAACACACCATAAGTTAATAATATGATTTTTTTTAGATGTTGAAGATTAGTAATTTATTGATTTTTTACGAAAATATGTATAAAAAAATAAAGAAATTATGTGATAACTTATAAAAAATAAGTCAATAAAAAAATTATTTAGGTGGTACCCAAATCACCCCTTACTTTCTTTTAAGTTGAGTAGACAAAAATAATTCACTTACACTTTGGGTTATTTGATGTGGTTTATTTTACTACTCATAGTTTTTTTTTTTATACGATTACTTTGGGAATTAATTATTTTAATTAATTTTTTTATTTTTATAAAAGACGTACAAAAAAATATAGGTAAGAGTTGACTTTTGATAATAATTTTTTATTTTTAACTATTTTATGTGGTTCTTAAACTTGGTTTAAGAGTTTGTGCGAGATTGTTTGGTATTAATTCTGTTTATTGCTTATTAGACAAAAATAATTTAATTGAACTAAAAAAAATTATTTTTGAAAATGAGTAACCAGTACTTTTGACTTCTACTTTTATATTATCAATTTTTAATTTATAATAAGTTAAACCTTGGTTTTGAATAAATTAAAAACTTATATATTTTTAAATTATTTTGTCTTCAATGATTTTTTTTTTATAAAAAATTTCTGTCAAATAATTTTACTTTCACATCCACTTTTAGAAGAATTAAAAAGTAAAAAAATGAAGAAAAAAAAACTAAAAAAAAGTCACTAAAATTCCAAAAAGAGTCAATAAAAAACTGTTTTTAGTATTTATTTTAATTTTTTTTCTTCCAACTTTTCATGTCTATCTAGAAGGATAGAATCTAAAATTGTTTTCAAAAATTTAAAAATTTCATAAAAAATTACAGTGTAAATTACAAATACATCTGCTGAGATTTATTTAAAATACGAATTACATTTTGATTTATTTAAAATACGAATTACATTTTGTAGTTCTGTAAATTACATCCTATCCATTGAATATTTTCATTTCATAACAAATGACTGGTTTTTATTAATAAAACATTAAGTCAATTAACAATTTTTAATAATATCACAAATATATTTCAATTAATAATTTAAGTAATTTTTTTATTGTATAGGAGAGAAGTTAGGAATTTTTTTTTTGTCAATTAACTCTATTAAATAAAAATTCTAATAATAGATTATTTATAATTTTTTAAACTATAAAAAATAATTTATATTTTAAATAAATCTCAATTGGTGTATTTATAATTTATCTAAAATTATAAAATATTTCTAGACTCCATCCATTTTGTTGTGTGTTGCAATTTCTCATTAGTCAAAAATACTATCACAATTAGGGGTGTATGTGCTACGATTTGGACGGTTTGAGAGTAAAATTATAAATTAATGACAGATTAGCAGATTGATGGATTGGTCAATTGTGGTTTGAGCGGTTTTGGACGTATTGACGGATTGAAGAATAACTAATTATCAAGTCTTTACATAATATATAATACTAACTTGAATAATATTTTTCATATATATAACAAAAACTAATTTTGCATAATATTTTTCATATATATGACTATTTATTTGTAATAAATTTCATATATTAAATATCTCTCACATTCATTCTTATTTTGATATTTCATTATAAATTAAAATATATATATATATATGTATTAACTATAGCAAAGTGAAAAGGTTTTGAAAACAGATTATAAATTTTAAAATTTAAACTGCGGTTAGTGGATAAAGTGACACGAATTGATACAAATCAATGCGATTTTAGCAAATTTAGCTGTATTTTACACAGTAAGATAATTAAAAACTGATTTTTTAACTTTTTTTGAAAAATATATGAAAATTATAAGAGATAATCAGTATGTTTGGTTTGAGTTTTTTGGATTAAGTTTTTTGAAAACTGATTTTTTTGATTTTCGTATTTTTTTGTTTTTAGTGAATATTTTTAAAATTTTAAATATTTTTTTTACTTTTTTAGATGCACCTTACTTAGATGTATTTAAAAAATAAAAAATTTGTGAAAAAATATTTTAAAAAATTAATAAATACATAAAAATACAAAATATGTACGGAATTCTTGTATTTTTTTTGTATTTAGTGAATTTTTAAAAGGTTTTTTCACAATTTTTTTACTTTTTAGGTATATTTATGTTAGGTATGTCAAAAAAGTAAAAAAAATTGTTTAAAATATTAAAAAAATTCAGTAAAAACAAAAAAATAAGGAAAACAAGAAAATAAAATTTTCTGAAAAGAATTTTTGAAAAACTCTAACCAAGCATATAACTCAAAATGAGTTAAAAGTTGAAAGATAACTTTTAATTATCTTTCCAAAATATTAGTCTTAATTTTTTTCTTGGTGGTGGGGGAGGTAGTGCGCGTTGGGGCGCACGATAGCAGATGGTGGGGTGGGTGACGTGGATTGATATAAAAGGAAAAAAGTGCAAAGCAAAGCGTCAAAAAGTGAGAAGATATTATTTTAGGGATAGAAAGAAGGCCACGTCACAGCGAAGATCTCTGGGTCGAGTCGAGATCGAATCAACAGAGGTACAACACGTGGACACTCCAATTTAGAAGACTCCTCTCATTGGTTACAACTTACAAGAGTCCATTTCACCAAAAAATCTCAACAAGTGTGCAAATGGACGATTGTGATTTGCCAATTGTTATCGAATACGATGCCCTACCTGTCGTACCCTGCTGTACCAAAAAAAAAAAATTTGTTGAAGAGAAAAATAATGATTTTTTTTAAAAATTTAAATTTCACCCTTATCATAAAATAGAATTATTTATTTAGAAACCATTTAAATTATTAACAAATATCACTTTAACTCTTTTAAATTATGAAAATATACAAAAAGATCTTCTAAATTGTTGAGAAGTATTGCTTTACTCATTCTACTATAAAAGCGGACAAATGAACCCTTAGATTATTGGTGTATTTTACTTTGACCCTTCCATTAGGAGATTCAGTTTGTATGTTGTTATAGTTTAGGGAGTCTATTTGTACGTTTTTATAATTTATGAGACAAAATGATACTCTTCAATAGTTTAAGGGGCCTATTTATATTCTTTTATAATTTAAAGATTAAAGTGATATTTCTTAATAATTTAGGGGTCTTCATGTAAATAACCCAATAAAATAAATCTTGAATTTTTTATTTTGTCAATTTAAATATTAATTTCCTAAAATTTAAATTCTAATAATTAATCTGTTTTCAATCTAAATCATTAATATATTTCTGTTAAATAAAATAGACAAAAAAAATTATATTTTAGTCATTAAACTCAATGAAAGTGTATATGAAATGTCTAAAATATCCTCATTCATTGAGTTTAATGACTTAAATATCATTTTTCCTATCAGTTTTACATAACGAAAATAAGCAAATGATTTACATTAAAAACAAATCAAAATTTTAGGTTTTACATTGACAAAATAAAAATTTAAAAGTTAATTTTGTTATAAAAGTTAAACTCTATAGTTTTTTTTAATAATGTTTGAAAAAATATATTACTTTCACCATTTTCAGATTATCTTTAAAAAGGATGTATTTATATAATTTTTATTATTATATGAATCAATATATACGAGTTCATAAATAAGATTAGTAAAATGATTCACTAATATAGTTGAATGGGTCTTGGTGTAATTAAATTGTACCAAAAATAAGATGTGATCATCTATATTTAAGTATATATATTGTTAGTTTTTACAAAAATTATAATGTAATAATTAATATTTTATAAATTTTCAATACATTAATTTAATTCAAAGTTAAATAAAATACATAATAATGAGAGAAATATAATAATCAAAGTTGTTAAACATGTCAATTGTTTGACACAAATTTCATTCATGCATGTGATTCGTAATAAATTTTGATATCATCATCCATATTAGTGTGAGACCATGAAATATCCTCTCATATGGATGTTGTAGAGATCCAATGAAGAGAAGAGCTTCACCCCTGTAGATCTGCAATGATGAACATAGTCGATGCCACCCAATCGGGGTTGCCGGCCGGGGACTCTCCGATAATGAAGTTAGTCATTGAATCAAGGAAGTAAACAATATATACATTTGAAGGGGTGTGTGTTCTGCAGAGAGAGATGAGACATACCTTGCACTTTGGGATGCCCCCTCCTTTATATAGATGGGGGGGTGTAATATTTGTTTGGGTTGGACCCATTGTAGGCTTTGTTTGGGTTAGGCCCAATAAGCTAGTACCTATATTTTTCTGGCTCCCACAATTGTCCCAAAACTTTCATTGTCTTCGGTAGAAGGAATGAGAGTTTTTATTGCCGAGTTATGCTGTTCAAATAAATGTTAGCTCCAAAGAATACATTTGATAAATGAATAACATAAATGAATGGATGACTGGATGAATGCGTGTATGTATGAATTTATGTACAAATATATGTATATAGACGAGAGAAGTGAGCTAAAGCCCAGTGAGTAATACCATCTCTATAATGATGGGTCATGGTATTATAATCCCCAGGTAAGGGTGTAGGCCGCGGTATTATAACCCTAGGCAAGGGTGTAGTATATTGTCGAGTGCAAAGATTGCTTTCAAATATGGACTTTCGTGCCAAGCTAGAAATATTTCTATAGGGCGAGCACGAAAATGATTGCCTGAACCAAATAAGACAGATTAAATAAGGTAGATATATCAGCCAAAAATTGGACCTCGGTATTATTACCCCCGGGTGAGGGTGTAGACCTGCGGTATTATAACCCCCGGGTAAGGGTGTAGGCTGCGGTATTCTAAACTCCGGGCATAGGTGTAGGCCGCGGTATTCTAACCTCCGGGCGTAGGTGTAGGCCACGGTATTCTAACCTTCAGGCGTAGGTATAGGCCGCGGTATTCTAACCTCCGGGCGTAGGTATAGGCCTTTGCTGATGGCGCTCCATGCCGAGTGCGAAGATTACACTATACTCAGAGACTTTACTGATTTTAAGTGGCGACCAAGTGCCAATATGGCAAGGACTTTGAATAAAACGTTCTGTTAGTGATGGCCAGCACCGAATGAGGTAGATGGGTTAATCACAAAGAATATTGCTCCACTTGTAAGGGATGGCCAAATAGATATTAGACCAACTATTTAATTTGCTGAGTAAATTTTTGGGCCAATTAGCATTGCTCAGTTTGCATTTAGTCTAAGAGTTGCCCCATTACTTTTGAATGACAGGTGCTAGTTGGAAGGAATGCAGCTTCCTATTGCCCTATGTTGTAGGGAAGATTCGGCTTTGGTAAAATGACGGCACACAAAAATATGCGAACTGTTGACTGCCAAATGCGAATTGCCGACTGCCAAGTGCTAATGGCCGACTGCCAAGTGTGTAATGTATTGCCCGAAAACTGGCGCTTGCTTGGAGTGGTGTGAAAAGGAGCGGGAGTGTGTAACTCAGGTAAATGTCGTAGTGCTTGTACCAAGTTGGCCGAGTATGCATACATATCAGAGGTGTCGAGATGATGATTGGCTGATGTGCCCAAATTGGAAAACGGGAATTTGACTAAGATGTCCCAGTGGGCAATTGTTTTTCCGAATAATGTTGTTAGGAAAATAAAGTTGCCGAATACTGTGGCCAATGTTGCGAGTAAAGTTGATGCACTGCTGAGTAACTAGTGTCAAAACATCGGTGTCCATTTCATATATAATGTGATTTTGCCGAAAAGTTGGTCAGCTACACTTGGGTCAGTCATTATGCCGATCTTTTGGTTGGCGATTTCTCTTAGCTTCATGGTGTGTCGGTATCCCTTCGGAGTTGGATTTGCTAAGAACTTGGTTGGCAATGGTTGCCAATTTATTGAAGTTGAGTTTCTTGTCCAACGTATATTTGCCCTATTGCTTTTGAATAAGATTTGTTATTCAGAAGGAATAAAATGGACGTGGGCCAAAATTGCCGAGTAGGCTGATAAAAATTTGAAACGGATTCTGTGCCCCCGTGTTTTCGAGGAATTATGAGATTTTTGCCGAAGAGGTAGACAAATTAACAATTGTTGTTGTTCCGAGAATGTCTAATGTTGTGGAGTGAAAGTTGTTATTCAGAAGGAATTCATCCATTGGTGACAAATGAGTCGAGCTGGGAGATAGGCAGAGAATCGCCAAATAAGATGTAGTTGGTGAATTCGGCATTGAGCAAACTCCAGGTATGACGGCAAAAATGTTGTTTTTAGCTGCGATATGTGGCATTGCATATAACATCTATGAATGTTTGGTATGAAATTTGCAAAATCAGACCGTATGGATGTGTTCAGAAGGCTCTAAATAGTTGGAAACGACTATTCGATTGCTGGAATCGGACTCCGGATGGCGTAATTATAGCTAAAATGGATCCGATGGCTCAGATCGGGGGAGAATTAGGCTCCGCAAAGCACTAGATAATTTTTCTGACTTATTCTGCATGTAACGGCTCGGCTCGGCTTGATTTCTTGCAGCATGGCTTAGTGGCGTGGCAAAAAATATAAACAATGTTGTTGCCTACAAGATTTGAACTCATGTCCTTGAGTAAAATGTTGAACACTTAACTACTTTGCCACCTTAAATCTTTGTGTATATATTTGGCTCATTATAGATTTGAACTTGATTGTTTGGCTATGACATGATGTAACTTAGCCGCAATGCACACAATAATTTCTTTGTTTGCCAGCTTTTGGTCGTTCTCTTTGACAAAATAGGTGAATTTCTGGGCAAATTTCGCCTAGCCCGTATGGCTTTGTTTTAGCTCCGATTTTGACGTGGTTTGTTGTGGTGGACTCGGCTTAATGTGTACTTCACACTGGTATGGCCAAAACCTGATTTCGACGATTATGAAAATTTTAGTTTTCTGAAAATTTGGTCCGTTTCGCAACTACCGATGAACTTTGGTTAGTTCTTGGCTCCTCGGGTTGGTGGGTTTGGACTCCTTGAGTTGACACAAATCTGCTAGTATTTTCAAATGTGGATTTCGGCAAGCCAAGATGCTAGTGTTATGCCGAGAGAGTAGTGTCGAGCAAGATTGTGTAGCTGACTTGTAGTTGCTAATTGTAACAAGTCCGCGAGGGACCTCGCTACAGTTCGGACTCGATTTGTGCCACGGTTCTAAATCTCGAACTAAAGAGTCCAAATCCGGCAAATTGTTTTGAAAACAGATTTTTTGAAAAAAGTGCCAAAAATGGACTGCTTTGCCAGATACAGAGTCGCCACCTAAATATTTTTTAAATGGGAAATTTAGGAAACCCTAACTCGGTGCCAAAGGCCACGTGTCCGTCATTACCAAAGTTGGCTCGGGAACTTGGGTACGATTGGGGAAGGTCACATCGTGAGCACCCCCGCTCGCCCGGTCAAAGACCGGCCTCTACTAACCATGATATCTACTTTTGAAAACATTGTATGCTCTTATTCCGGTTATTAGCCTAGGTCACTATGTGATGCTCGCAGCAAACAAGTATAGACTGGGCCGTCTAAATTGGAACAAAACATTTCATGTTTGTTTGTTTGTTTGAAAATGGTTTGATGGTGCTACCCGCAAGTAGGCTAAGACGTGGATTTGCCACCCTCGGGTGGGCTTAAGAAAACATGATTTTGCCACTATCTAGTGGGCTTAAAACAAACAGTCAATGATTTGTTCCAATCTAAATAACTCACCCTCCACCCACAGGCATTCAAGGCAGTTATATCACATAAGCATATAGCCTCATGGCAAGCATGCTAACATGGCAACACTCACACGCATGCAAGGATGCTAAAGCATAAAACTTACCGAGTACTCCAAGCCAAAACAGAAACTGATTAGAAATCATGCATGATCCTAAGTATACAGAAATGCCTAATGCAACACATGCAAAATGCAACTATAGCAGGCTCGGCTATTCTAAACATGGCATATGGAATGCTACAACTAACACGTATTCAATTTGGAATTGAAATACAAATGCAGTTAGTATGATGCGCCGAGCCCGGTGCGTGCAAAACAGATGAATGATGCAAACATGCTGTCATACTGTATGCTAATTGAAATATGCCCTAATCTAACCATCATAAGCAGGTAAATAAAAGGGAAGAAAGACGTGGGGTTGGAAGACATACATCACACTCACCCACACTTATTACAATTATGCCCTCGCGCAGAGGGTCCGAATAAATAATGCAGTCCGAACGTCCGAATAAAAGAATAGTACAGTCCGAGATAATAAATACACAAATTCTTAATTAATTATCAAATTAAATAAGAAAGCTGTAAACTGGCATGCAAGCCAGGGACTGCCTTGCCTCCGCCCTGAATAATGAAATGATGCATGTTGGGCTGCCTTGCGCGGAAATCCACTGGGATGCCCCAATTAGCCTTTGTTTGCGATGTTTCTCGAAATGCGTGCCAGACTCCGGAAAGTTACTGATTCTTCATTTTGCTACAACAGAGAGCAGGAAAGGGGCATAGCAATGTATTTCACAAATATATGCATGCCTCGATTCTCGTGCCACCAATCACGCATATCGATGCGTGGTGGCCGAGGAGCCGAATTACACAACTCAATATGGGGTGAATGCAGATGAATGCTACAACAAAACCTAACTCCATCATGGATAATCCGGAGTGTCGGTGACTTGGGAATTGAGACCCGTTCCGTCACTCGGGGTGCGAAACGTGCCTCGTTTCCCGTGCCCGGGCTAACTCCTATCCCGAACACTATGCAATATGCATGATATGCATGAAATGTAGCTAATATGCAATCCTAACATACACAATGTTATGAAAATGAGATGCCTCGAAATGCGTGCCCACGGGCACACAAACCGAGAAAATGGCATGAAATATGATATACAATGAGACTAAAATGAAATGCCTCGAAATGCGTGCCCACGGGCACACAAACCGAGAAAATGGCATACGGAATGCAATGATGGGCTTACGCCAACGTGAGAGGGCCTCAGCCACACTCACATAGACTGCCGTCGGATAAAAAAGAAGTGCCTCGGAATGCATGCCCGCGGGCACGTAAACCGAGGCGGTGACATACTGGCATGAAATAACAAATTGGGCTTACACTAACATGAGAGGACCTCAGCCGCACTCACATAAGCTGCCGAGAGATGAGAATGAGCTGCCTCGAAATGCGTGCACACGGGCACGCAAACCAAGGCAGTGGCATACGCAATGCAAATGACATGGAAAATGCAAATTGGGCTTACACTAACATGAGAGAGCCTCAGCCACACTCACATAAGCTGCCGAAAGATGAAAACAAGCTGCCTCGAAATGCGCGCACACGGCACACAAACCGAGGCAGCGACATACAGGCATGAAATGGCATGCAAATGAAACGCGGCATATGGCATATGAAAAATGCAAATTTCAGTAGCTAAAATGATGCACAAATAGCCCCCCGAATTAAAGCAAAATTACACCCGATGCCCGAAATGCAATGTTATGCACCCGAAACGGCCTACAGCCCTACTAAACATGCACAATATGGACATAACATGTAAAACAGTAGCAAGGCAGCCCCTAAACTAGCATTTTTTCAGTACAAAGTATGGCCAAACAATGATCACAAGTATGGCAAAAATAGCTTGCAAAAATGGGGGAAAAGAGGAGAATTACAAAGCAAGTGGTATATACAATGCTCAAACTGAAAAACACAGTTCTACAAAATTAAAGAGGGGCAAAAAATATGCACATTTACAAGAGATGACAACCCCCAATTCAGTATGTAGATAGGCTAAACATAGCATGCAAAATAATGAGCCAACAAAGGCTATAACATGAGGTACCAAAAGCATGCATCAAACAATCTAAGACCCTTAACAAAATATTATGAGAAGGCCAAAACAAGGCTCTTTCCAGGCCTGATGAAGACTCAAAACAGAAGCCAAATAAGCTCAAAGGGGCATGCCAAATAGGAGTAGAACATGAATTCAAAGCAAGTGGCATGTAGAGCATGAAAACCAGGTTGAGCCCTTCTTAAATGTTGAAGAGGGGCTCAAAATAAGTACAATATTAGTTCATGAGATGCTCCAAATCAGATCACAAATAGGCCAAATAAATCATGCAATTTTACGGAAAATATGGAGGATTACAAAGAAAGTGCATGATAGAGAGGCCAAACATGATTGAGCCCTTCTTCGAAGTTGAATAAGGGTTCAAAATAGGCCCACTCACAGTATATATCAGGCTCGAAAATAGATCACTCAAAAGCCAAACAAAGCATGCAATTTATTGGCCTAAAGAATGGTATTGAAAGAGGTGCATCATGGAGACACCAAACAGAGCTGAGCCCTTCTACAAAGTTGTAGAGGGGCTCAAAATAAGCCTAAAACCAGTAGGGGTCGGAGCCCAAAACAAAAGGCAAATAGGGTAAAGAATTGACTCAAAATTGTGCTCAAAAAAAGGAAATAGAGTCTTACCCTTGAAGATCTAATTTTGGTGGCTTCTTGGCTTCAATTTGTTGATCCTTAGCCTTTGAAAATCACTCCTTTGCTGCTGAAATGGAGGTGGTGATGGTGGTGCTTAGGGTTGATGAAGAGAGGAGCTAGAAACTTGAAGCTTTTTAGGGTTTTTGGCTATGGAAATGGAGGTTTTGGAAGAGAGGCTCTTGAGATGAAATTTTGTAACCTCAACAAAGGAGCTGTCCAGCCCCTTAAGAGGACCAAAAAGGGTGTAAAAGGGGAGGGAAATGCATCCAAGCTTTCCCTCCCAAAATATCCCCCGGAGGACAGGGATATTTTGAAAAGCAGCTGGACAGCTGTAAAGGGTTCAAAAGCAGAAAGCTGGCCGGCCAGGTGGATTTCTTGAAGGTGGCCGGCCGGCCACCCCAACTGGTCGGCCAGCCACTCCCCCTGGCCGGCCCGGCCATGGCCAAAAAAAGAAGTGAAGAATTGCTGGCCGACCACCATGTTTTGGTGTCCTCCCAGGTGTGTAGAACAAGGTTCCAAGGTTGGAATTTGGCAACTCTGAAACAGGAGTCACAACATTGAACTTGAAGGAGAGGCTCAAAAATGAAAGTAACAATTACTGGCCGACCAGTACTTTTTAGGGTCCTCCCATGTCCCCTCATCACAAATATGTAGTCTCGGCTCGAAGAAAATATCCCTAGGGTGTTCAACATTAGCCCGGAAGTGAGCAAAACGGACGCCGGAGGAGCGAAACTGGTTTTCTGAGACAATTGCTGTCCTCCCCACCCTCCAGTGATCTTCTTGGTGCTAAAACAGAGGTACCTGCCAAAATTGAACAAAAACTAATGCAAGACGAAAGCTCGGGGACCAAAACCGCGCGGTTCGGGGTCCCGGAAATGGGCTGCAGACACCGAAAGTGGTGTTCGGCCACGAAGTGGGTATCAGAGGCCCCAGTGTCCCTCGGAATGATAAAACAGAGGCACTTGCCAAAAATCGGAGAAATCGGAGATGGTTGGGCGGTCCCGAACCGAGGCACACGGCCTGACGGTCCCGAAAACCGGGAACCGGGCTCCGAAATGGGCAAAATGGCCTACGGCCACTGAGAGATAGTCTACGGGACCACTCCCTCCCCTCAGGAAAGAAAATAGAGAAAACCGAGTCTGGTTCGCAAACCGAGGCAGGGCACGAAAGAGAGTTCGGAAGTCCGGAGGCAGGGCGCACGGCCGCGACTCTGAGGCTTCTGAACGAGCACAGTATGCAACATCACCGAGCGCTCAATCGGTGACATCTGAGTCTTAAGGTTGGTCAAAAATGGGGTGTCTACAGTTGCCCCTCTTTGACAGAACTCGGAAGTCAAGAAGTGACGGGAGTGAATGTCAAAGCCCAGAGACGACCCATTTTTGACAAGGCCGAAGACTTAGACAATCATACAAGATAGACAAAGATGTGCCCGCAGGCGTGCCCGCAGGCAAAGGGGGCAAAATGCAAAATGACATGCACAGAGCCAGGTGATCACGCAAGTGCAGCAAGCTGTAATGAAGCAAGTATTGACAAATAGATGCAACAGTTTTAAGCAAGAATGCAAAGCAACAACTACATTTCATGCAGTTAGGAATGCGGAGAATTATTCAATTCTCGTCGCGTCTCACACGGAGAAGATACGATACCTGCGCGATTCGTCTGGTCGCACCAGCCTCAAATGAACCGTACATACAATATCGTGCCTGCAAAATAGAGAAATTCAACAAGAACAATATGCCAACAACATATATTCAATGTGATTCCTGTGATTCTGAAAGTTTGACACACGCAGTGTCGACGAGTGGATGCATCACAATGCGAGAAAAGATAATGCGTGACAACGCATGCTCAAGCATAGAAGTATTGTACACCAAGAAATCACGCATGACAATGCAAAACATTCATGAGAATGCAAATTATGAGCCAAATAATGCAAAACGAGCACAAATCAGGGTGCCTGTTTGTTGCGCAACAACGAGCTGGGAAATGCGCATTTCGGCGACGGCAACTCGATCGCGGCCTCTGATTCACCTCCCGGAGAGGTCACAACATGTTTAAAAAGGATACACTCTGATTTTGATGAATAATGATGAGACACATGTCAGAAATTGCAATTGAAGTTCCGGTGGAGCAATTCGGCGCCAGAAAGTGCACTTTTCTTGAACTTTTTCAGGTCCCGGGAACTCCGATTTTCCTCAAAATTTGCAGAGAGGTAGGGGAGGGGGTGGGGACCATGGTCGGCCAGCTCATTGCCCTAGGAGAGGCCATCGGCCAGGGGAGGAAAAGCAAATGGCCGGCCAGCCAGAAAAGGTGGCCGGCCGGCCACCTGCCAAAAGCAGGGGCATTTTGGTCATTTTGGAGATTCCTATATATACACTTGCCCACTCACTCCGAAATCACACCCACAGCCGTGAAATCTTCTTCTCTTGCTCCCTAAACCATTTTCTCCTTCAAATCTGCATTTTATACGCGTCCTCCAGCCTTCCACGCAAGTTGTTTTCGCGAAATCTTCCAGCGTTAAGCACTTTGAGCCGACTAAATTTTGATTCCGGGGCTTCTCTTCTCATTGTCACCACTTGAGGTAAGTTTGTCTCATTATTTGGAAGATTTTTCCGGGAGTTGACTTTTGTTGACTTTTTCCAATTTTGGCTCATTTTGCTCATTTTTGCTTCTCTTTGCAGATTTCTTGACATGGCGGGTCATTTCCCTCACGGTGGAGGTTTTCCCGGCGCCGGAGATGATTTTGATATTATGACATTGCCCCCGAGGGTTCGCCCTTTTGTTCCCGATCGATACGCCCCAGCGGTACATAGGCTTCCGCGAGCCGTTTTCCGTCATTTCACCGAGTTCAACGATCGGGTACCAAGGGATCTTCTTCTGCGAGAGCCGGAGCAGCACCTCTCCCACGATGCAGAGGTATTTTACTTTATTTTCTGTATCTTTCGTGCATTTTGTACCTTTGCCATGCTTAGACACACAGTTTAGCTTATGACATGGTACTTGCATCCTGAGCATGTGACTTAGCCACTTGAATTTCATGAACACAGCTCATTGACTGATTGTGAACGCACAGTACACATTAGTTAGAAATTGAACACACGGATCAAACATTGATTCACCGAACACACAGCCCGAAGTTGAAAATGAGCACACAGCACATACTGACTAAGAGTAGAACACACAGTTCCAAACTCAAATTTTCTGAACACGCAGCCCAGATTTGAAGCGAACACACAGCCCACTGATTAAGAGTAGAACACACAGCCCTAACCCCGGTTTTCTGAACACACAGTCCAAGTTGAAAGTGAACACACAGCCCACACTTAAGAGTAGAACACACAGCCCTAACCCCGGTTTTCTGAACACACAGTCCAAGTTGAAAGTGAACGCACAGCCCACATTGATTAAGAGTAGAACACACAGCCCTAACTCAGATTTACTGAACACACAGCCCAGATAGAAAGTGAACACACAGCCCACACTGATTGAGAATAGAACACACAGCCCTAACTCAGATTTACTGAACACACAGCCCAGATTTGAAAGTGAACACACAGCCCACACTGATTAGGAATTGAACACGCAGCCCAAATACCAAATTTACTGAACACGCAGCCCAGATTTGAGGTGAACGCATAGCCCACTAATTAGGAATTGAACACGCAGCCCAAAACACGGATTTACTGAACACGCAGCCCAGATTTGAAGTGAACACACAGCCCACTGATTAGGAATTGAACACGCAGCCCAAAACACGGATTTACTGAACACGCAGCCCAAATTTGAAGTGAACACACAGCCCACTGATTAGGAACTGAACACGCAGCCCAAAACACGGATTTACTGAACACGCAGCCCAGATTTGAAGTGAACACACAGCCCACTGATTAGGAATTGAACACGCAGCCCAAAACACGGATTTACTGAACACGCAGCCCAGATTTGAAGTGAACACACAGCCCACTGATTAGGAATTGAACACGCAGCCCAAAACACGGATTTACTGAACACGCAGCCCAGATTTGAAGTGAACACACAGCCCACTGATTAGGAATTGAACACGCTGCCCAAAACACGGATTTACTGAACACGCAGCCCAGATTTGAAGTGAACACACAGCCCACTGATTTGTACATAGCTCATTCATTTCATTTGCACACAGCTTGTTCATTTCAGTTTGCACACAGCTTGTTCATTTCAGTTTGCACACAGCTTGTATTTTCTTGCGTACTGAACACATGTATTCATTCTGAACGCAGGTTGGTTCTCGCACCGTGCGAGGGGTATGGCTCCACCGCCGCGAGGGAGTGGTATGCTGAGCTTCCGGAAGCTGTCCGGGATTTGGTCTGACTCAGCAGGATTCGGAGCATTCTGCAGGGGGTTATCACACTGTCATATCAGCAGGACATTGTTTGCTGCTTTGGCGGAGAGATGGTGGGGACACCACCAATTCTTTCCATTTTTCTGCCACCGGGGATATGACCATGACCCCACTAGACTTTGCTGTACTCACCGGCCTAGACGTAGGCGGTGGACCCATTCCCTACGACGAGGATATGGGTGAGTGGGAGGCTGCTTGGATGCATCTATTGGGGACCCGCCCTCCTGTAGACAGAGCTTCCGGGAGGGTTCGGTATACTTGGTTCTCTTCCCATTTCCGGAGGCCAGAGATGGAGCCTGAGTCTCCCGAGGAGGTCGAGCAGTACACCCGAGGTTTCCTCATGTTCCTCTTCGGCACTACCCTGTTTGCTGATAGGGGAAACACTGTGGGGCTATATCTCTTGAGTGCCCTAGTAGACCTATCACAGGTCATTCAGTATGATTGGGGCGGCGCTGGCCTGGCTACCCTTTATTGTTACATGAGCGCAGTCTCTCGCACGCGAGGGGACTTACTCGGCGGCTACTGGAGAGCCTGGGAGGTACATTCTGTCCTCTTGATTTACATTTTTGCTCCTCATTACTTGTTCACTGCACACACGGCGCACTTTGCATTCTATATTCTGCCTTTAGCACCTTGTATTCACATTCCGCACTGCTTTTCTCAGCTATGGGTGTATGTGTATTTTCCCACATTAGCTCCGGAGATGGAGGTAGTAGGACCTCTTATGACTCCGTTTTCATTGATGTTTGAGGGCGAGCACCTATCGAGGCCTCGAGAGACTCTCTTTTCTCTGCGACAGTATTTTGATACTGTGCGGACGACAGAGGTATTTCAAAACTCTCAGTTCCTTTCATTTTCATCTTTGATCTGCTTTGTATATTCTTGATTTCTGATTGATTTGTACACTGGTTATCTGCAAATTACTTGGCAGCCCTGGCAGTCTTCGGCGATGATTTGCAAAATCAGTACCCCGGAGGGTCGAGCAATTCTCAGTATAGGTACCTGCTCGAGGGACCAGTTGGTAGGGTGTGGTTCCTGGGGGAACGCTTCCTGCGCCAGGTGTGAGGGTATGATTCTCAGGATCCTCCTGTTGTGCCTCCAGCCACTATGCGGACTGCCGACAGGCTATCTACTGAGGAGGTCACTAGGGACATGCAGGGCACCGATGCTTTATTACATCTCATTGAGGGGAACTACGCCACCTATCGCCGCATATATCTGATGCCCCCCTTGACGGGAGTACGGGCTCCACCACTGAGGCCCACTGCGCGCACCATCTTTGAGTCGTGCCCGTGCTGCAGACATCCCCTCTTCTAGCAGGGCTGGTGCGTCTAGGGGTAGAGGTAGTTCGATTCCTCCGATCCCTCCGACTCTCGATCATCCTGGGTGGCCAGATATGCCGACCGAGTTGATGAGTTGGCAGTATGGGACTACTTCTCCGATTCCGATCCCTATAGAGCCTCCGATGCCTGGTCACAGATATGTCAGAGACCCTGATTCACCACCGGTATGTTTTACAGCTTTGATTTATCAGTCGGACATTTGGACATCCATTCCTTTACTGATAGTTTTGCATTCGTGTCTGTAGCCTCCAGTTGAGTACATGGACGAGATGCTTGGGATGCTAGCCTCACTTGAGGGGATGGTCCTGCGTAGAGAGGCGCAGATGTCCGTCATGGGCTTCCAGGTTCCCTTCATCTCTCTTGCATTTATCATATTTGTGATGACATGCTGGTTTTTAACATTCTATTGCACTGATAGGCTGTGTAGAACACATCTGGCACAAACCCCACTCACATACTGTACTTGTACCTGCTTTTTATGTTTGAACTGATGTATTGCACTTTTCATTTTCAGATGCCTCCCGTATATGCTCCGGCGCGAGGCGGGCCACCAGGGCCTTCTCAGAGAGGTCGAGGTGCTAGACCTGCTCGAGGTACTGGGCCTCGAGGAGCTGGACCATCCAGGCCTTACCGAGGAACTCGAGGAGTGGGGTCGTCTCGCAGACGCAGGGCACCCATTATCGAGGATGAGGAGGAGGAGGTTGCAGACCGTGAGTCAGAGACATCTCCTGGGGAGGGAGGCTCCGGTCTTGGTTCCGGAAGTGGGGGTGAGGCTGAGGGAGATCCGGAGGATGACAGCTCTGACCCGGATGGTGATGATGGTGCAGACGTTGTCCCGCAGAAGAGGATGAGAGGGCCTTCTCATTCCCGTTCCCGAGGACATTGATGCTATTTCCTGCTTTATTTTACTTTTTGCTAGTAGTTTGTAGCACTTTGCATATTGTTAGGCAGTTTTATTTCCTGTAAACCTGTACCTTTATTTTGTTGTAAAACATGATGGAATGAAACAGCTTTTTGAAAAGATGTTTGTATTTGAAATTCTTAGCATCGCATCGCATCGCATCATTTTGCACAAAAATGGACTTGAATGGAAATGTGCCTTGTGTATTTACCGGGTCAGGTAATGAACCGACGCAACAAATCAAAACAACTCGACTCACTAAGAAATAACAGAATCTTAGCAAGTTTACAACTCGATAAGCAAAGTACAACAATGTTAACGACTCAATAGACAAGACTTAACAAAATTGTGTAACCAAAAAGTAACAATTCAAAACACAAAATGCGACAGCTCGACAAAACTTACAACTCGATAAACAAAACAACAACTCGATAAGCAAAATACAACAGAACAAACTTCGGACGGACAATCCGGATGATGGAACGCACCCGTAACTGAGAGAAATGGAGGCCTTCGACATTCCCGATGCATGAAAGTGCCTCAAACTTCCTTTTGGCGGGCAAAACAGGACCAACGCGCGGCCGAAAACATTTTGCATTTGGAGACTAGAGAGTGGCCGGCCTACTAGAATAGATGGCCGGCCGGCCACCTCCCCCGTAACCTCCAGAAATTTGACACGTATCCTTTAAATAGTGTTTTGCCCCTCTATAAAAGCCCCACCCTTGAACCTTATTCATTTCATCACCTTTCCTCACAAAAATGGAGGCATTTCTCGCAGAAAATCTCACATCTTGGATTTCTTCTTTAGATGGCTCGGAGAAGTTGAACTTCCGGGGTTTTGGCTTGAATGCACTGTTCACGCTGGGCCGGACTCCACTGCATCTTCCTTTCCTCTATGCCGCGGCAAGGTTTTGGAACCCGGTGACGCACGTCTTCAGCTTCGGAGGGCAAGAGGTATGTCCCACTTTTGAAGATTTTCAAGCCTTGATGGAATCCGAGCGAGGTGAGGAGATCTTGCCCCAGCTCAATTTTGGCTATGCCCAGACCTTAGGGCGGATGTGCGGACTCAATGCGCATGATGCTCGATCCCTGATTTGTGACGGAATGTTGGACATTCCGAGCCTGATTTACCGATTCTCTGATGCTGGTGACCGTAGCGACCACTATTGGCAAGGTTTCCGGCAGCATACCCTCTGCTTGTGCCTACTATCTCATTTTCTGTTTGTCTCGGGCTCCGGAGGAGGTAGCATCCGTTTGATTGAAGTCACCCAAGGTTTGAGAGAAGGAAAGAGTTGCATCGCCATGACTCTGGCCGAGACACTGATGGGCTTGGATGCTTTCCACTGCCGGGAGACAACCAGGTTTGCAGGGAGTCCACTACTGCTACAGGTAATGTTTCCCACCCAAGCTCACATGTATATTTGCTCACATCACTCGGCCCTCGGGCTCGGTTTTTCTCACAAAACCCTCATCTTACTTTTCTCTCATCGCACATCTCTCTATTCTTTATTCTCTCATTTTTCATCCCTCCCCAGATGTGGTTGATGGATAAATTGCAAGTTGTAGACTCTTGCCCTACTTACTCAGCCCGCGGCTACTTCTTTCGGCAACGCCTAGTCAATGCTCCTGATGAGGGATGGTGGTTTGAATGGATGTGCAACCTGTCGGCAGATCGCATCGCGTGGCGTTGTCCTTGGCTCAATCTCCCGGTAATGAGCTATAGCATGTCACGGCAGGTCGGGATTCGACTGATCGGCTTGACTCACTGTGTGTTCTATTTCCCATTCCGTATTCTACGCCAGTTTGGCCATGATCAAACTTGCCCACCGGAGGGGATAGAGTATCCGGCTACATTCCCAGTTCGAGGTGCACAGCTGGCTCGGCAGGCCGCAGCCTGGAGAATTAGAGAGCTTCGGCCCCCGCTCCCATTTTCAACTGCAGTTTATCTGACGAATGCTGGGATTGGCTTAATGAAGAAGCACAAGTTGGGCCTAGGTTGGCATCGGAGGCTTCAACCAGCTTTGGGAGGGGGCGCAGGGACACCTGACTTGACTATGCCCCAGATTTATTGCTTTATTAGTACTTTCAAGTTTTCGTTATGAGTGTAATAAAAAAAAACAACTTCAATTGTATGCAAGAGCAGGAGAACCCTGTTTTGAAATCAATGAAATTGAAGGTTGTGGTACTGAAAATTCTCCACTTTTGGTCCAAAAATGGTCTTAGTTGTGAAAAGACTAATTTGAACAAAGTCAACTTTTATTAAAACTTTTTAAAAACTATTTTCGATATGAATCAGAACTGGACACGCCTGAGATCTGTCACTGAGATGCACAACCCCGGATCCTAGCAACTGGAAAGTTGCCCCTAGTTTGAAATAGTGCCTCAGCAATGTGTGGCAACGGAAAATTGCCCCTAGTCTGGAAAGTACCGCAGCACTTCATTACAACGGAAAGTTGCCCCTAGTCTGAATAACACTGTACCGGAGATCACGATAAATGCTGATGAATAGAGATGACTGAGATGATCAATATGGACAAAGTTGATCGGGGAAAAGATTGTGGCTGAACTTCAGGATGAAGCTGCCTACGTATCCATAGATGGGAATCAAGCCTTACGTAGTTCAGGCTTAGGTTCGCTCGGGTATTTTTTACTCTCCTTTTGCGCGCTAACTTTTGCCAAGGGCCGCCCTTTGCGGGTTTTCAACCTTGCGAGCTCAGTTTTTATAATTTCAAATTTTTCTATGCTCTGAGTTTTGCCTAGGTCGCCCTTTCAGGTTTTCGGCCTAGCGAGCCTCTCAGGGGTAGTATTTCTTCAACTTGTCCATATTGATCGGTTGGGAAAACTCTAAGCCATCTAGATCCATCAGAACCACAGCTCCACCTGACCAGATTGACTTAATGATGTAGGGACCAGTCCAAAGTAGGTCTGAACTTGCCCCTTGGGTCGTGGATGGGAGCTCGGTTGTCCTTGAGCACCAAATCTCCTTCCTTTAAATTCCTGGACTTAACCTTTTTGTTAAAAGCCCGGGCGATTCTGCGTTGATAGCCTTGAATATGGTACAGTGCTTTCAGCCTTCTCTCATCAAAGAGCATGAGTTCCTCGAATCTGCTCTGTTGCCAATCCGCCTCGGCTACTTGACACTCGGCCAATACTCGCAATGACGGAGCCTCAATCTCAATAGGTAGAACGGGCCTCCATCCCATAAACCAATGAATACGGAGTCCGCCCCAGTTGAAGTTCTTATTGAAGTTCGGTAGCCCCACAGAGCAAACGGCAGCTTATCTGGCCAGTGCCGGTAGGTTTCCACCATCTTCTGCAGTATGCACTTGATATTCTTGTTGGCGGCCTCAACCGCTCCATTGGTCTGCGGCCAGTATGTAGATGACTTATGAAAAGCCACATTGTATTTTTCCAACAAGTCTATCACTTCCTTCTTGAAGTGGGAACCGTTATCTGAAATTATTTCGTTTGGGACTCCGTAGCGACAGATGATGTTGTTTCTGATAAACTTTGCAACGTGCGAAGCCTTCAACACCGCATAAGATTGGGCCTCAACCCACTTTGTGAAATAATCTATCGCTACCAAGATGAACTCATGCCCATTCGACCCCTTTGGCGTGACAGCTCCGATCACATCAATTCCCCAGACTGAAAATGGCCATGGCGAAGTCATGTTGTACAGCTTTGATGGCGGGATGTTCATGCGATTTGCATGGATCTGACATTTATGGCATCGCCGAACAAAACCAATACAATCCTCCTCCATGGTGGACCAGTAGTAACCTTGTCTGAGAATCTTCCGTGCTAGCATTACCCCATTCATATGTGCTCCACATTCCCCCTCAATGGATGGCTTCCATTAGACTTTTTTGACTCTTCGGGCATCAACACACAATTTATGCATTCCCAGATGACCTCTTCTATACAGCTTACCCCCACAGATGATGAACTGAACAGCCAATCTTCTTATTGCCCTTTTGTCCTTGGCATTTACCCTTGGCGGGTATGCTTCCTTCTCCAAGAAATTCCAAATGTCGTAATACCAAGGGTGTTCGTCCTGAACTTCATCTATGGCTGCAATCGACTCATAGGCTGGTGCAAAATTTCTGGTCAATGATGATTGGACGCATCCGGACTCCACATGGGATGTCTATCATGGATGATAGAGTTGCTAAAGAATCTGCGAACCTGTTGTTCTCTCTTAGTAGATGAGTAAAACTTAGCTTCTCAAACCGAGGAATTAGCAAATCCAGGGTTTGGTGATACATCATCATCTTTTCCTCTTTTACTTTCCAGTCTCCTTTAGCTTGAGACACAATGAGGTTCGAGTCCCCAATGACGTCCAGCCGTCTTGCCCCTAGTTCCATGGCTGCTTCTAGGCCAGCGATGCACGCCTCATATTCTGCTTCATTGTTTGAGACTTTGAACCGGAGTTTGAAGGCTAGAGGGATACGGGAATTGTCGGGTGCTATCAGCAACACTCCTATCCCATACCCATGTTGATTTGACGCTCCGTCAAAGTACATTGTCCAAGTTTCCTCGTCGATATGCAAAATTGATTCATCCGGGAATAGGTACTCAACTGCTTCATCCCCCTCAACCGGGCGGTCGGCAAGGAACTCTGCCACTGCTCTTCCTTTCACTGACTTGCGCGTCACATATGTGAGATCAAATTCGGAGAGCAACAGCAACCAACGAGCTAGCCTACCCGTAAGCGCTGGTTTCTCGAAAAGATATTTGATGGGATCTAGTCGTGAAACCAACATTACAGAGTGAGCTAACAGGTAGTGCCGCAGCTTCCTGGTAGCCCATACCAGAGCTAAGCAAGCTTTTTCGAGCGGTGTATATCGGGTCTCGTATTCCAGCATCTTCTTGCTTAAATAATAGATGGCTCTCTCCACCTTATCTTCTGATTCTTGTGCAAGAATGCAGCCCATTGTAGTCTCAGTCACTGACAGATACAAAATCAACGGTTTCCCCGGTTCTGGTGGTGATAAAACGGGTGGGTTCTGTAGATATTCTTTAATCTGTTCAAATGCAGCTTGACATCGGCCGTCCCATTGGAACTTCTTTCCTTTCTTGAGGAGGCCAAAAAGTGGTTCACAAGTCAAGGTTAGTTTTGAAATAAACCGTCTTATGAATTGCACTTTACCCAGAAAGCCTCGCACCTCCTTTTCAGTCCTTGGTGGTGGCATTTCTAAGATGGCCTTGATTTTAGAAGGGTTGACCTCGATGCCCCTTTGCGTAATCAGAAACCCCAGCATTTTTCCCGCTGTAACACCAAATGTACATTTCTGAGGGTTTAGCCGCAACCGGAATTCCCTGATCCTTTGGAAAAACTTGTGCAAGGCGGTGTAGTGGCCCTCTCTTTCCTTGGACTTGACAATCATGTCGTCCACGTACACCTCAACCTCTTTGTGGATCATATCATGTAGTATTGTGGTCGCGGCCCGTTGATAAGTAGCCCCAGCGTTCTTTAACCCAAACGGCATTACCCGGTAGCAGTATGTTCCCCACGGGGTGGTGAATGCAGTCTTTTCTCTATCTTCTGGCGCCATCACTATCTGGTTGTACCCTGAGAAGCCATCCATGAATGAGAGCAATGCATGCCCTGCTGTGAAGTCCACTAACTCATCGATGTGCGGTAGGGGAAAGTCGTCCTTCGGACTAGCTCTGTTCAAATCCCTAAAGTCTACACACACCCGAATCCTGCCATCTTTCTTTGGCACCGGAACAATGTTGGCCAACCAAGTCGGATATTCAGATACCAGCAGGAAGCCTGCGTCAATTTGCTTGGTGACCTCTTCCTTAATCTTAAGAGCCCAATCCGGGCGGATCCTTCTGAGCTTCTGCTTGACAGGTCGGGCCTCGGGGTCAAGGGGGATCCGATGCTGTACAATCTCAGGATCGATTCCAGGCATGTCTTCGTAGGACCACGCGAAAACATCTTTGAAATCTTTTAATAAAGCGACTAAGCGCTCGCGTTCCTCCGAAGACAACGTGGACCCGATCTGGACCAGCCGCGGGTCTTCCTCAGTACCAATGTTCACGGTAATGATTTCATCCATTAATGGCTTAACAAATCTCTCTTGCTCCTGCTCAATTAATCGTTGTAAAACCGGAGGAACTTCGTCCTCTTCGTTTTCATCAAAATTTTGAAAGTCTGAATTAATGCAATAAATTAGGGGCACAGAAAAGTACTCGGAAACCACAGACAGTTCATTCTCATTAGGCACATCCAAATCATCCAATTCATCGGTTACAACAGACTCAAATGAAAAGGAAAAAGACGACCTGGACAGGACTGTGGCATCCGGGTTGACACCCCCAGGAGTACCAGACTCAGACTCAGTCGAGCTGGAATCTGATTCCGACTCACAGGACTCGGTAGAATCAGATTCCGGCTCACTACCTGACCCGGTGCTGCTGGACAAAAATCCCTCCTCGTACTGCCAAGTGAGAGAGGGTGCGATTGATGCATCCAAGATAGCTGCTGGTCGACTCGCAGCCGTTTCATCCCCAATCATGGAAACCATGAAGTTATTCCCCAAGCAATCTTGGTCGATCGGAGGATCAGAGAGGAGACATGCCAGTGCTACCCCCATTTCCAATTCTGTGCTCTCAGGATCCACTACCTTATTCTGCTCAACCTCAGTTGTTGGGTCTGTCTGCTCTGTGGCAACGTCATCCCCGGATAGTTGCAGGTCGAAAAAGATCTCGAAGCCTGGCACGCGCTTCTTCTCCGCGTTCAGCCATGGCTCTGGGAAGCCGCAAAATGGAAAGTCCTCCCCCCTCCCGGACAAAGCGTCCGTTCAGGGTACCCTGGATGGGCCTGTGCATTAGATCAAAAAGCTTCCCAGCCTGCTTCGCTTTGGCTCTGCCGGCCATTTCTTTTCCTCTCCTCACCCAATCTTCTTTGGTGGGCAGATAACCCAGTCCAAAGGTATGCGGGTTATGTGGCACTTCGGCCAACGCTGCGACTCCTTTCCTGCCGCTTCTTCCCAATCCCATCCTGGGGATATGTTGTAGCTTGTTCATGAGGTAGACGGATTGAGCACTGACGTACACACCTTCATTTACAGCCATAATGTTTTGCACCACCCGGGCCTCAGCCAAAGTAAATCCCGATATAAACACGTCCTCCATGCCGTGTTCAATCTCTAAGACTGGCGTAGATATCTCCGGAGGGGGATGGATTGATGAGTTCCCAAACACAATGGCTACTCCCTTTCCATAGGGGTATTTTACCATTTGATGTAGAGTGGATGAGACGGCCTTTACCTGATGCAACCAGGGTCGCCCCAAAAGCATGTTAAAGGATGCAGGGACCTCCAAGACATGAAAATCTACCTCGTGTTGTCCAGGCCCAATCTTGGTTTGGATTTTTACTGTCCCTAGGACATCCCTACTTGTATTGTCGTAGGCTCTGATTACTTGAGTGGTCGGTGTGAAGTCTACGGGCTTCAACCCGATTGCATACGCCGTTCTGGCTGGGCAGGCATTGATAGCGGACCCGGTATCAACAAGTACCACCGGAATCCATTTGTCCCTGCATTCTACAGAGATGTAGAGGGGTCTGTTATGATCCACGCCCTCAGGCGGCAGCTCCTTGTCTGAAAAGGTCAATGCCGGGGAACCTCCTCCCGGAAAAACCAGCCCAACCAGCTGCTCTGGTGTAGTTTCGATGGAGAGTTTGGCCTTGTCCATAGCAGATAGGACAGCCTATCTATGCACCCTTGAAGCCATAAGCAGTCCCCAGATGGAGATGTCTGCTTGTATTTTCTTTAACTGCTTCAGTACAGCCTCTTCTTCAACTTGCTTCTCTCTCTGTTTTTCCGCCTCTTTATCTTTCCCCGATGCTTCGGGTTGATCAAGGTGTGGGGGCTTGAAATACCGCCCACTTCTTGTCATATGGTCCACCTCTTCGAGATACCAGGTGCTGTCTGGTTGGCCACCCGCCCAGTCTTCGTCTGTGTGGGCGAGATACAAGTCGTCATCTTCCCACCACATTCCATTAGCATTTAACAGGCACCTGTCTGGTTCGGGCTTGTTTGCGCTCTCAGCATTTTCCTCCCACATGCTCACAGCATGTTCAGTTTTCGTGCTTACAACACTTTCAACTTCCTCATGGTTCTTTGCTTTTCGGATCCTCTCAAAATCCCATTTCTTTTCTTGTTCCTCCAGCGTTAATTGTTCGGTTTTCAAAGTGTCTTGCTCCTGAGCGAAATTCGGCGCTCTCCGGCAATTCAATCTGACCCTCGGCCCTTCCGGCCACAAATGGTACAATATCTGGCTGATCATCCAACCACCCGACGACTTCTGCTGACTCCTCGTATTCAAACCAGTTGATTGATGCATCCCCTGATTCTTGGTCGTTGAAAAACTGGAGGTTGGCGAAGTCCTCTTCCATCGTTGTCAGATCATGCCCTACTGATTCAAGTTTGTCCCCCCGGATCATACACAATTCAGCCTCTTCCGGCGGCCCCACACTCAGCTTAGGCTGGCTCATTGACAAGATATATCCACTCGGATCATAACCTCTGCCAGCTAAAGTCTCAGACTGCTCCACCCCAGACTCAACAGTTTTGCTCTCCTCGGAAGCCTGCCCCGTTCCATTTTCGGTGGTCACCACCTTTGGCTCAGGTTGGGTTGTGGAGGTGTCCATCATGCACAAGTCAGTGCTATCAGGAAGGATCACCTTTGGCTTGGGTAGGTGGGAGGGAGTAATGTAGATACTAGGGTCGTAAGACACGTCCCCAGTTTGGATGAGATTGATTCTTTTGGGTGGATCTTGGTTATGTGCTGGGAGTGGGTTAGTTGTGACGTTGGGTCTCTCGGGAGGTAGAATGATGTTTTTGTCAATGAGGTCTTGAATCTCATGACGCAGCCTGTAACATTGGTCGGTATCATGACCATGCTGCTGGTGGTATTTGCAACATTTGGCTGGGTTGTGGGAAGGGGGAGTGGATTTGGAGGGGGCCTCGGTTCCAAGGGTTTCAGATGCCCCTTTCTGACTAGAACCCCGAGGACTTTGGACAAAGGCATATGTAGTGGGGAGAAGGTTCGTTGACCCCTGGATTGGTATCTTGAAGCTTGGTTACTGCTCCCAGATGCATCAGAAAAAGGTGTGGCCGCTGCGGGCCTTGGTTGGGGAGGGGGAGTGGTGGTGACCATACCGACCTCTGAAGCTCTTGTATTGGCAGAGCCACTCGGGCCCGCATTGTTACTACGGTTGAATGTTCTTCGGGGCTGATCCCGGTCCTGGTCAATCAACCCTTGCTTCATAGCATCCTCAATTTGCACCCCCATATCATGTAAGTCTGCGAAGGTGGGGAAGGGAATTACAATCATTTTCTACATAAGCCTTGGTTGGAGATTGCGCACAATCATCCGGATTTGATCTTTATCAGTTGGCCTTAAGGTCATCATCGATGCCTTTGCTCTTCACCGAGTGACAAAATCAGAGAAAGTCTCTTTCTGTTCCTGCCTTGTTGTCTCGAGATCACGTGTTGTAATCTCGATCTGAGTATTATATGAATATTGTGCAACGAAGGCTTCAGCCAACTCATCCCAGTTCCTCTTGACATCATTATCCAACTTTGCATACCAGTTGGCGGCCACTCCTGACAGGGTTCGGCCAAACAGTGAGAGTTTCTGTAGTCTGGTTAGGCCCATTGGCCGCAAGATGTCTGAAAACAGCCGTAAATGAACCATGGGGTCCCCGGATCCATCAAAGCGATCGATCTGGGGCATCTTAAATCTGTCCGGCAGTGTTACGGCCACATCAGTGTAGCCGTCTTCAATATCTGGGATGGCCTTCACCCCCTTTGATTTCTTGAAGAGCTTTTCCAACTTGCTCAATTTCAGAGCTGTCTGGTCTACCTCGAACTCGAATGGAGAGTCCGGGTGATTGGGTGTAATATTTTTGGACAGTTGCGGCAGAAGCGGGGGCAGAGCCAGCCCTGTTGGAAGACCCGTGTCCTCTTGGGTGTTTTGGAAGTTTGGCAGAGCGTTCTGTGGATTTGTGAGGGTATTCTGGGTGTTCTGGGTATTCTGGGGATTTGGAGGAGCATTCTGGCCAGTAGATATTTGCTCAGGTAATGGGGCCCCGGGTGGAGGAGGAACCTGATGCGCCCCTAGTGGAGGAGGGACCTGGTGTGAAGCAGATGCTGCATTCTGCTGTTGTAATCTGGTGATCAGCTCAGACTGCTGGACCATGACAGCGGCCTGCTGTTTAGAAAATTCCGCCTGGCGGATAGCATCATCTTGCATCTGTTTCATGCTCTCATTCATCTGGCGCATCATTGCCTCCATCCCTGATGTATCCTGATGTTCCATCTGAATAGCTGGCAAGTGTATCTCTATAGCGGACACAGAAATCTCAGTTCGACTGTCTGTTGCTAAAGTAGACTGCTTGTACCAGTAATCTCTGCTCTGATGGACTGCGTTTCCTCGGTCTCCTTCTGATAACCGGGGGTAGTGAATGGAACACCGGATGTCCGTCAACTAGATCCTCGGATCGAATAAGTCGGCGACCTCGTGTCCAAAGTGCTTGGGGAATATCTGATGGTTCAGAAGCAATTGTGCCACAAACTGCCCTAGCAAAAGATAAATAAAGCGAAAAGGAAATAAATAACCAGAAAAACGGGCAGCACAACAGCTTAATTTAAATACACACAACACACAGTCGGGCATACAACACGCAGTTTGATAAGCTGGAAATACACTGCCCTCAACCACTGATCATTGTTCCTGTATCACTGTTCCCCAAAACTGAATCGGATATCCGCAGACAACTGATTCTCAGATACTGATTGATGCCCGCAGGCCTGACGCCCAAACTCAACTGATACATGCATTCCCTGTAGAGACGCACTCTAGCAAGCACATAACAGATAAGTGAGAGCCAAAACACCCCTATGTTGGGGTAGGGTTTCCCTGTCCTATTTTGTTAGGAACTAGGGTTTCACTACGCACGCAGCGGCTTCAAACAACCTATAAACGGGTAAGCAACCTGTCCTAGTTTGGAATAGTCACTATGGATCCGAATATGCACTAGGTCGAATGGTCAAAAAGGGTGCCCCGGTAAAACCGGGGTTTGTGTTCCCATGCTGTCAGAGCCCAGAGCCGATCAGCCTTACGGACATGACTTGACAAGACAAGCCTCCGGCAAATCGTTCGGGAATGGCATATGGCAAACACGGTGTCCTAGGCGCACCAATGCAAATGCAATGCAAAGAAACACACTAGTGTAGTCAAAACCAGACATCATGAGTTCGAGTCAAGTTCTTTAAATCCCCAGCGGAGTCGCCAGAAACTGTAACAAGTCCGCGAGGGACCTCGTTACAGTTCGGACTCGATTTGTGCCACGGTTCTAAATCTCGAACCAAAGAGTCCAAATCCGGCAAATTGTTTTGAAAACAGATTTTTTGAAAGAAGTGCCAAAAATGGACTGCTTTGCCAGATACAGAGTCGCCACCTAAATATTTTTTAAATGGGAAATTTAGGAAACTCTAACTCGGTGCCAAAGGCCACGTGTCCGTCATTACCAAAGTTGGCTCGGGAACTTGGGTACGATTGGGGAAGGTCACATCGTGAGCACCCCCGCTCGCCCGGTCAAAGACCGGCCTCTACTAACCATGATATCTGCTTTTGAAAACATTGTATGCTCTTATTCCGGTTATTAGCCTAGGTCACTATGTGATGCTCGCAGCAAACAAGTATAGACTGGGTCGTCTGAATTGGAACAAAACATTTCATGTTTGTTTGTTTGTTTGAAAATGGTTTGATGGTGCTACCCGCAAGTAGGCTAAGACGTGGATTTGCCACCCTCGGGTGGGCTTAAGAAAACATGATTTTGCCACTATCTAGTGGGCTTAAAACAAACAGTCAATGATTTGTTCCAATCCAAATAACTCACCCTCCACCCACAGGCATTCAAGGCAGTTATATCACATAAGCATATAGCCTCATGGCAAGCATGCTAACATGGCAACATTCACACGCATGCAAGGATGCTAAAGCATAAAACTTACCGAGTACTCCAAGCCAAAACAGAAACTGATTAGAAATCATGCATGATCCTAAGTATACGAAATGCCTAATGCAACACATGCAAAATGCAACTATAGCAGGCTCGGCTATTCTAAACATGGCATATGGAATGCTACAACTAACACGTATTCAATTTGGAATTGAAATACAAATGCAGTTAGTATGATGCGCCGAGCCCGGTGCGTGCAAAACAGATGAATGATGCAAACATGCTGTCATACTGTATGCTAATTGAAATATGCCATAATCTAACCATCATAAGCGGGTAAATAAAAGGGAAGAAAGACGTGGGGTTGGAAGACATACATCACACTCACCCACACTTATTACAATTATGCCCTCGCGCAGAGGATCCGAATAAATAATGCAGTCCGAACGTCCGAATAAAAGAATAGTACAGTCCGAGATAATAAATACACAAATTCTTAATTAATTATCAAATTAAATAAGAAAGCTGTAAACTGGCATGCAAGCCAGGGACTGCCTTGCCTCCGCCCTGAATAATGAAATGATGCATGTTGGGCTGCCTTGCGCGGAAATCCACTGGGATGCCCCAATTAGCCTTTGTTTGCGATGTTTCTCGAAATGCGTGCCAGACTCCGGAAAATTACTGATTCTTCATTTTGCTGCAACAGAGAGCAGGAAAGGGGCATAGCAATGTATTTCACAAATATATGCATGCCTCGATTCTCGTGCCACCAATCACGCATATCGATGCGTGGTGGCCGAGGAGCCGAATTGCACAACTCAATATGGGGTGAATGCAGATGAATGCTACAACAAAACCTAACTCCATCATGGATAATCCGGAGTGTCGGTGACTTGGGAATTGAGACCCGTTTCATCACTCGGGGTGCGAAACGTGCCTCGTTTCCCGTGCCCGGGCTAACTCCTATCCCGAACACTATGCAATATGCATGATATGCATGAAATGTAACTAATATGCAATCCTAACATACACAATGTTATGAAAATGAGATGCCTCGAAATGCGTGCCCACGGGCACACAAACCGAGAAAATGGCATGAAATATGATATACAATGAGACTAAAATGAAATGCCTCGAAATGCGTGCCCACGGGCACACAAACCGAGGAAATGGCATACGGAATGCAATGATGGGCTTACGCTAACGTGAGAGGGCCTCAGCCACACTCACATAGACTGCCGTCGGATAAAAAAGAAGTGCCTCGGAATGCATGCCCGCGGGCACGTAAACCGAGGCGGTGACATACAGGCATGAAATAACAAATTGGGCTTACACTAACATGAGAGGACCTCAGCCGCACTCACATAAGCTGCCGAGAGATGAGAATGAGCTGCCTCGAAATGCGTGCACACGGGCACGCAAACCAAGGCAGTGGCATACGCAATGCAAATGACATGGAAAATGCAAATTGGACTTACACTAACATGAGAGAGCCTCAGCCACACTCACATAAGCTGCCGAAAGATGAAAACAAGCTGCCTCGAAATGCGCGCACACGGCACGCAAACCGAGGCAGCGACATACAGGCATGAAATGGCATGCAAATGAAACGCGGCATATGGCATATGAAAAATGCAAATTTCAGTAGCTAAAATGATGCACAAATAGCCCCCCGAATTAAAGCAAAATTACACCCGATGCCCGAAATGCAATGTTATGCACCCGAAACGGCCTACAGCCCTACTAAACATGCACAATATGGACATAACATGTAAAACAGTAGCAAGGAAGCCCCTAAACTAGCATTTTTTCAGTACAAAGTATGGCCAAACAATGATCACAAGTATGGCAAAAATAGCTTGCAAAAATGGGGGAAAAGAGGAGAATTACAAAGCAAGTGGTATATACAATGCTCAAACTGAAAAACACAGTTCTACAAAATTAAAGAGGGGCCAAAAATATGCACATTTACAAGAGATGACAACCCCCAATTCAGTATGTAGATAGGCTAAACATAGCATGCAAAATAATGAGCCAACAAAGGCTATAACATGAGGTACCAAAAGCATGCATCAAACAACCTAAGACCCTTAACAAAACATTATGAGAAGGCCAAAACAAGGCTCTTTCCAGGCCTGATGAAGACTCAAAACAGAAGCCAAATAAGCTCAAAGGGGCATGCCAAATAGGAGTAGAACATGAATTCAAAGCAAGTGGCATGTAGAGCATGAAAACCAGGTTGAGCCCTTCTTCAATGTTGAAGAGGGGCTCAAAATAGGTACAATATTAGTTCATGAGATGCTCCAAATCAGATCACAAATAGGCCAAATAAATCATGCAATTTTACGGAAAATATGGAGGATTACAAAGAAAGTGCATGATAGAGAGGCCAAACATGATTGAGCCCTTCTTCGAAGTTGAATAAGGGTTCAAAATAGGCCCACTCACAGTATATATCAGGCTCGAAAATAAATCACTCAAAAGCCAAACAAAGCATGCAATTTATTGGCCTAAAGAATGGTATTGAAAGAGGTGCATCATGGAGACACCAAACAGAGCTGAGCCCTTCTACAAAGTTGTAGAGGGGCTCAAAATAAGCCTAAAACCAGTAGGGGTCGGAGCCCAAAACAAAAGGCAAATAGGGTAAAGAATTGACTCAAAATTGTGCTCAAAAAAAGGAAATAGAGTCTTACCCTTGAAGATCTAACTTTGGTGGCTTCTTGGCTTCAATTTGTTGATCCTTAGCCTTTGAAAATCACTCCTTTGTGGCTGAAATGGAGGTGGTGATGGTGGTGCTTAGGGTTGATGAAGAGAGGAGCTAGAAACTTGAAGCTTTTTAGGGTTTTTGGCTATGGAAATGGAGGTTTTGGAAGAGAGGCTCTTGAGATGAAATTTTGTAACCTCAACAAAGGAGCTGTCCAGCCCCTTAAGAGGAACAAAAAGGGTGTAAAAGGGGAGGGAAATGCATCCAAGCTTTCCCTCCCAAAATATCCCCCGGAGGACAGGGATATTTTGAAAAGCAGCTGGACAGCTGTAAAGGGTTCAAAAGCAGAAAGCTGGCCGGCCAGGTGGATTTCTTGAAGGTGGCCGGCCGGCCACCCCAACTGGTCGGCCAGCCACTCCCCCTGGCCGGCCGGCCATGGCCAAAAAAAGAAGTGAAGAATTGCTGGCCGACCACCATGTTTTGGTGTCCTCCCAGGTGTGTAGAACAAGGTTCCAAGGTTGGAATTTGGCAACTCTGAAACAGGAGTCACAACATTGAACTTGAAGGAGAGGCTCAAAAATGAAAGTAACAATTACTGGCCGACCAGTACTTTTTAGGGTCCTCCCATGTCCCCTCATCACAAATATGTAGTCTCGGCTCGAAGAAAATATCCCTAGGGTGTTCAACATTAGCCCGGAAGTGAGCAAAACGGACGCCGGAGGAGCGAAACTGGTTTTCTGAGACAATTGCTGTCCTCCCACCCTCCAGTGATCTTCTTGGTGCTAAAACAGAGGTACCTGCCAAAATTGAACAAAAACTAATGCAAGACGAAAGCTCGGGGACCAAAACCGCGCGGTTCGGGGTCCCGGAAATGGGCTGCAGACACCGAAAGTGGTGTTCGGCCACGAAGTGGGTATCAGAGGCCCCAGTGTCCCTCGGAATGATAAAACAGAGGCACTTGCCAAAAATCGGAGAAATCGGAGATGGTTGGGCGGTCCCGAACCGAGGCACACGGCCTGACGGTCCCGAAAATCGGGAACCGGGCTCCGAAATGGGCAAAATGGCCTACGGCCACGAAAAGTAGCCCACGGCCACTGAGAGATAGTCTACGGGACGACACCCTCCCCTCAGGAAAGAAAACAGAGAAAACCGAGTCTGGTTCGCAAACCGAGACAGGGCACGAAAGAGAGTTCGAAAGTCCGGAGGCAGGGCGCACGGCCGCGACTCTGAGGCTTCTGAATGAGAACAGTATGCAACATCACCGAGCGCTCAATCGGTGACATCTGAGTCTTAAGGTTGGTCAAAAATGGGGTGTCTACACTAATATGCCGGACGTTGAAACTGTTGATAATAGGCCGAATAAATATTGTTGAAGCCGAGTGATAATATGCAGAGAATGAAAATTGCCGAATAAGTTGTTGAAGCTTTGTTGATAATAGGCCGAATAGATGTTGTGGAAGCCGAGTTATATGCAGAGAATGAAAGTTGCCGGATTAGTTGTCCAAGCTTTGTTGATAATAGGCCGAATAAATGTTGTCGAAGCCGAGTTATATGCAGAGAATGAAAATTGCCGGATAAGTTGTTGAAGTTTTGTTGATAATAGGTCGAATAAATATTGTCGAAGCCGAGTTATATGTAGAGAATGAAAATTGACGGATAAGTTGTCCAAGCTTTGTTGATAATAGGCCGAATAAATGTTGTCGAAGTCGAGTTATAATATGCAGAGAATGAAAAGTGCCGGATAATCAATAAGTTGCCGAACAAGCCAATAGGTTGCCGACTTGATCGTTGGGCTTGGATGTAAGTTGGTTTGTTGGTGGTTGCTGAATAGGCGTAATTGTGATAGCCGAATTTTGAGGTATGTTTTGGACATTCCGAGCCGAAGATGATGCTAAAGTCGGAGATGGCGAAATCGAGCTCGGAATTGTTTTGACCATGCATCGTTTGTTATTACATATATAGTCTCGGCGTCGTCCTCGTCTAAGTTGTTTGCCAATCTCTCGAAGCCGATCCATCCTCGTTGTCTCCAAGTGTTCTTGCTGTGTGAGTTGCTTGGGTAACAAGCTTGGGAGAATGATCGGTTTGGGTCAGAATTGTTGTCGATGGGGTTGGAACTCAGCGATTGATTTTTGTCGATCAATCCGTGCCTGCGACGAAGGATTTGAGAGGTCGAGGAAATTGTGTACAAATTCATAGCCATAGATCTTTCGAAGTACACATTTGTCCTGCATGCCTGAAGTTGCCGGATTGAAGTTGGGGCGAGTCGGCCATTTGGCTTATTGAACCACAACATAATTCTTTAATTCCTGCTAATTGTTAGCACATGCATATGTATATATATTCCAAGAATCAACTTTCGTTTAGAGAGAGGAAAAATGAAGACCAACTTTTGTTTTTAAAATAGGTACACATCTACGTTAACAATCAACTGTAAGGTAAGTGTTAAGAAATAAAGAATAAATAAATAAATGGTAGACCAAATATGAATTTGGCCGAGTAATCCCGTTTGCAATGCCGAAAAGAGCTGAAACCCATTTTTAGAGAGGATGAGTGAAAATGCTCTGCTTTGTTTTTGTTCAAGTTGGTTTTAGCTACACAAAAAATGATATTCAAAAAATTAACCCACCACAACTGGCATCACAGATATATAATATATTATATGTACGTAGATATGCATATTGCGAATCAAGTTGAATCAAAATGAAAATAAGAGACCCAGCTGTGGGCCGTATTACTTGGAATTGAGTTTAATTTTGTAAAAAGTGCACTAACCTCAATTCAACCAATATACGTTTATTTACAGTAATATGTTTGTTGTGTTCTTCGTTGATCTCTTTCAGTCGTTCCCACAGATGGTGCCAATTGTGAGACCATGAAATATCCTCTCACATGGATGTTGTAGAGATCCAACGAAGAGAAGAGCTTCACCCTTGTAGATTTGCAATGATGAACATAGTCGGTGCCACCCAACCGGGGTTGCCGGCCGGGGACTCTCCAATGATGAAGTTAGTCATTGAATCAATGGAGTAAACAATATATACATTTGAAGGGGTGTGTGTTCTGTAGAGAGAGATGAGACATACCTTGCACTTTGGGATGCCCCCTCCTTTATATAGATGGGGGGTGTAATATTTGTTTGGGCTGGACCCATTGTAGGTTTTGTTTGGGTTAGGCCTAACAAGTTAGTACCTATATTTTTCTGGCTTCCACAATTAGAAATATTTATCATCCTATTATCTTTCTCTCTTTTTTTATTTTTATTTTTATTTTTTTTATCTTTTATTTATCATCTTCCTAACTTTTAATTTTCTTGGTTCTATTTTGAGCCTTACTTTGTTGTTGGCCGTGTCTCGTAAGAGTGCCCTCCAGTCCAGACTAGAGGGATCTACTTCCTTTTTACATATATTCAGATTAGGGTGTAAAATTTGAAATTCACAAAGAAATATTTGTTAAGTTTTATCAAGTGTATAGGAGTATCATTTCTATGATTTGCTCATAAATAAAAGGGTAAATTACACTGACGTCTCCTAAGGTTTTTGACAAACATAGAAACTTCCTCTGTAATTTTAATAATTATAGTAATTTTCCCTACTTTACTTGACATTGTCTAGATTCTTTCATTTTTTGACTTCCGTTTACTTGTTTCACAGAACCTGCTGATGTTATCAAAGCTAAACACTAAAATACCAATAATGCCTTCAAGTTTCCTCAACCCATCTATATATACCAATACCAAATGTTGGCCAGTCATCCACCTGGATGCCTGAAAAAGTTTTTTTTTTTTTTTTTTTCAATTGCAACATTTTATTTAAAAAACACAACAATAGGTAGGTTAGCCACGACTATTAAAATTTATCTTAAAATTTATTCTTATTTATTTATTTTATAGTATTACTCCAATCCAAATTTCAGTTTACAGTGTGGTGGCATAAACAATTATTTAGCCAAACAATAACAAAGAAATATGTTTGGTTTTCTTTTAGAATCACAATTCCAATTAGAAATTTTCAAAAAATCTTTTCAAAACTCATAACCAAATACACAATTCAAAACTTTTCAAAACTTAATTCAAAAATTATTTTTAAAACTCATAGCCAAATACACAACTTAAAATTCAATTCAAAACTTTTTTCAAAACTCAAAACCAAACTTTTTCCAAAACTCTATTTTAAAAGAAATAATTTTAAAAAATATTTTTTTATTTTATTTTTTAAAATTATTTTTAGAATCATGAGTTGAGTGTGGAGTTGTATTTTGAGTTATGAGTTTGGAAAAAAAATTAGTTTGGTTATAAATTTTGAAAAGAGCTTTAAGTTATATTTTGAAATTTTTTAGGTTTATTTTTTTAGGGTAAATATTTTATATTTTAAATATTTATTTATTTATTTTAATGTGCACTATATTTCATACATTTATGTGTTGTATTTTTAATTTTTTTTAAATATTAATTTTTTTAATTTTTTTATTTTAAATATATAAATTTTATTTTAAATATTTTATGTTATTTTATAAATATATTTTTAATTTTTTTGTTATGTGTTTGGTTATGATTTGAGTGTAGAGTTTTGAAAGTAATGTGGAGTTTGGAGTTATGTGTGTGGTTATAAGGTTTGAAAATAATTTTTGAATTGAGTTTTGAGTTATGTGTCTAGTTACGATTTAAGTGTGGAGTTATGTTTTGAGTTTAAAATATTAAAATTAAAAAAATTAAAATATTTACAAAATAAAATAAAATATTTAAAATAAAAAAATATTTAAATAAAAAACATATATTCAAAATAAAAAAAATAAGGTAGTGTTTGGTAGAGTTTTCTAAACATGATTTAAGAATAGAGTTGTATTTTGAATTTGTAAGTTTTGGAATTATGATTTAAGTATGAAAAATTTGTTTGGTGAATGAGTTTTGAAAAGCGTTTTAAATTAAGTAGAGAATTTTTGATGTGACATATGATATCTGATATAAAAACTTACAACTCATAACCAAACACACAATTCAAAAATCTATTAAAAGCTCATAAATTTTTTTTTAAAAATCCAAAAATATTGTTTTATTAAACATATAAAAAACAAACAAGTGCCAATTGTAAAAAATAAAAAATAAAAAATTGCCATGTTCCGGTTGACTAGCCGGTCAACCGGCCGGACGACCTATTGAATGACTGGTTAAGCCAAATTTCAAATAAAAAAAAAAAAAAATTGAAAATCCCGCTTGATACAGAATTTTCTGTAGAGTTTTCTGTTTGTTGTGGAAATATAATTTGAAAACCCTATCCAAACATGGTATTAGAATATGTTGGTAGAATTATAGTTTGAAATCCAAACACAGCCTAAAATTTTCTTAAACATTTTTTAATATTTTAAAAAAATAAATCCAAAAACGCAAGGGTAATAAGAGTAATAAATCCTAAAAATAATTTATAATTTAATTACTGTCTGATGTAAACAGAGGGGACGTTTTTTTGTGCTTAAAAAGAAGGGTAATAAGGTCATTGACTATAGGAAAATAACACCGTTTGTTCCAATTTGACAGAATGGGGGAATTTGGAAAACGTCAGGTAAAGTAGGGGAGGTTACTGTAATTATTAAAACCATAAGAAAAGTCCCTGTGTTTGTTAGAATTCTTAGGGGAGGTCAGTGTAATTTATCCTAAATAAAATAAAATAAAAACTTATGGGAATTCCAGAGATATAAGATTGAGAGGATTTGTAGAGATGTAAAGGAGATAGAGAAATACTAGATTCATTGGTTGTGAGCGAGGAAACGATAATTGTTTTAATGCTCAGATATTGGTGTCAGGGTTTGAGTGTTTTTGGTCTCACTAATATACTTTTATACTGGATCTGTCTCTCTCCCAATGGACATTGTAAAATAAGTTGAGAGAGGGATATAGAGAGAGAAATCTCTGTATTTCTATATATCTGAAACCATATAGAGGGCCTCCGTTATATAGGAGCTTCTATGTCACAAACATCATCATTTGACAAACATCATTATGAAAAGGGACCGAAAGCTAACCGAAAGCTAAATCCTATCTAGCTGTATTCTATACATTTATATATTAATATTAATAGCCATACATTAATATATTAACAGCCCCCCTCAAACTCAAGGAGGACAAACATCAACCAACTGGAGTTTGGAGACAAGTTCAATGAAGCGGCCAGAAGAATGAGCTTTGGTGAAGATATCAGCATGTTGATCAACAGAAGAGATCGGATGGAGATGGACAATACCACTAGTGACATCTTGACGAATAAAATGGCAGTCAATCTCAATGTGCTTGGTGCAATCATGAAAAACATCATTGTGAGCAATTTGAAGAGCACTTTGATTGTCACAAAAGAGAGCAGCAGCGCCAGAGGGGGTAACACCCATGTCAGCAAGAAGCCAACGAAACCAGAGAAGCTCCTGAGTAGTATCAGCAAGAGCACGATATTCGGCCTCGGTACTGGAACGAGCAGTAAGAGATTGTTTCTTGTTACGCCAAGAAATAAGAGAATCACCCAAGAAAAAGCAGAACCCGGTAGTAAAGCAGCGGTCACTAGGATCCCCAGCCCAATTAGCATCGGAGAAAGCACGAAACTGTAGAGAGGAGCGGACGGAATAATGAAGACCATGAAACAAGGTGCCTTTGAGATAGCGAAGGATATGAACTAATGCAGCATAATGAGGGGTACGAGGAGCCAACATAAACTGGCTGACAATATGAACGACATAGGCAATATCAGGATGAGTAACAGTGAGATAGACAAGACTTCTAACTAGCTGACGATATAAGGTAGCATCAGAGAGAAGAGTGCCATCAAGAGGAGTAAGACGACTCTAAGGTTCCAAGGGAGTGGAGGCAGTCTTACAATCCGTAAGACCAGTGCGTGTGAGAAGATCAGAGGTATACTTTGCCTGAGAGAGAAAAGAACCCATGGAATCATGGAAGATTTCAAGACCCAAGAAATAGCTGAAAGGACCAAGGTCTTTCATCTCGAAATGATGGCTAAGAAACTGTTTAAGGCAAAGAATACCATTCATATCATCACCGGTGATAATCATGTCATCTACATAAAGCAAAAGCAGGGTGGTCCCTTGAGCTGTTTTTCGTATAAAAAGAGTAGTATTGTAAGAACTGGAAGTGAAACCATATTCATGAATAGTAGAGCTGAACTTGGAAAACTAAGCGCGCGAGGCTTGCTTAAGTCCATATAAAGTACGCTGAAGTTTGCAGACTTTATGAGGTGGATAAGTAGACCCATGGGGAGGTTGCATGTAGACCTCCTCGAGAAGAACACCATTAAGGAAAGCATTTTTCATATCCAATTGATAAAGATCCCATTGTCGGGTGGTAATAACAGCAATCAAGCTGCGAACAGAGGTGAGACGGGCAACAGGAGCAAAGGTCTCCTTATAGTCAATACTATATTCTTGATTGAAGCCTTTGGCAACAAGACGGGCTTTGTAGCGCTCAATAGATCCATCAGAACAAGTCTTGATTTTCTATACCCATTTGCAGCCAATGGCAGTCTTGCCAGGGGGAAGATCAATAATGTCCCAAGTATGAGTTTTGTCTAAAGCCTATAATTTATCAGTCATAGCATGCTGCCAAAGAGGATTAGAGCGAGCTTCACGATAGGAGGTAGGTTCATAAGTAAAAAAAGCTAATAAAACCAACAATAAAGTCACGAAGACGAGTAGAAGGTTGGGTTACCCGGTGTGGTCGAGCAGAGGGAAGAGGAGCCAAAGGAACAGGAGGGGAGGATCCCGAGGGAGCAAGGGCAGGACCATCAGAATGAGTAGACTCATGGGAAAGACCAATAGGCAAGGTGGTCTCTAGAGAGGCTGGTATCAGAAAACAGATCTGTGGAAGGGTTAGTAAAAAACAGAGAGGGTGAGGGAGCGGATAAGCGAAAGAGAGAGAGAGAGGAAAACATTTTGTGTTCCCAAAAGACCACATGTCGAGAGACACGGAGGCACTGGGAGAGAGGATCCTAACAACGATACCCTTTATGTTCAATACCATACCCCAAGAAGCAACAAAGGCGGGAACAAGGTTCAAGTTTGGTACGTTCATGAGGTTGGAGAAGAACAAAACAGGCAGATCCAAAGGCCCTAAGATTGGTGTAAGGGGGACGAGTGCCATGCAAACGCTCATAGGGAGTGTGATTATGAATGACAGGTGTAGGGATATAATTGATAGTGTAAGAAACAGTGAGAGCTGCTTCCCCTTAAAAATTTTCCGGACAAGAGGAAGAGAGAAGGGGAGCTCGAGTAGTGTCGAGAATATGTCGATGTTTCCGTTTAGCACGCCCATTTTGTTGAGATGTACTTGGACAGGAACGATGAGGTTGAGTACCACGACTCTGAAGGAAAGAAAGAAAATCAAAATCTTTATATTCCATGGCATTGTCGGAGCGAAAAAGCTTAATAGTTTTAGAAAATTGGGTTTTAACCATTGCAGCAAAATTGTAATAAAGTTGTTTGAGCTTAGAGCGATTTTTCATAAGAAACAACCATGTAAAATGGGAAAAATCATCTATAAAAACAACAAAATAGCATGCGCCTCCCATAGTAGGAGTAGAAGAGGGGCCCCAAATATCAGAATGGATGAGATCAAATGATGCAAGAGAAATAGAGTCACTTTTATTAAATGATAAAGCAGGTTGTTTGGCAAGTTGACATGACAAACAATTTAAAGTATCAGAACTGACAGGACCTAAATGACCACTAGAAATTAAAAACTTCAACCGACCAACAGAAAGATGGCCTAAACGATAGTGCCAAAGCTGAAAAGGAGATAAAAGAGGAGTAGTGGTAACAGCTGCGATCTAGAAAGAATCTGAAACATGAAGATGGATGAGTTCATAGAGACGTCCATGTTTACGGCCTATCCCAAGAATCCGTCCCGTCAGAGGGTTCTACACCAAACAACCAGTATAGGAAAAGGTAACAGTTAGACCATGCTCACACAATTGACTAATGGAGATAAGATTTAAAGTAAGAGCAGGCATAAGATATACATGGGATAAAGATAAGTGAGAGGTGGAAACAGAACCAACATGACTTACAGACAAAAGAGACCCATTAGCAGTATGAATAGACGGAACATGAGGATCAGAAGAGAGAGTAGTAAAAATAGTAGGGTCAAAGGTCATGTGATTACAACAAGTGGAGTCAAAGTACCAGGAAGTGTTACCTGAGGTGACAGACAAAGCAGTAGATGGAGGAGTATCAGAAGTGGAGAGAAATTGTTGGAACATGGCTTCGACATCGGTTTGAAAGAAGACTAGAGTGGAAGGGTTTATAGAGACGGAGGAAGGTAAATCCTTTGAGGCAACAGCAGCAATGCGATGAACAGGCATAAATTTAAACTGATTCCCAGGACGGGAAGAGTTGCTGCGTGAAAAATTCCCGGTGGAAGGACCATGGCGAGAGGAGGAACCAGGAGAGGCTCAGGCTGGATTGCGGAAGCAATCTTGCTGGAGATGACCAGGACCTATCTTGTTGCAAAATCGACAAAGGCAAACTGGACAATTAACCAGAAGATGAGTAGATGGAAGACCTCGGTTTTGATAGTAGTTGCAGGCAGTTGACCTTTGTGGTGAAAGAGAACTCCGAGTCTGGGGAGTAGCAAGAACAGAGTCCACAGGGTGCGGATGGAGAGTACCAAACCTAGTTTCCTCTGAAAGTAGTTCAGAAATTGCTTGCTCAAGAGTGGGTAAAGAAGTGTGACAAAAGAGAGATGTGCGCACTGGCTCAAAATGGGGAGTGAGAGCCATAAGAAACTGAACCAATCGTTGTTAGTCATGATAAGTAGTAAACAAGGCAACATCCTCAGTATGGGCCCATGGAGGTTCAGAAAGAGCGAGCTGATCCCAAACAGAATACATTTGGGAGAGGAAATCATTAATAGTCTGAGTTGTGTCTTGGCACATACGGTGAAGATGACTCAAAAGCTGATATTGGTGAGCAAGACCAGTAGTCTGATAGCATTCTTTAAAAAAATCCCATATGGCTTTTGTCGGAGTAGAAACAGAGTCAAGTTTGAACCGACCAAACTGAAGGCTGATAGATGTAGTAGAAGTATTGCGAAGCCAAGTGATATTCTGATAGTTTTTACTGTCTCAATCCTCCAGGCGATCGACATATTTGTTAGGTGATTCCACGGTCTCTTGAATGGGTTCGCACACATCCCCAGTGATGATGTGCCAAAGTTTATTGCCTTTGAGGAAGCCATACATGGCTTGTGCCCATAAGACATAATTGGTCCCGTTAAGAACAATGGAAATAGGGTGGTTAGAGGAGTCCAGGCGATCCATGAAGGAAAAACAACACGATAGAGGTAGAAGCTGAAAAAACTGAGGGTACCAGTGAATTTAGAAGGTCTAAATTAATGGGGAACTGGTCTGAACCGGCCAGAAAAGTCCAAAAATAGAGTTGAACCGGCCTAGGGAAGTTGCTGAGCCAGTTTGAGCTAAACCGGTTAGAGCTGAAGTCTAGAACCAAAGGCGAAGGCAATTGCAGCAAGCGACGTACGCGAGTGGCTAGAGCGACGCGAGCGAGTGATGCGTGCTGTGAGAGACGGCTCAAGCGGCTGCAGGGGCGTGTTGCATGTGAGACGACGAGGACAAGACAGCTCGAGTGGCTGAGAAGTGCGTGTGGCCCGTGAGACGTCGAAGGCGGAAGTGGGTGACGCGACAGCGACAAATGTGGCGCGTGAGGGCGTGTTAGAGCAGATTTGAGGATGCCGTTGGTGGCGTTGGAATCGTGAGAAGATTTCGAGCACTTTGGTAGGCAGTGCGAAAATTTTTGAGAACAAAAAAGATCTGATCAGTGATGAAACAGAGATAACTACCAGAAAATGTGAATTTTTCTGGTTAATGAGCTATATATTTAAGGCTCTGATACCATGTAAAATAAGTTGAGAGAGGGATATAGAGAGAGAAATCTCTATATTTCTATATATCTGAAACCATATAGAGGGTCTCCGTTATATAGGAGCTTCTATGTTACAAACATCATTATTTGACAAACATCATTATGAAAAGGGACCGAAAGCTAACCGAAAGCTAAACCCTATCTAGCTGCATTCTATACATTTATATATTAATATTAATAGCCATACATTAATATATTAATAGACATAGTCAAGTTTATATTGAATCTAAATTTTTGTAAAATTATTTTTTCTTTGGAGTATGGATGAGTGTGTTTCCGTTTTTGTTTGGGGATGTGTCAATAATCCCAACACTAGGTTGTTAAAAAATTTTATATAACAAGTATTATACATCAGGACCTTTGGGCTAATAATTGTATAGCATCATAAAAATTTGGTGGTACGAGATAACGGGTTCAAATTTTATGAAGAACTGTTTGATACTGTTTATTTCTTATAAATATACGGTTTTTTATTTTTATATAATTATTCTCATATTTATTGATGAAAGTATCTCATTCATCAGGAGCATTTTAAGATTTCTTTAACCCTTACAACAAACAAACAATATGTTCTATTATGTAAAATGTTTGTATGTGTGTCATTGTGAGAGGAATACAATATCATCAATACGTCATCAATTGTTTTGTTAGGTCAATGGACATTCTGAGATTATTTTACTTAAAAGCTGTACTAAAAGATGTATTTTCATTATTTATAAGCGATAAGAAGGGAATAAGAAAAGATGAAGAGGGATGAGACTGAAATTCGGATCAAACCCGAGCATCACGCCCGATCAGACCAACCCCTTGATCTCGAAAATACATTGTTTAGGGTATTAATCATTTATGGTGTGCCTATGTAGAAGTGTAAAAATGGCCCGCGGCCCGCGGGCGGCCTGAAACCTACCAGCAGCTTGGGATGGGTCCGGCCTGTTTAGGCCCAGCCCGGGCCTTAGGCCTGGCCATCATTTTGAAGCCCGTCCCGTGGCCCAGCCCATCGGCCCACTTAGGACCTACTCAAGGCCTAACCTGAGGCCCAGCCCACCCGAGGCACAGTGTCTTTTTTGTGGAAAATAATAAAATTTTAGTAGAAAAAAAAAATGGTTAAGTCCGTCCAAGCCTCGCCCAAGCCTGAGGCTAGGCCCAGCCCATCAGCCTGCCCAAGGCTTGAATACCCCCTGGGCCTAGGGTTGGGCCTGGGCTTAATTTTTTGGCCCGTGGGTTGGCCTGGCTTGAATTTTGGTGAGAGCCTACGAGACCCGACATGTGTTTGGCTGGGCCGAGCTGGGCTGGGCCAAATTTACACCCCTATACCTATGATTTTAATTTCCTATCATTCCAAATCAATGAATCCGCTAATCAAAAAGTGTATTGATACAACTCAAAATTGTTAGTCTCATTGTTCTGGGCTAATCAAACGAAGCATTTTGTTACAAAATCATATTTGCTCCTGAATCCTAAAAACTCTAGATTTTCATATTTTTGAAGTTTTGTTTTGAGAAAATTAGTGAAACATTTTTCTCCAATTTTGTATAGTAGGAGAGGTCCAAGATATTTTTTTGTTATCTAAGGTTCCTTGATAAAATTTCTGTATGATCATACCAGAGAAAATTTGAAATTTCTCATAATCATATATCAAATAAATTTCTATATGAAAATTAAAATTTTTCTGTGTCGGGCTGAAATTTCTCTAAGTAAGGTATAAATTTCTTTGAGTCAAATTTTCATTGTGAAAATATTGAAGGACCCCAACTGTTATGAAAATATTGTATGTCTTTTATCTTATAAAATCTTAATATCAGGAATCTAAAAAAAACAAAAATTATATTTTGTTTTAGGTTTGACTTTATTTAGAACTTTTTGTTTTTAGTGCCACTTGTTTGGCCATGTTCTTGTACTAGAATTTGAGCTTAAATTTACTATTTTTAGTATTTAAAAAAAATTATTAATTATTTCGTCTTCTACAAAAATTAGGATAGGGTCTATTATACATAAACTTGTAAAGATCATATTCAAAGCCAATTCATTTCGAATAATATTTCAAAATTTGATAGAAATTTATTTGAGATTTATGAAGACAATGACGCAGAGCAATTTGATGTAATTAGCTGGATTAAGACATAGATAAAATTAGTTCAACAAATCTTAGCTAGATGAAGATAATATAGGAATCTTGTTACTAAAAATTTGCACATATTTTTAGTTCTTGAACATCAGTTCTACTATAACCGAGCTTTTCGAATATCATTGCATTCATTTTCTAATATAAGACACTTGTAGTCTTACCACGTTGGAGTTAGGATGTTGGCCAAATATGATATATACAAAAGGCTTAAATCATAAATAAATAAATAAATAAAAAATTACTAGAAGAATTTTTTGAAGAAAAAAAAAAAGGCGAGAGGGGTTGAGAACTTGAGATACAAAAAAGGGAATTAAAATGTATATGATTACTAGACATTTTAAGGGCACATGGCACATTTGGTATTTTTTTTCCTCTCCAAAACATGAACACTAAAAGCTGACATGAAAACTTTATTTTACACGAATTTTTTGGAATATATATTTTTAAAACACCCCATTTTTAGAAAATTTTAAATTTATTTTCACACAAATTTAAGCATTTTCACATGCCGAGAGACTAATGTGATTTGAACTGATTGAAGATATGTTTTTAAACTTCTTTATTGAAGACAGTCCCAAAATAATAATAATAATAATAATAATAATAATAATGAATAATAAATAAAAAAATTGAAGTTGAATACCCGTACTCTCTTCATCTCTGATATATTACATTCATGTCATGTATAGTTCATCCTGCTAAAATTTCATGCGCGGTGCTAGCATTAGGACTCTGGTGTCGTTTGGCATGAAAGTTGGGTTGGTTTTTTTGCTAAATTAATCACAAAAAGACAATAAATTAAAAAGTAAATAAGATAAAATGTTATATTAATCTGTTTGGTAACGTTTACGTTTTCAGTTTATATTTACAAAAATTTTATAAACTGGTTTTTATTTATTTATTGTTTATTTTTAGAAAAACATAAACTACAAACCTGTTTGGTAATTAACAAAATATTTAAAAAATTTTAAAAATATAAAAAAAGAGTGAAAAATGGCAAGTGGCGGCGGAAGACGGTGGTGGGAAGTGGTGACGGTGGGTGGTGGGTAGCGGGTGGTGGTGGGTAATGGTGGGTGGGTGGGTGGGTGACGGTGGCGGGTGGTGGGTGGTAGCGAGTGGGTGGTGGTGGTGGTGGCGGTGGCGGCGGCGGTGGCGGGTGGTGGGTAGTGGTAGCAGGCGGGTGGTGGATGGCGGGTGGTGGTGGGTGGGTGGTGGTGGCGGGTGGTGGGTAGTGGTGGTGGTGGCGGTGGCGGCGGGTGATGGGTGGCGGGTGGGTGGTGGTGATGGGTAGGTGGCGGGTGGTGATGGTGGTTGGGTAGGTGACGGTGGCGAGTAGTAGCGAGTGGGTGGTGGTGGTGGTGGCGAGTGGGTGGCGGATGGCGGGTGATGGCCGGTGGTGGTGGTGGTGGTGGTGGTGGGTGGGTGGGGTGACGGTGACGGTGACGGGTGGTAGCGAGTAGGTGGTGGCGGTGGGGCGGTGGCGGTGGGCGGTGGCAGGTGGTGGGCAATGGTGGTGGTGGTGGTAGGCGATGGGTGGTGGTGGCGGGTGGGTGGCAGGTGGCTGGTGGTGGTGAATGGTTAGTGGTGGCAGGTGGTGGATGGTGGTGGCAGGTGGGTGGTGAGTGGTAGTGGCGGGTGGTGGTGGCAAGCGGTGGATGATAGTGGCGGGTGGTGGGTGGTGACGGGTGGATAACAGGTAAGTGGTGGGTGGTGGGTGGTGGTGGTGGCGGCGAAGAGTAGGTGGTGGTGCCGAGTGGGTGGCAGGTGGGTGATGGGTAGTAGTGGCAGGTGGGTGGTGAGTGGTGGCGGCAGGTGGTGGTGGATGGTGGGTGGTGGTGGCGGAAGACTGTGGTGGAAAATGGTGGCTAGTGTTGGGTGGTAAAAAAAAAAAAAACTCAAAACTCAAAACGAAATACATTTTTTGAGTTTACATTTTTTGGCCAAATTTATAAACTGAGACCACTGATTTATAAATCAAAAATTTACCAAACAAGTTTTTATTTGAGTTTTTAAAATTTTTGTAAATATAAACAAAAAACTGAAAACGTAGGTGCTGTTTGGTAACACTTATGTTTTCAGTTTTCTGTTTATATTTACAAAAATTTTAAAAACTCAAATAAAAACTTGTTTGGTAAAATTTTTGATTTATAAATCAGTGGTCTCAGTTTATAAACTTAGCCAAAAAATGAAAACACAAAAAATGTGTTTCCATTTTGAGTTTTCAGTTTTTTTTTTTTTTTTTTTACCACCCAACATTAATCACCACCCGCTACCATTTTCTACCACCGTCTTCCGCCACCACCATCCACCCCCCCACCACCACTCACCACCCACCTGCCACCACCACTCACCACCCGCCACCACCAGCCACCTGCCACCCACTTGCCACCGCCACCCACCCTTCGCCACCACTACCACCACCACCACCACCACCACCCACCACCCACCTGCCATCCACCAGCCACCACCCACCACCCGTTACTACCATCCATCGCCCGCCACCACCACCCGCCACCTACTTGCCACCATTACTCACCACCCACCTGCCACCACCATCCACCACCTGCCACCACCAACCACCTGCCACCCACCTGCCACCACCACCCACCACCACCCGCCATCCGCCACCCACCTGCCACCACCACCACCACCACCACCACCCACTCGCTACCACCCACCCGCCACCGTCACCCACCCACCCACCATCACCTGCCATCCGTCACCCACCCGCCACCACCACCACCCACTCGCTACCAACCTACCACCCGCTACCGTCACCCACCCACCCGTCACCACCCACCACCACCCGCCATCCGCCACCCACCCGCCACCGCCACGACCACCACCCTCTCGCTACCACCCACCACCAGCCACCATCACCCACCCACCTGCCACCGTCACCCACCCACCACGACCACCACCCACTCGCCACCGTCACCCACCCACCCACCCCACCACCACCCACCGCCACCCGCCATCCGCCATCCACCTACCACCACCACCCGCCACCCGCCACCACTACCATCACCACTCACTCGTTACCACCCACCACCCGCCACCGTCATCCACCCACCCACCACCACCACCCACCCGCCACCAACTACCCACCACCCATCGTCACCACTTTCTACCACCGTCTTCCGCCGCCACTTGCCACCACTTGCCATTTCTCACTCTTTTTTATATTTTAAATTTTTTAAAAACATTTTGTCAATTACCAAACGCGTTTGTAGTTTATATTTTTCTAAAAATAAACAAAAAATAAACAAAACCAGTTTATAAAATTTTTGTAAATATAAACTAAAAACGTAAACGTTACCAAACACACCAGTGTTACCAAACGACACCTAATCATTTTACTTTTTCCTTCATAAAAGTCAGAAAAGCCAATCTAAAAATGAACTTTTTAATCAGGATTAAAATAGTTAAAAAGTCAAAAAGCCAACCCAACTTTCCAAAACGAAGCCTCTTTGTCATTTGTGTCAATCTAGAATAGAGGATCTCTATTTTGTCTTAAACCTTATAAGTCCCTCGCATGTTGCAACAAATTAATTGCACACTCTTCTTTTTTTTTTTTTTTGATCGACAAAGAAAAATTTCATTTAACAGCAAGAAATTAAAAGTACAGGTAGATGACATGCATCGAGAGAGATTCGGAAAGTACAAAAGTACCCCTACTACTGCTACTCGCATCCATACAACCAATCCCTTGGCCTCTCGTTTTTTTTTTTTTTTTACAAAAAATAGAAAAAAAAAAAAAAAAAAAAGTTAAGAAGGACTTAACTAAAATAAAATACATGACACCTCACAAAATCAACCCATCAAATCTCGATTTTACCAACACCCAAGCAGCCCATACCATCCAACCTAGAGTCTATTCAAACAATCCAGAACGGCTAGTCTCCAATACACCAAACTTCCGCAATACGCCAATCCACAGCCCATACCTCCCCTAAGCTTCTGCAATACACCAACCACTCCACACCTACGCCTAGTCTGCTGCCCACGCCTCCCCTAAGCTTCTGCAATACACCAACCATGCCAGAGCTGCTGCCCACACCCACCACTCCATACCTATGCTGCTAATCCGGCCGAGAACACGCCACATCCAACACCGGAAAACTCCCCAGCTGAAGATGCCTCCGCTTCCAACACCGGAAAACTCCCCTACTACATCTCCCCTGCTGAAAACACCCACAGCAGCTCCAGCTCCCTTGTATTTCGACCTACTGCAGATCATCACCTAAGCTGCTGCCCACTCCACACCTCTGCCGAAGACACCCACTGCAGCTCCAACTCCCCTGCATTTCCACCCATTGCAGTTCATCCCCACTGCCACCGCTAACTCACCCCTATAACATCTCCCAATGGTTCTTCTTCGAACTCAATGCCACCACTATATTACTCACAAAGCCTCACCCAAAATTATTACCCACTGCAGCTCTTCTTCACCCCTCAAACTCTTACTCGGAAAGGAGTGCACGAATGAAACTAGACAGACTCGAACAAAGCATCGATACTTCTCCACCAAGTCTGAACCAGTGTTCATCCCTCAAGCTCCAACTCACAGAAGAGCGCTCGAATGAAGCAGCTAAACCGGGCTCCGAAATCACCAACAAAAACTTCTATCGCAGCAACGCGAACACACCTAGGAGGGGAAAATGGGGGTGCCAAGTTTATTGACGGAAAAAAACTAGCAACCAAACACTGGAGAGAGCTAGGCCAACCGACCACCATAGCCAAAGGCGGTGGCCGGCCAGCCCCAAAAGAGTCCTGGGTCGGAGGTTTTTAGAGAGAGAGAGAGAGAGAGTTTTTAGAGAATTGCACACTCTTCTTTGAGGGCAAGCAGCGAAGATAAATAATTGTAGGAAGTTACTATTGATTCATTGAAACAAGGGTAATTATTTAGTAATCTCGAAATATAGACACGTGGTATTTCATAGTATTGCGATTGGTGAAAAAGGTGGATAAGTGGGATATTGTGTTGGGTGATTGAGAAAAATTATAGATTATTCTCGGAGTATCACGGTGGATGAGATTTACGTATAGTATTAAAGTAAGCCGTATGATAATGCTATAAAATTTTCAATCCGATCAAAATATAAGATTGGAAAAATTCTATTGAACTCTAAAAATTGCCTCCAAGTCAATATTATGTAGTGAATTTAGAAGGGCAATATTGTATTTTCACATATTATCGCCCAAGAAACAGTTAGTGATGCCCTTGCAATTTGCTTGCTGCCCAAACGAAAACTTCAAAAGCTTTAAGTTGTAAAACAATCCTTGCTCTATATGTACCTGCTAATAGAATCTGTCATATGAGTAACCCTTATCATCTTCAAATAGTCCTACATGAAAACAAATGAAATTTTTTTCGACAAATTAGTTGTTAGTGTTTAAAAAAATAAACAACAGATTCTCAAAACAAAACCAAACAAAGTGGTACAAACCATTATGCACTGCCTTCTTATCCAATGTGTACATCCACAAATTCAGTAGCTCAGTATCACATAGAGGCTTCACAAGATAGTCTACTACTCCAAGTCTCAGGCATTTTTCGATAAGAGAGACTTGATCCGGTGTTGACAACACTTAATGATTAACAAAAAAAAAAGAAAAAAAGAAAAAAGAAAAAAGAAAAAAGAAAAAAGAAAAAGGAAATTAAAAAAAAATTGAGAATTTTCTTACAAAAGAACTAAATTGAGTGGAAAAGAATGAACTTAAAAAATCAAAATAAGCTTACTGATTAGAGGAATGCATTTTAACCCTTCATTTTGCATAATGTACTTCAAAATCCTTGCATCATTGGATGCTAGAAGATCAACTTTGGCAAGTACGATATCAATGTGAGCCCCCTCGACATTTAGAGCACTAATCAAGTCTGTTCTTTTTGGTTCACAAGTGTGTCTAAGGTTTCATCTCGATTAGTCCTTTAGATATATGTAATTCTTTGATCTCATAGATCTAAGCTCTAGGGATTTCCTTAGTGGAGAGTGACAAATAAAACTTTTAACATTAGTTTCCCCTCTTTAGATTTGAACTCAAAATTTCTCAAATGGAAGTCATGTGCGCTAGTCAACTAGAACAACCCAATTAGTTCTTCTTAAGCACAAGTAATTGTATGCAGACTGAGCTAATTGCTTGCACAAATAGTGCATACAAATAGTAAGAAAGGAAGAAAGAAAATAATAAACAGAAGAGAGAATCCAAATACAAATAATAAAAGGGCTTTGATTTGTGGCACTAATTTGTTGAGCACTAATGGCACTAATTTCTATATCAGGTAAAGAAAAAAAAAAAAAAAAAACAAAGTTACCAAAACAAGAAATTAGTGCCATTAGTGCCAACAGTTTTAGTGCCACAAATCATTTTTCATAATAAAATTACAAAAAGTATTAAGAAAGTACATGCGACGAGTCCATCAAATGTATCATCTTTCATGATTATTACTTTCAGTAAAAGTAAGGCCATTATTGTTTTTCCATAATTATATATAAAGAGTAAATAAGAACAACTTAAAATATTTATACCTTTATGGAGATGCAAATGAGTATGTGATTGGTGTAAGTGAAAATTGTAACATGATAAACACAATTATTGCTTGCTCCGAATTGCACATTCATAAAAGTATATTATTTTAAGTTATTCTCCCTTACATGAAATTTTATCTATGTACTCAAAATAGAAAGACAACAATACCCTAATAAAAACATTTGCGAAGAAGTGCAACAATTCTTGACAACTTTACGGATCATTGTCAAAAAGCAAAACCCTAACTTTGCTGCTAATCCAACCTTTGCTCATCACAAAGCTCTTGCTTTTATCCATTGCATGTAATGCATGCATACAAAACTCAGATGGACCTATTTAATTAACCTTTAGTATTAGCATACAATAATACATATTTTTAGTACTTAAACCTTAGTTTATAAAGCTTCTCACAATGTCTTCCCAACAACCACGTGCTCTAATGGAAATATCTTCACTTAGTAAAGCTAATATGTGATTGAGATTCATCTATTATACAATGAAATCCACATCTTGAATCTAGACCATATATTATATTCTTGATATCATTGTTGATCTTCATTAGGTATGTGATAGCTACATGTTAGAGCATAACAATACTATAACTATGTGATTCCAACATACCCCATGTGTTCCTCTAGAAATTAATTCACATGTGACAATAGAAAATTATTAGGTAATTTTGAAGTACCATATAACATTATATATGTGGTACTTTCAGTGAATTAAGCAATCACAACATATACTAGGTGAGTCATCATCTTTTGTCTCTCAATTGCATACAAAGATCGGCAAGTATGAGGCTACTTGTAAATATATATATATATTATGTCATTGGTTAGGAGTGTTATGTAATATTTTGTGACTACTGGATAATTACTAGTGACAAATATCCTAGCATAGCTAGCTAGCTCTCTTTTTCTGAGCGTGTGTATGTGTTAGGTTTGACCTAATTGTTAGCAAATTAACCATACATGAGTTTGGCCTACCAAATTGTCTAGTAAGTTCAACCTAATTGTCCTATACTTGTTGATTGAGATATTATTTTATTGAGTAAAATTATATAAACTACAAAATCTTATAATTTTTTTAAATAGAGAAATAGGAATTCACACATGGGCCAGACCTATCAAATAACTCAAAAGTAGGGCTCTGTGCAGCCCAATACTTTTGGAAATCTGAGGTGAAATTTTAAAAGGAAATTTTGTATTTAAATGTTTGAATATACTTATTAATTTTTATACAATTTTAAAAAAAAATTAATTAATTTTCTTGCATATCTATTCCTGTAAGTAGGATTGGTTTACAACTTTTATTATTGAGATCCTTTGGACAATGAGTAATTTTCTTTTGTTGAGTCTCTAGAAATGGAGATTTGTTTTTCTTATATTACCTTTGGACAAAAAACTATTTTATTCATCCTTTGCTATTGGGGGTCTATGGATAAGGATTAATTTTATTTTGTTGGGTTGTTGAACAGGTAATGTATTTTTGGGATAGTCTTTATTTTTATTTTTAAAAAACAATTAATTTTTTATAAAAAATTTAGTGGCCTTTAAGATCAGAAGAATTTTTTTTAACTTTGAGCCCTTTTGACAAAGGTCAAATAGGGAAAAAAATGAGGGTTTTGAAAAATTGGGAGCTTTAGGCGAATGCCTAAATGGCCTAAAGAAAGGGTCGGCTTGAGGCAGTAAAACAGACTGAGCTATTCGCATTTAATTGTTTGTTAAGATCTAATTTCATATGGCATTATTATGTGAAAAGTTAAACTTGAACTCATTTTTAAACTTATGAAAAAAAAAAAAAAAAAAAAACCTACTTGAGCTTGGGTCAATTGAAACTCTGTTGAGATCTAAATTTAAAACTCATTAAATTTTTAATCCAAACTCAAATCCATAGCTCATTTTGGCTCGTTTACATGTAAAATGCTAACAAACAAATATTGCTAATTTTTTCTTAGAGAATTATGTCAAGACCGCCTCAACTATTAGCTAATATCACTTTGCCCTTCTTATTTATAATCCCATACATTTTGACCTCTTAACTATAAAAATGTTTCACTTTTACTCTCTCCAAACCACCTTCACAGGGGTGTATTTTTAAGATTTTCATAATTGAAAAGGTAAATATGTACAGATTCATAAATGAGAGAAGTAAAGTGATACTCGTTAATAGTTGAAAAGGCCTTAGTGTAATTAGCTCTTTTTCTTGTTCACAATTTAGGCAACAAGAAAGTGCTTATAAAAGAAACCACAAGTGTAGAAATAGGTTTGTTCATATCAAGTCAATTTCTGCATAAAAATCACATAGACTAGACAAATTTTCTGTTACAATTACTTGTCATCATTTAAGCATCCACCTCCATTCCAATTAACCTCACAAAACACAAAAGTCAAATTTTGATAGTCAAACCTAGTACAAATTCACGTGGCGAATGACCAATCAATTAGAATGTATGATCAACTTTTTTGCCACCAATCGAATATCAGCGCGCTGTTGATAGTCGTATGGGTCCAAGGAGAAGTATGCATCCACACAAGTTCCTGGAGTGAACAATGCATCAAGTTCTGCAATGTCGAATCTACTAAACACAAGCTTTTGTGGGGAGGTAGAAAATTCTTTCCCCGTGTATTTCTGTGACCCATTTGGTAATGCTCCCATCTGTGACGGTGCGTATGTTGGAGAAATTGCAGAGCAAAGGTGCGTTTTCAGTAACAAAAAGTATGAGAGTCTTGCAATTTTTTTGGGTGAATAAGAGTCTTGAAATTAACCACCAGCAATTTGTTTTCTTGTGAATACAATATAGGGAACCAACAAAGATTTGGATCATAATGTTGGGGATCCGTGATCCTGCTCAAGACGTTCCAGAAATTATACCAAGCAGAAAAATACACACATCCAAGGAGATACAATATTTAACGTGGTTCGGCCTCAATGCCTACATCCACGGGAGAGTAACCGGTTATCACTATAACAATGAAGAGATTACAAAGAGAATAACAATGGAGGAGAAAACCAATCTCACTCAACTCTCACTAAGCTCCCCCCTCTCACATAGAGGGACTCTCTATCTCACCCTCTCTATTTTCCCACTCTCGGTTTGCTCACTCACAAAACTCTCCCCTTAGCCTCTCCATTTATACACCAAGATGGAGAAAGCTGGAGAGCCTGGCTGGCACAGCACATAGCTAGTTGTTCCTTCACTTTCGGTGACCGTCCATCTTTACGGCTTGTCGGTTGACAGCCTCCATTCTTAACTTGTGGTGCCTCACCTTTCGGCTACTTTCGGTGGAGAATAATCACCCCTTACATGGGGTGATAGATATCCAACAAACCACCCCCTCAACCTATGTGAGGTGATTCACAACACACATTGTTGCTAATCTTGTCACGTCCAAAACCAGCATATTTTGCATCTCCTCATGAGACGCCGCCTACATCCCTTGAAATTAGAGATAATACACCAGAGATACAAGAGGAGAATGGAGTCCTCAACTCAACTCACACCACTCTTTGATTTGGAGAGAACCTCTGCTCCTATCTCCCACAGATCTCTTTCATGCTTTTTGTCTCGGATGTCTTCATCTGCTATGTTTGAACTTACGTAACCAAGATATCCTGCACCCCCTGATTGGATGCCCTTGCACTCCCTTAAGTGCTTAGTGACACTACAATTCCTCTTTGAAATGCCACTAACCTGCCATGCATCACAATACACGACTGGAGCAATAGAAAACACTCTTTGTTTTCCAAATAACACGCTTGGCCTGGTTAACTTTCTCTGTCTTCTTTGCTCGGAGTTTTCCTCTGAACTATCAGCCTTTGCCTATTGCACTTCTAAACAACCTCTTAGCTTTTCTACATACGCTCGTTGCCTGTGTCGTTGTGTCATGACCCAAACTCGCCCCTATAGATTTAGCGTCGTAATCGACTAGTAATTCGTAGATTACCAAAGGCCTCTTAACAGTAATCAAATTAATAGGGGCTAGCGGAAGCAAATTTATAAAAATATGATGTCCATAGAGCTATACAGTCATATATGGGATAGAAAATTTAAAACTTATAAATAGTGACATCATATACATATCATTGTCTTACATCACCTTACATGTAGATAAACAAAAGTATTATCTAAGCAGGAGAAAAGAAAAGATAAAAGCAAACGGCATGTGCACAAAACTTAATCAGTTGAACCACTTGGGAACCTCATCGAGAGGCACACTAGTTGGCTTCACAAGATAGAACTCCAGGCAACAGCTTAAGCCTAGTCCTGCACTTGATCACCTACATACATAAATAATACAGTGAGCTGAAGCCCAGTGAATAACAATAAGGTAAAGGGTTTATGAATGATATCCCATTAGATTCAAAAATCAGATTTCAAATCAGAAACAGATTCAAATTCACATGCTTATACAAATTTCATAAACCGTCATACGTGGTACATCTAGTAGCTAACAGATCAGATTTGTCAAAAGACCCACGTGTAGAATAGGTGATCATTAAAACTATAGTTAGTATCAACGACCATATAGGTCAACAGTTAGCTCTAAGGATTCGAACTGTCAGAGATCTCTGTGTGCATATAGCCATGGTATTGTTACCTCCAGGCGAGGGCTACATGAACATAGACCGCGGTATTGTTACCCCCAGGTAAGGGCCACATGAACATAGGATGCCATATTACGTTACAGAAATTGAACATTCATTCATGATTCACAAATAGCATTTCAGAAAACAGATCATATCATTTCAGTTAGAAAATACGTATAATCAAACATAGCCTTATAGAGTTGTTGCTCACAGATAGCTCTAGTAGCAGAACATATCACGTGGACAGAATAGACTGATCAGGTAGGCGATAACATATGACCTACATAAACACATGATAGATACACATTGGACACACATCTTAAAATTGTCGAACTCATCATTTTTCTTTCTTAGCGTGTGTTTCTAACTCTTATCCTCGTTATTGTAGCGTAAATATGGCTTAGGATTGCCTATGATGTAATGAGGATGCAAAATTGAACTTTGATAAACTTAGCCAAATTTTAAAAACAGGACGGCTCACTCGAGCGCAACTTCTGTCGCTCGAGCAGTCTACAAAGTCTGTAAAAGTACTGGATGCTCGATTTTCACACTTGACCTAACTTTGGTCTCTCGAGCCAAGGTTCAAAACAAAGGGTGGTCGCTCGAGCGCAACTTTTGTCGCTCGAGCCAACCCTTAAACTCTGCAAAACTTCTAAGAGCTCGAATTTTACGCTCAAGCTCGAGCGAAGGAACCATCGCTCAAGCGATCATACCGAATTCTAGAATTTCCAGATTACTTTCCAAGCTTTAAAACAAAATTCTAATGTATTAAAACACATTCTTTTGGGCCAAAACTTGAGAAAACATTTGTAAACTTGTAAAACCTCATGAATTAAAGATCATTTCGCAAAATCAAAGCCCAGAAGCAAGTCAATTGTTCAAAACCAAGCTTGAAACTTTGTGTAATACTTGTGCATGTAATCTTTTGAATTCAAATCTCCCAAATCATGATCAAATGAGATAAAATGATGTAAAAACCTGATAGATACTCAAAACAAAGCCAAGATTAGCACATGTATGTGTGAATTCTTTAAAAACAACTTCAAAATGCCATGATATGTACATGCGTGCATGAAATGATCTCAATTTTACTTTCTAAGCTTAATTCTTATGCTTCATTTCTAATTTCTCTTGAATTCGCACATTTGATGTCTTAAATACCAAGTTTATGAGCTAAAATCTTATCTACACTTCTCAATTGGACTCTATGAAGCAAGTTCCTTGAATTCCTAAGCCAATTCCTTAATTTTCCCGCCAATTTCCTCTCTTCTCCTTCTTCTACACGGTTTTGAGCTCAAAATGGTTGAGGAAATGAAGTCTAGGACTTGGTAGTGGCCTTATATAGGCTAATTAGTGAAGCTTAATTAAGTTTGACTTAAGACTAATCAATTGGCATTATTTTATTCTAATTATTTGATTTCAAATCGAATTTCAATTAAAGTTACCATAAATTTCTAAAAATTCTAAATTATACATAAACATAGTCAATTTCGTGTTCAAATGCCGATAAGGCCTTCAATTCACAGATACAAGTAGAATTACCGACAGATATTGCTACAGCAGACAGATATAAACACAAATAATACATGATACATGCAATTAACTTAGGATTTCTCCTCAACTACTGTTAAACATTCTTAATCAAGGATTATAGGCTAATCACAGGTCGGGGTTATTACACTTTGCAATCCTTGATTTGCTGTTCAGTAGATTGATGGTTGACAGTAGCTCCATCTGTCAAAGCATTGTCAGCTACGCAATTTCTTGCATAGCGCTCGCATCCATGGCTTCTGTTCTCCCTGCGTCAAGCTCGCCTGAGAGATCCGCATCAACTCTATCCTCCGCTGCCATGGAACTAAAGAAACAACCATAGAGAAAAAAGACTTGCCACTGCGCACTCTTGCATTTTATCCGTCTCAATTTCTATGTTTGGAAGTTCCTGAGAACTTTTAACAACCCGTAGCTGTACACTCTATCCGCGCCTTCTCTGCACTTGAACATCTGCACCTAGCACGACACTCTTGCGTACCCATCTGTGCTCTTGTACCTCTATGCTTGCACTCAGTATGCTCCTTTGCAACTATTGTTCTACTCGTCCACATACCAGTAGTACCTACTTGTATACAGTAGCTTCAACTGCCACAACATTTCCCTAAGGTTGCACTGGTTGCCAAATCATCTATCCGTTAATGAATAGTCTTCTCTAATGATTGAACAAGATCTTTCGATCAACTCTAAAGATAATCATCTGCAATCCTCTGACCGACCCTAACCAATCCTGATCTCCCTTGATCCCCCATTTGATCAAGCCTGATCTCTTCTGGTCTCCAATGATCTATCTCGATCTGTATTTGGTTGTCCAGTCTTGTCAGAATCTGCCTATTCCAACCTTTTAAGTGAATCCGCAGCGTTCTACAATATTCGACAACCTTCCTTCGACTATTGAAGATGACAAACTCCTGTGTTTTGAAAATCTTCAAAAACCCTTCAAAATCTCACTATTCTGATCTCGTGGTTGCGTTCAGGACGGTCCACTTAGCTAAGACTAACCTTCGCTACATTTACGGAGACCTCACTGAAAATTTTTCCCGAAAGCTGGCCCCACTTCCTTGACTTGGGTCAATTGAAACTCTATTGAGATCAACTCAAAAAGATAAATAAATCAAATCTAAACATTTTAAAACTCATTAAATTTTTAATCCAAACTCAAATCCATAGTTCATTTCGACTCGTTTACATGTAAAATGCTGACAAACAAATATTGCTAATTTTTTTTCTAGGAAATTACACCAAGACCCTCTCAACTATTAACGAATATCACTTTACATCTCTAATTTATAATCTCATTCATTTTGACCTCTTAACTATAAAATGTATCACTTTTACTCTCTCCAGACCATCTCCACAAGGAGTGTATTTGTAAGATTTTCATAATTTAGGAGGTCAATATGTACAGATTCATAGATAAGAGAAGTAAAGTGATACTCATTAATAATTGAAAAGGCCTAGGTGTAATTAACTCTTTTTCCTATTCACAATTTAGGTAACAAAAAAGTGCTTATAAAAGAAACGACAAGTGTAGAAACAGGTTTGGTCATATCAAGTCAATTTCTGCATGAAAATCACACAAACAAATTTTCTGTTACAATTACTTGTCATCATTTACAGCATCTACCTTGTTGGGTGTTTTGGAAGCAACTATGTGTTTAAACTACTAAGGAATCAATCTAAAACACACAAAATTTGATCTGATTTTTTCTGCAGAAAATGGAGAAGAAGAAGAGCCAAAACAGGGGAGAAAAGGGATGTAAACTAAACAGCCCCTTTTGCAGATTTTTCTATTAACTTTTTAGCTTCCCTTACAAGTTTTATATATGAAATTATATCAACCCAAGTACCAATAAAACATTTGGACAAATTTCCACATACATTAACTCTAATTAGCAAAACCCAACCAAAAACATAACTAGAATTAAATAAGCATAAGTGATTGTTTGGATACAAAATTAAAAAAACACATTACATTAACATTGCTCCCCCCTAATGTGCTACTCCATAACTCCAAGTAACTCTCTGAAATGCTGAAACTTTTCTTTGGGAAGAGCCTTAGTGAATATATCTGCAATTTGTTCATTTGAGCTGCAAAATTTGAGTTATACTTCACCTTCTTCAATTACTTCCCGAATAAAATGATGTTTAATTGCGATATGATGAGTGCGATTGTGAAAAACAGGATTCTTAACCATGGTATTGGCTGATTTGTTGTCACAAAAAAATTCTGTACCATCTTCTTGCTTTTCGCAAACATCTTCAAGTATTCTCCTCAACCAAATTGCTTGGGAAGTTACTGAACCCATTGAAACATATTCAGTTTCTGCAGATGATTGTGCCACACTCTGTTGCTTCTTTGATGCCCAAGAAAATACTCCAGAACCCAAGGAAAACGCATACCCAGAGGTGCTTTTCATATCATCATTGCAGCCACCCCAATCACTATCTAAAAAACCAAACAATTTCACAGTTTAATCTTTGCAATACTTGATACCATAGCTGGTTGTGCCTCGAATATATCTCAAAACTCGTTTTGTAGCACCAAGATACTTTTGGCTGGGATTATTCATAAATCTAGAAAGCAAACTTACAGCATACATTATATTCGGCCTTGTAGTAGTAAGATACAACGAATTTCTAACCAAGCTTCTACACAATGAACCATCGACTTTTTTCTCTCCATCTTCCTTTGTAAGTTTTTCATTCACAACTAGTGGTGTCGCCATGGGCTTACAACCACTCATGCCAAATTTCATTAAAATATTTTCAGCATATTTCTTTTGAGAAATAAATACTCCATCTTCGACTTGATAGATTTCAATTCCAAGAAAATGATTCAACAAACCCATGTCACTTATTTCATATCTTTTCATCATGTCGTTTCTAAATTCTTCAATCATTATCTCATCATTACCGAAAAATAACAAATCATCAATATACAAGGCAACAATAAGAATTGACATACCTTGATTTTTCACATATAAGGTTGGCTCACTCTTGCTCTTCTTGAAACCCTTGTTGATGAAATAGAAATCAACTTGGCTATACCATGCTCTTGGAGCTTGCTTTAGCCCATACAATGCTTTATTCAATTTATACACCTTGTCTTCATCTCCTTTCATTAAAAACCCTTGGGGTTGTTCAACATACACTTCCTCTTTCAATTCTCCATTTAAAAACGCAGATTTAATATCAAGTTGATACAATGACCAACCTTTTTGGGCTGCTAAAGCAATGAAAGCTCGAATGGTGTCAAGTCATGCAACCGGTGCAAATGTTTCATGAAAATCGATTCCAGGTTGTTGTGTGTACCCTTTTGCGACCAATCTTGCCTTGTTTCTTTGGAATAAACCATCCGAATTCAGCTTTACTTTATAAATCCACTTCACCCTAATGATTTCCTTGCCTTGTGGTTTTTCAACTAATTCCCATGTGTTGTTCTTCTCAATGATTTCAATTTCTTCTTCCATTGCTTTCTTCCAAGCTTCCTCTTTAATTGTTTTTTCAAAACTTCTAGGTTCCGTTACACAAAAATTGTATCTAGCATACACATCACTCAAACTCATTTTTTTTGGAGTTGAGCTAGGTGATGATGAATTAGAATTTGGGCTTGAACTTGGAGAAGTGCTGGAAGATGATAATGAACTTGCCCTTGGTGAGGATTGACATGAATCTTCATAATTTTTATCTTCATGTGTTGAATTTTCTTGCTTCTCATCAACTAGGACAGATTGCTTCTCAATTTTACCTTCTTCCCAATTCCATGAAGCGTGCTCATCAAATAACACATCCCGGTTGATTATTATCTGATTTTTCTTCAAGATATAGAATCGATAACCCTTGGATTTGCTGCTATATCCCACAAAGATACATTTCTCACTTGTTTCATCTAATTTGCTTCTTCTTTCCTTTGGAATTTGAGCATAGCAAACACATCTAAATACTTTGAGATGTTTTACTAATGGCTTTCTCTCACTCCAAGCTTCTATGGGAGTTTCGTTCCAAATGACTTTAGTAGAACACCTATTTATCAAGTACACTGCTGTGTAAACAGCTTTAGTCCAAAAACTTTTTGGTAGTCCCTTTTCATACATCATAGATTTGGCCATTTCCATCACCGTTTGATTCTTTCTTTCGGATACTCCATTTTGTTGTAGAGTATAACCCACTGTTAGTTGCCTTTCTACACCTTCATTTTCACAAAATTTGTGAAACTCCTTAGAGTTGTATTCTTTGCCATTATCACTTCTCAAAGTCTTTATGTAGTGCCCACTTTGTTTTTCTACCATGCTCTTGAATCTCTTGAAAATAGTGAACACTTCGGATCTTTTCCTCATGAAATACACCCATGTCATCCTTGTATGGTCATCAATAAAGAGAATAAAGTACTTGTTTTGGGCATGGGAGGGAGTTCTCATAGGCCCACAAACATTCGTATGAACTAACTCTAACATTTCTTTGGCTCTTCAAGCAACTCCTTTAGGAAAAGGTTGCCGATAATGCTTCCCAAGTGCACACCCCTCACAAACATTATGTATTTCCTCAATACTTGGAAGTCCTTGGACCATATTCTTTTGATGAAGCACTTTGAGACTATGAAAATTCAAATGCCTAAGTCTTCTATACCATAACCATGACTCATCATTCGTATGAGCTTTCAAAGCAACATTTCTAGCATAGTTGAATGTGAGTGGGAAGCTTCGATTTTTCTCCATTTGAATTTTTGCCACCACTTGCTTTGCATTTCTGTCATGAATGGTGCAGTTGTTAGCTTCAAAATGGACTGCATATCCATGTTCCACAAGTTGTCCAACACTTAGCAAATTTGCTCCAAGTCTGGAACAAGCAACACATCATGAATAAACTTAGTTCCCTTTTTTGTTTCAACTCTTATGGTTCCTTTTCTTTTTGTATTTACTAACACTCCATTTCCCATTTTAACTTGAGAGCAAATTGAAGTGTCCATGTCCAAGAAAATAGACTTATCACTTGTCATATGATTATTACACCCACTATCAAGGTACCAAACATCATTTTTGTGTTCTGAGGCTACTTGACAAGCATAAAATAAGTTTCCTTCTCCATTTTTCTCTTCTGAAAAATTAGCTTGTTGATTGCTTTTGACTTTGCAATCCTTTTAGAGATGGCCAAAATTCTTGCATTTATAACATTGTGGTTTCCCTCGGAACGAACAATTCTTCTCTAGATGATTTCCCCTTTCACAAATTTTGTACTTTCTTGTATTTTCTTCCACACTTGAACTTCTATGAATGTTGCTTCTATCTCTTCCCCTTGATGAATTTCTTCCTCTACCTCTTCCTCTTCTTTGTCTACCACCTCTTGATGATTCCGCTCTTGTTTGTTCATTACTTGATGATTCTCCATGACTTTTAGAATTCAAATTAACTTTTGATTGGAATGCACTCTCCAAAGGCTTCTCTGATTATTTTAACAACCTTTGTTCATGAGCTTTTAAAGAACCCATCAATTCTTGGACACTCATTTCAGAGATATTTTTTGTCTCTTCAATTATTCCCACCATTGTGTTATATTTTTTTTGGTAAACTAACCAGAATTTTCTCAACAAGTCTCTTTTGTTTAACTCTTTCACCATATGATTTCATTTGATTGACAATCTCCATTAGTTTAGAGAAATAATCAGTTAAAGTTTCAGATTCTTTCATCTTCAAATATTCTAACTCCCTTCTAAGAGTTTGGAGTTTGATGATTCTTACCTTTTTGTCTCATTGAAATTCTTGTTGTAACACTACAAGGATTTACACATTTGCCGACCACTTTTGCCGACCAAAAAATTTTGGGTCACAAAAAAATGACATTTGGCGACCAAATATTAATTAGTTGCGAATGATCATTATTTTTGGCGACCAAATATTATTGGTCGCAGAAGGTTATATTTTGGCGACTAAAAAATGAGTTAGTCGCAGACAGTGGTATGCTTTTGCCGACCAACTACAAATTTGGTCGCGGAAGGTCACATATTTTTTGGCAACCAAAAATTTGGTCGCCAAAAACTTATTTTCAGCAACCAAAAAAAATTAGTCGCCAAATTAGTACTTTTAGCGACTAATATTTTAGTCGCCGTTGATTGAGATTTGGCGACTAAAAAAATTTGTCGGCGAAGGTACCTTTTCTGCGACTAATGTGGTCTTTTGGTCGCCAAAAGTTTGGGAGGGAAATTTGATTTTTAGTGGGGCGGGAATTGAAATTTTTTTGCGACAAATAAATTTGGTCGCCAATAACAAAACGACGTCGTTTTGTACCATGAAAGCAGAAAAAAAAAGGAAAAAAAAAAAGAGCCCTAATCTCCATTGTCTCTATCTCGCTCTGTGTCTTGGTCCGCCCTCTCCTTCTCTGTGTTCTTTCTCTCAATTGGTGCCCTCAATCGGTGCCCATTCTCTCTAGCTCACCGAAGTCCCTCACCACCGTTGCTCACATCCGTCGTACATCGCCACCGCCGCAAATCGCCATCGCCCTGTGTCTTTCTCTCACATGGAGGGAGCGATTGCTGGGTATTCGTTGCTGTGGTTGTTGATGTGGGCCACTGGGATGGGTTTATCGATCCAGCTGTTGTCGGCGAGGATCGGTGTCGCCAGGGGGAGGCACTTGGCGGAACTGTGTAGGGAAGAGTATCCGTATTACGGGTAGAAATGTGGATGACACAACTGGTGCTAATGAGGTTGATTTCAGTTCATATTGAGTTTTCTGAACCATGCTATCTTTGTACATCTGATGCTTTCTAGGTTGAATTTATTGGAGCAATTTCATTATCATGATGCTTTGGTGTTATGGTTGCAGAAAGATTCATTGATGGAGATAAGTTTTCACATTCCTAATTCCAACACTCAGTTTGTTGGTGATGAAAATCGTCCCTCTGCTCAGGTAAGTTTTTTTTTTCTTTTGGTTTCCTGGGTTTACTTATATTTTTTTCTTTTATGTTAGGTCTTTCATGACAAAATCATGTCAATGGCGGATGTTGGTGTAGGCGGTGAAGAGTCTGTTGTTATGTTTGAAGGAATTGCGATTCTTACTCCAAGGTGAGTACTGTGCTTCTATCTGGTATCTTTTGTAGTTCCATGGTATTTATGTGTCATTTATATTATGTTGGTTTTTTCTTTGTGCAGGGGTCGATACAATGTTGAACTTCATCTTTCATTTTTGAGGCTCCAAGGGCAAGCTAATGATTTTAAAACTCAGTACAGCAGTGTTGTTCGCCTTTTTCTGCTGCCTAAGGTTATTTATTATTTATAGTTTAGAAGTTCTTTTTTTTTTTTTTTTGATCCAGAAGTTCATTTTCTTTGCTTAATGTTAGAAAAATTAACATGCAAATTGTCAATTGATCAATGTTGACTAGTTGTGTTTTTTGGAAGATGCAACAATATTGAACTTAACTCACATATATTGTCATGTGTTTCTGCAGTCTAACCAACCACATACCTTGTTGTTGTTACTCTCGATCCACCTATCCGTAAAGGCCAAACTTTGTACCCACATATTGTCTTGCAGGTATTGTTGGTTGTGTTTTATTAAGGTCACCAGTTAAGCTTTCTTAGAGATCATGTGTCCATGTGATGATTTATATTGTACCCTACCATCTTTATGCAGTTTGAAACAGACTATGTGGTTGAAAGCACCCTGTCAATGAATGAAGATCTTTTGAATAGCAAATACAAGGACAAGTTAGAACCATCGTATAAGGTATAGTAGTGATGTTGTTTCATCTTTTGATGCCATTCCTAATGCACCATTTTGTACATGTTCAAAAGACAATCTGTTGCCTTTTTTTCTTTTTTTTTTTCCTTTTTTTTTTGTTTTGTTTTGTGTGTGTGTGTGTGTGTAATAAATTACACAATTTTGCTTATATTGTGATAGCAATATATATATAAGAAACTAAATCTACTCGCTTTGGTATGATTTTCTTTTCTGTAATACATCAGGGCCTGATTCATGAAGTATTCATTTTGATAATGCGTGGCTTGTCTGGTGCCAAAGTCACTAGACCTGGGAAGTTCCGTAGCTGTCAAGATGGTTATGCTGTTAAGTCTTCATTGAAAACTGAAGATGGTGTCCTGTATCCACTTGAAAAGGGATTCTTCTTTTTACCCAAGCCTCCAACTCTTATTCTTCATTAAGAGGTAACTTTCTGGCCATACAAATGCTTTAACCCTGTGGTATACTATATGATTGATGCAATCAAATCCATTTTAACTAGTCCTTGAGCAATCATCCAACATCAACTATTACATGATTCAGTTCGAACCATAATAGCATTTTAATATCATTAGCATTTCAACTTTAACTAATGCTCATTGACTCATTTGCATTCAATAATAGTATAATTTTGTAAACTAGGCTACACAATTTAAAAACCCCACCTCTAGAATAAAATCTAACCATTCTACATACAATCTACAATGCAAGGCAACTTAGTCTCCGGCTAAAGGTTTTATAACTATAACTAGGAACCAAAAGGGACAAAATAGTAAGGCAAAGCACCAATCTATCTGTCTGCTATAAAGCACCAATTTCTTCACGGGTGGAAAAGTCATGTGGGGATGTCTTCCATAACAGTATTTATATAATGTGGGGATGTCTCAAAGATGTTTGGCCAAACATAGTTTAGTAAGTGAACCAAAGCATCCTCACATCCCAACCCAGCAACTCCAAAAGCCATGTGCTTCACAGCAGAAGCAGCAGTCTGCCTATGAACCAAATCTCTGTCCATGAGAGCATCCTCTAGCAATGGAGTCACTGCATAAATGTAATCCTTTCCCATTTCACCAATGTACTCGAATAGAAACGAGAGGGACTTTAGAACACCATTCTGAACATTAAGCTCTGGCACACAATATTCATTCATCAAGGCTGGTAAAACTGTAAAAGGAGAATGCATTCTGAAAATTTGTGCTTAAATGGAATATAAATTCTGGCACACGACTTCAGAACACCATTTTGAAAATTTGTGCTTAAATGGAATATAAATTTTTTTACCAAATGTCTTGACTGCAGAATGCATGGAATGAAGCATTTCACTCTGGGAGGCATACAGAAGTAGTGGAGCATTATACTGCCATGGTATCAAGCAATATCAAATCACGTCCTTTTGCGGCCATTTGTTTTTGCAACCATGCTGTTGCACACCAATCTCTGGACCAAATTGCTGATGCTATTGCGGACTGTAGTCTAGCCATAGTTCTTGATGGAAGTTACTCAAAGGTTGGCCTTTAAAGTGTATACTATGCGGGGTGTTAGCTTATTTTTTGTTTTGTTGGAAGAGGTTATCAAATGATTCTCTTTAATTTTCTTTTTTATTGTACTTAATGTTCTTGTTTCTGTTTCTATTGTTGTTTTCTTTCTCTTTTCTGTTTCTGTCATTGTTTTCTTTCTCTCTTTTCTGTTTCTTCTTCTTATGTCTATTCAAGTCAACCTCTACTAGCTGCCTGCCTTATAGGATTCAACACTGGGCAATGGCATGATTTTTACTTAATAAACTTTTGTAGCCATTTCAGCATTTTGAACCTTTGCCTGCTGCTAATAACTCCTCAAGTGTAGGCATTTTTGTTGTTTATTCTCAATCATGTGTGGTGTTTTGTCACAAGAGATTTGAGTAGGTTGCTACATTCTCCGCATGATATAGTTATGAGCATTATCAATTTCTCTTTTCTACATGGATTCTTTCCAAACCCTTCCTTTTGTAAGCTTCTCTTTATTGGTAATTCTGTGCCTGATTGGCCCAGTTCTTATGCAGGCAGTTTCTAGAAGAGCCACCTTTCATGAAACAATTAGAGACTATGAACAAGCAGCCAGTGACCTTCATAGACTGATCTCTCTTCTTGAAAAGCAATCACAAGAAAAGGTTCAACAGTGTGGCTCTGGCGGCAATGTTAAAGAATTAAGACAAGCTCGTCGTCACGTATCCTCAGTGGAAGAAAAGGCTAAAAATGGAATCTCCTTGGATCATTACCTCATTTTGTAAGTCCTCTGCATTTGTGTTTCCTTATGATATATTTTATTTCCATGGACTTGGATTTCTGTTATGGAACTTGATTTATTACATAGATTTTGATTGCATATTGATACATTATATAATTTCGTATTTTTATTTTTATTTTTGTAGTTTACGTTAAGTTGTGACTGATCTATCTACATTTTTCATTTTTGATTTTCACACACTTTTTGATGAATTTTAGCATTTTGGAATCTAGCTTGAAAAGTTCCTTATTCTGCCCCATTATTTAAGTTTATCTTTTCATTCATTTTCAGATCATATTTTAATGCGTGTTAATTGCAAATGATGTTTGGTGTTGGAAAGATGTTACAAACAAAATATATAAGCACATTTTGCATAATCAACCATTTCTTTGTAAGTTTTTTATTGAAATAAAAAAGAAATCTAGTAATTAACTCATGTTTTTCGGCTTGAGTGTCAGGTGTACAAATTTAATTCTAGCTGGACCAGCAGCATGGGATGGTCCTAAATCTAATTTTTTTTTTTTCTAATTCCTATAGTCAGTTATCTGCATATGATGATAGTTTCTTTTTGTACAATATATATCATGTACTATGTATTAGTGGTTGTGCCCCTTTTGGCACCATTAGTTAATGATCTTTTACTTATATAACTTAATCCCCCCCAAAAAATGGTGCTAAAATATGCAAACTATATGTAATGCATGTGAATTTGACAAGTAGTTCATTTTTCTTTTAGAAACATGAGCACATACAATCAGAACATACTGGAGAAATCTGGAATTAACTTTCTACTCTGTGTTTTATCTAGAATGTTGCCATCTCTTTCAACCCTTACTCTGATGATTCTTCCTATTGTATCCAAGTGGAGTTGTCATGTTACTTTTGTGAGATTGAAGTCGTTGAGGCTACCATTGTGATTGTGACCTAATAACTCTCTGAGTATTGTAAGCTTCTAAAGTCATTTCTTATTACAGGGGAATTAAACCGTCTGATGCAGCATCCGAAATAAAAAAGGCATATCGGAAAGCAGCACTGAGACATCATCCAGACAAGGTCTTTGGATTTCTTCAGTTGTTTGTTATCACTCTGTCATCCTTGTCATTCTTTTTAATGAGTTTATGTTAATATAAGCTGGTCAATTCCTGGCAAGAAATGGAGATGATGGACAACTCTGGAAGGAAATAGCTGATGAAGTGCACGAGGATGCTGACAGACTTTTTAAAATGATCGGAGAGGTATATGCTGTGCCTTCAGATCCGACCAAGGTATGCTATTAGCAAGATATGTTTAACTAGATGAGGTTTTTTGTGAGATGTAGGCCGGGAACCTTGAGTTTATTTAGCATACTGTGTTTTTAAACTGATCTGCTTATTGTGTTCTTTCATAATCATGTGTAGTGATCTTGATTTGCATGTTTTGGTCTTTCATTCTGTCGAATTGTCTTAAATACATAAATTTATATAAGCTACAAGTTCACCAGATAGTTTCAGACTGAAATAATTGGATCATTATCCTCTCCATTTGTGTCCTTTCAATCTTGTGAATCTCAGATACAATCAGATATAGCATACATGAAGAATAAATAGTAATCTGACTACTCAATGCTTTAATACCTCCATGCTAAATACTTGACTCATGAATAATAGATGGGATCTGGGGATAAATGTTTCCTGGTAAGCATTCTTGTGGTAGAAAGAATGGTTATAATCTAAGAAGCATGGACACAGACACGGACACGGACACGGATACGTGACACGACACGAATACGACACGGACACACCGACATGGCAATTTTCAAAAAATACAATACACGACACATGTGGCAGCAGTGTGGGTCTGCCCCTCTTTTTTTTTTCTTCTTCTTCTTTCTTTTCCTTTGGTGGTCCGCATGATCTATCTGGCTTCAGAAAGATCATCCTGATCTGTCTGGATGGTCTGCATGATCTGTCTGGCTTCAATGTGTGCTCTAGATCTGTCTGGCTTTTTCCTGATCTGTCAATCATCCTGATCTGTCTGGATGGTCATCTTGATCTGTCTGGATGCTTGTTTTTGGAGTATACTGGTGGTCTGCATGATCTGTCTGGCTTCAGTGTGTGCTTCAAAACCTTTTAATTTTGATGGGTTGATGACTTTCCAGGTTAGCTTTGTAAATTCGATTGCGACAATTAAGGGTGGGACTCATGTTGATTATGTTACCAACCAGATTACAAACTATGTAATGAGTATTGTTAATAAAAAGAATAAGAATGCTAATCACATAGATTTTCTGTTGTAGTAACCTTATGATTATGATTCACTGGTGTTGTCATATTTTGTTGAATTGTTTTATTTTTGAAAGAAAGTAATATTTTATGTTATTTAATTTCCACCTTTTTAGTGAGTATGGATTTTATGTGCTTGAGTCTGCACCATTTTCTCTGCAGTGAGTCTTGACGTTCTTGCGGGAATAATCCTTGATCATAATATTTACTATCAAGAATAAAAATGGGCTCTGTAGTTTCTACAAAGGTACAACATACCTTAAGCACAATGCACCCCTCTATATGCAAATGTTTGTTGGATGGGAAGTGTTTGATTGGGGTGGGGTATATTCAGCTGTATGTGGATGTGTTTAAGAGCAGCAATTGTAATTTACTGTAATGCATTTTTTTTTCCTTTGCCATGAATCATTGGCATTCTAAATGTTATTTTAACTTTTGATTTCTGTTATTAACAGGTGGAACCTGCTACCCTCGTTCCATTGGCCAATGGATGCAAACAAGTATTTCTGGTAAATATATGATAGTAGTTCTGGGGTAGACCTTCCCCCAAAACTCATTACAGTTTAACATCTGATGATGTAATGTGTGTTTTTTTATTTTGTCAATATCAAATGGTATTATGGTCTTACAATAACTACAAAGGCAATAAAATAAGCAAAAGCACACAAGCTAATAAGATATGTTAGGTAAATGTTTTCTGAAAGAAGTTGTTGCTGCTTTCAAATAAATGTTTTTCAGATGGCTTTGTCCAAACAGTGCCAAAATTGGCACTTGGAAGCAACTAAATAGGATTACCAATAGCTTTGTTCTCAATATGGGTGATTTAAACTGTAGGTATGATTCCCATAGAGTGCCCCTATATACAAAAATTGTTCAGACTCTATCTATGCAAGTTACTATTAAGTTGGTGATTATTAATTGTAGTTGTTGAATTATGCACAAGTGAATATGCATGTGAACTACAGTTTCACCCCCTTTTTTAGAGTTTTTTCGTAGACTTTGCTATGCTTGCTTTACCATTTAGTTGAAAAAGTAATAGAGGAGAATTGGAATGTCTTCACAAGTTGCTGTATTTATGTATAGATAGTATCAGCTATTCTGATTAATGTTCCAATTACAGGAAACTCTGCCTTCCAAGAAACATAGAAATTGTGAATTGTACAGACTAACACCAAATTTTGAACTCAACTTTAGTATTGTGAAAATCTGTTTTTGAATTGCATCAAAAGGCCAATGTAAGACCAGTGGATTTTCAATGATTTTAACAAAAACATTACATAATAAACAACATGTGATTAGCAATGAATTGGAAGCCTAATTATGCTAGTCTCATCACATAGTAACTTGCATTTTGATTTGAAATTTCATAAATAAATAGATCACACAGTACCACAACTCATTATTTTCTATGCAAATGGACATACCCTTGATTGATTTTCAACTTTTATATAATTTTGAATTGTACATTAAATTTTCAATGAAGAAATGTTTCTAGCTATGTATTTTCTATGTTTTGTTCTTGTCAATTTCTAGCTGATCAACACTTACAAAGCGAGCATTATATGACATTTTTACAGGTTTTAAATGTCCTGAAGCGTATAAGTGATGAAGACTGCAAGTTGTTGGGCTTGAATCCTAAGTATGCCCGTCCAGATTGGATGAAATTGCAATAGGATGTCATTGTGGTATGAGCATACTACAGGAAGAGCTGAAGAACTGTTCCAATAGCCTCATATCTTGTTATTTTCTTTGATTTCTTTGTTCTTATAATTTTTTGGTGAGAGCAAAGTGTAGTTTGAGATTGAATTTTTAGTGATTGTTTTTTGCCAAATCATAGATTGTACGTACTATTGCTCTTGTATACAAATATAAATTTTCAAGTTTTCTTCTTAGTTAAATTCTTTGGCTGTGTGTCATGAATTTTGTTCCTTAATTGTGGTATCGAAACTGTGAGCAAATATGAATTTTTTAAATGTTATTGTTCCTTAATTGTGGTTGGGTTGAATGAATTTTGTTTGATATTGGATTGAATGTTTAAAAACAAAAATTGAATGTTCTAAAAAAAAAAAAAAAAATAGAGAGTTTGGCGACTAAAAAATTGGTCGGCAAATTCTACGCTTTTGCGACTAAAATCATTGGTCGGCAATTCCTTACCTTTTGGCGACTTAATTGTTAGTCGGCGATTCCTTAACAATTGGTGACCAAACTTTTTGGTCGTGAAAATGTGATAATTGGCAACCAAACTTTTTGGTCGCGAAATGTGACAATTGGCGACTAAAATATTTGGTCGGCAAAATATCACTTTTCGCGACCAAAGTGTTTTAGCAACAAAATAGATTAGTCGCAGTAATTAAATATTTAGCGACCAAAAATTTAGTCGGCAAATACAACTTTTCCCGACCAACCAAAATTTTGATCGCGAATTACTTTTGCCGACCCTCAATTGGCGACCAAAGTAGCGACCAAAAATTTTGTCGCGCATAACTTTTGCCGACCAAAAATGGCCTTTTAGCGACCAATTTTTTGGTCGGCAAAAGTGTTAATTCTTGTAGTGTAAAATGTCCCATACTTCCTTTGATTTCTTGGCTTCAATGATTCTTGGAAACAACTCATCAGAGAGTGCTTGTTGGATGAAGAAGAGTGCTTTAGCATCCTTTTTCCTAGTTTCCTCTAGCTATTGCTCTTGTGCTGAAGTTAATGTGGTTGTTGAATCGAGTTCATCATACCCGTTTTGTATCAAGTTCCATACACCTTGGGACTGAAATAAGGTCTTCATCCTCACACACCAATAATCATAATTTTCTCCAACAAAAATGGGCATAGATAGTTACTGGATACCTATACTTTGGTTGCTTGAGTTAGCCATGGAGATTTTCTGTAAAACCCACTTTTCTTCTTCACACACCTTCTATTTTTAGCTCTCTTTTTCAAATCCAAACTTCCATTTCGAACTAGGCTTTGATACCACTTTATGTTAGGTGTTTTGGAAGCAAATGTGTGCTTAAACTACAAAGGAATCAATCTAAAACACACAAAATTTGATCTGATTTTTTCTACAGAAAATAGAGAAGAAGAAGAGCCAAAATAGGGGAGAAGAGGGGTCTAAACTAAACAGCCCATTTTGCAGATTTTTCTATTAACTTTTTAGTTTTCCTTACAAGTTCTATACATAAAATTATATCAACCCAAATATCAATAAAACATCTGGACAAATTTTCACATACATTAACTCTAACTAACAACACTCAACCAAAAACATAACTAAAATTAAATAAGCATAAATAATTGTTTGGATACAAAATTAAACAAGCACAATACATCAACACACCTCCATTCCAATTAACCTTACAAAACACAAAAGTCAAATTTTGATAGTCGAACTTAGTACAAATTACGTGGCGAATGACCAATCAGTTAGAATGTATGATCAACTTTTTTGCCACCAATCGAATACCAGCGTTCTGTTTATAGTCGTATGGGTCCAAGGAGAAGTATGCATCCACGTAAGTTCCTGGAGTGAACAATGCTTCAAGTTCTGCAATGTCTAATCCACTAAACACAAGCTTTTGTGGGGAGGTAGAAAATTCTTTCCCATGTATTTCTGTGACCCATTTGGTAACGCTCCCATCTGTGACAGTACGTATGCTGGAGAAATTGCAGAGCAAAGGTGCGTTTTCAGTAACAGAAAGTATGAGAGTCTTGCGATTTTTTTGGGTGAAGTCTTGAAATTAACCACCAGCAATTTGTTTTCTTGTGAATACAATATAGAGAACCAACAAAGATGTGGATCATAACAATTTTCCACCTTAAAATTGCCATAAGATTCCAAAATTTCTTCACAGTTTCCTCATAAACAAGATAAAGCATGAAAACAAACAAGCCTTGGCCACAAATTATTTATTTATTTATTTTTTTTTTTTGGGGGGGGTGGGCATTTGATTAATAAAAGAAAAATGATTTGCAAACAGAAAGTTTATATAGAAAACACGTCCAAAAAATTATGCTTCAATGGCATCTTTAAATTTATGAGGACAACAATTAGTGTTTTGATTGGAAATGAAGGGACCACAGAAGCCACATCATCCTGCATAAAAGTTCTATATGAATATTGTTACTCTTTAATTAAATATAGAGAAAGTTATGCAACAACAAACAAACAATGCATGAAGTATGAACATTATGTATGTAACCAAAAAAATCATGAGCTTACGCATCAGCAAGCATGTAGGGAATATGTCAGCCTCCTAGAGACAAGTGTTCTAATTATCTCTTTCCATTTTGTAATGCACACAGTAAATAAATTATGCTAGAAGAAAAAATACATTTAAAAATGAGATACGACAAGACAAATCTGTTACTTAACATTTCAAGTTTGTATCGGATATGATGGAACAAAGCTGTACTTGACATGTTTATGTTATGCATTTTGAGCCAGTTATTATAATAAGTATATGTAGAGCAAAAAGAAAGACAAACTTACTGCAATCGGACAGTAGGTGAACTCAAGAAACCAGCATTTCTGGTCACCAGAGGTCTCCACTCAGAACTGCTACCAGAATCTTCGGACAATCTCTGTGCAAGACTATCACATGCGTCCAAAACCTCACAAAGGTTTGGAGTTGCATCCACAACAAAATTCAATCGCGGCGAGCCAGCATAATCAACGAATTTCGTACTTATTCCAAAACGCACTTTCAAGTGAGAACAGCAAAGCTGCAGTGTCATATCTTTGTGCATGATGTGTATTGTTTGAGTTCCATGATAAAATCGGGTGAGAGATACATTGATAGAAGGTATAGAAACTTCATCAAGGTCTATGAAATCGGCAAAGCCATTAGGAGAAACCCAAAACATGTCTGGGAAGCTTGACTCCTACACATAGAACAGATTTTAGTGATTTGCTAAATAATCAATCAAGCAATGTAGTTATATGAATCAACTCTGCATAATTCCTGAGAGGGTAATTTATGTCTAAATTGGGCCGAGCTAAGTAGGAGACTTCTTTGGTAATTGGGCCGCGAGACGGACCGAGGTAAAAGCAGATTTACTTCGGTCTAAAAGGCTAAGCAGGTATGGGCTGAGCTAGCTAGGCACTGTGCTTGGGAGAGCCGAGCTATCTTAGCCTTATGCGTTGGAGCGCCGAGCTAACTCTTACCTCGTGCTTGGTTAGCTCGGTGTTGAGTGAACAGCCCAGTTGGAGTATGTCAAATCGAGGAACACGCAGTGAAAGGAAGAATTGAGCTAGTTGGAGTTCGGTCTAGTCTGCGGCTTTAGCATGGCCACGTTAGCTCGGTCATATTGACATCCAACCGTGGTAAAACCATCTCACTTGGTTTAAGCAGTGAGGGGGTGTTGAAGGTTAAGCATTATCTTTCAGGAAAGTGACTCCTAAGAGGACTCTACATGGAGGAATAAGAGTCCAACAAAGATTGTGCCACACGGAACCTATAAAAGCTCATAGTATCACCTATGGAGAGGTAATACAACTTTGATTCTCGAATACACAGAATTTTTTGTCTATTTGTCTATTTTGCTGACTTAGGCATCGGAGAGGTATCCGGCACACACCCGCCGGCTAGCTCACGTTTGTGTTTTCAGGGAGTAAAGCGACAACGTTTGGAGGAGCGCAGACTTAATCAACAGGATTATACGAGAAGATTATTTCTTACTTGTACAATTCCCAACCAACATAACAGGAAGTTATGATATAACAAACATAGCAAGCAATTGAGCAGTGAACTAGGGGGGCTCAGACATGATATTTTACAAATTACAAGGTCCAACAACATCGTCTATTCAGCAATAAACATTGTCAAATTGGCGTGTGGTGCTTGTTTTGGTAAAATGGAAGCTTTAAACTTGAATAGGTAAATGTTTACCAAGAATAGAACTGTTGCACAGTACTTGAGAACTTCGAGATTCATCCGAACATCTTCTAAACTCCTGAGAGATCATCACAGAGAAGAAACATCAAACCTTAATGTTAAGACTTGACAAGAGTAAAAGACTAACATTTTTCACAGGCTTGCAATTCGTCAGAACAAACATCATTCAGCCCATCATTGCATGTTTATTTTATAGGGTCATTCTGAAAAGATAAAATACAGACATTTCAAATCTGTTACACAGACATATCTAGACTAGAGCATAGCATCACACAGATGCAACCATTTTGAGACCTAGAGATTCCGAGTGGAGCACCGTTTTAAAGTGAACACCAAGAAAGCTTCAAGAAAACTCGACACCCACCCGCCAAAGGGGAAAGAAAAAAAAAAACACCCAAACTTTAAACAGAGAAGGCTTTAAATCAGACAATATCAAAGGCTGTAGATATTTTACATACTGAAATACAGGACCAGTCTCTATTTGAAAACTCGAACATGTGACTTGACTCTTGAGATATTAAATAAATAAAAAAAAAATGAATAAAAAAACAAAAACAAAAGAGAAGGAACAACAACATGAAGCTGGTATAATAGTCAATAAGTATTTAAAATATTCAATTTAAATAGCTGAATTGAAATGGTGGAGATATGTTTAAGGGGGAGGGAAGGCCTGCAGTGGCAGTGCCAATAAATTAAATAAGAGGTGCATTTATTAATTATAATATTAAAAAATTTTATAAAAATATTTCACATAAAATTTTATGGTCAACTTTAAGAAAGATAAATATATATATATTATTTGTAACTAGTATATTATGGACAATATAAAAAAAAGTTATAGATATAAATTTTAAAATAAATTATATAATGATAAAAGTAATTTTTTATACAAAATTTCAATAAAAATTCAATATAATAGTAATACTACGTCATCATTGACATATGATATCACAAACCAATAGTAAAGAAACACATAGAGGATGAACCCCACATATCAAATGTAACTAACAATTCAATAAATTCCATATCTTAATTGAGATTAATTATATTTGCATGTCAATGATGATAGGCATCACCATTGTATTGAAATTTTCATAGATAATAATATGAGTTATCGTAATGTCTTTATTTTCAATTAAAAACAATCATTATTATTCTCATAATTTTAAAAAAATCATTGACATTTCACTCTAAATAATATTTTATAATTTTTTTTATTTAAAATATTTTTTTTATATTAAAAAAAAAAATTATTTCAAAACCCGGGGCACGTGACCCCCGGACCCTCTATGCCTCCGCCACTGAAGGCAAGTACCTATGTGTTTGATCTCCAAGCCCAAAGTAATCTGCAAGTGTGGCCATCTGCATACAAGAACACAGTTGTATCAGCATTCAAAAGTTTTGACCAACCAAATTTATGCCATTATCATAAACTGTTGTACGCGATAACTGTTGTAGGCCGTTATCATACTCATGGATTAGCTATGGAAAATATCATTTAGAGAGAGGAAAAAAAAAAAAAAAATGAAAACAAAGAAAGCAACATGTGATTAGAACCCATCTTGACAGAGCCTTAGACCCAACCCTTGGTCCATCCATACAATAGAATAAGGGCTATATGTCCAAATTAAATAATAGGACTGCAAAGATGAGAATACAATGCAGAGTCTCAATTTCAGCAACTGAAAATGCAAAAGATAATGTACAGAAACATCACAGACAGATTACTATTTTCCCAATTTCTACAATTGGTAATTTCACATTGCGTAATTCACACTTTTTAACCCAATTGCCAAATTTACAACCCTTCTTTTTTCTTTTTTCTTTAATTTACCCTTCCTCTATACTGTTCCAAAGTTTTGAATTGTTTCACTGCTAATTCACCACAAAAATGTCCATACCTTCATGTTACCAGCTCTCTTCCCAAACCTCTGAGTCAACAGAGGATATGTATCAATAGTGTCCTTTGGCTCCGGTGGTGGCCGGTTAATTTCCTCAAACGCGTCCCGAATCCGAAGACAATCAAACCCCAGTATATTGTGACCAGCCCATGTATATTGTGACCAGCCCATATCCTCCCTAGAAAAAAAAATTTAATTTGAAATTTCAATACACATATACGCATTCTTATACATATTTATATATTTCTATATGAGTAGCATTAATTATAAAATCAAAAAATTGTACAAAATTATTATACAAAATGTTGTGATAGCATCACTTAAAAACACAAAAGCCATCATTATAAACATAAATTATTCTAGACGTGAATCGCATATAAAAATTCTGGTGAAATATCATTTTCCTTTCCATATACTTTCCACTTATTTTAATATAATTTTTACACAAGAAATGTTAAAAATAAATCTTTATCTCCAAATTCACCCACAATAATACAATGACATGGCAAGGAGTTGAGCCTTCTATAATTGAATTTGCGACAAATTAAAACTAAGCACATTGTGGTTCAAATTAGAACAGACTTTTTACAACTCTCAAAGATTTTCCCTTTTTACACATACACCATTAATGAAGTACTTAACATTTTTCAACCCAAAATTACACCCCAGGAAAAAATTTAAAAAAAAAAGAAAACCCAAAACCCAAAAAAACATATACATACATACATATATATATATATATAGAGAGAGAGAGAGAGAGAGAGAGAGAGATACCCTGGAGAATGTCGTAGACCTTGTCGGCGATTTCGGAGAAAGTGGGGGAGGAAGTGACTTTGTCCTTGTTGATGCCGTTGTTGCGGTCCAACAACGTGGAGATGAGAGAGAGATCAAGGGGCCGGATCAAGGTGGAGTAGCGATCCAGCTCAACCAGCTTCCAAGGGCACACCAGTATGGCTCCGAATTCCAGAATGACGCGGCCCTGACCAGGTACAAAGGTGGTCTCAACATCGAAGAATACTATCTCCGATCGATCACTACTCGAAAACATAGCACTTACCAACTCCGGAGAGAGAGAGAGAGGGGTTAGGGTTAATGGTGGAGAAGAAGATAGAGTTTGAATAGGATGTGTACGTATGTATATAACGGAGGAGAGAGAGGAGAGAGAAGGGTTGGTTGCTTGCTTGGGAAGTTGGGAGAGAGAGAGAGAGAGAGAAGGGTTGGTTGCTTGCTTTGGAAGTTGGGAATGGAGGTGATAGTGATACAGATGCAATGGAGAAAATAAAAAACATTGGGTTATTTTGGAAAGGTGGTAAAAATCAATTTTTTTGTTTTAATCAAGATATTTTTAGAGTGAGAGAGAGAGAGAGAGAAGGGAAGTTGGGAGAGAGAGAGAGAGAGAGAGAAGGGTTGGTTGCTTGCTTTGGAAGTTGGGAATGGAGGTGATAGTGATACAGATGCAATGGAGAAAATGAAAAACATTGGGTTATTTTGGGAGGGTGGTAAAAATTAATTTTTTATTTTTAATCAAGATATTTTTAGAGTGATTTGGAAAGTTGGTAAAAAATTACTTTTTTTTTTTAAATTAATATTTATTTATGGTGTCACATCACACTAAAATGATTAAAATACCCTCACTCAACTTAAAAAATTACATTTTAGCCATTTATACAATATATAAAATTTGAGGGCAATTACATTTTCAACCTAATTTTAGCACTCCCCAAATGAATAAAAAAAAGCAGCCTGCGTTTTGTTCCAAAACGCCAACCTGACGTTTTTCTCTATTCCCAAAAGTGGCCATTATTGTGTGTTTGGGGAGGTGTTATTTTAGTAAGGTTTTTTTTTTATTTTTTTATTTTAGGAGGTTAAAATTTTTGTGTTAAGGAAGATAGTTAGATTTTTTTATAGTTAGATATGATGATTGTGAAAAAAAAAGTAAAATGATTATAAATTTGATGTGATATTTTATTTAAATTTATTTTTTTTTAATTTTTTAACCAATTTTGTCTTTTATTGTTTTCTAACCAAAAAAAAAAAAAAAAAAAAATCACCTCCCAAACACCATTGCCAAATGAATAATGCACGCGTAATTCGAAAGCGTGTTGTGTGCTACTTCTGTGCTCCCATTAGGATATGAAAAATGGCTCGTAGCTCGATTTATTGAGGCTCAAGTAGCCTGAAAAGTGTTCTCTCTCCTTTCCTCTTTATCTTTATCTCTATCTCTGTTATCCTCTTATCTTATCTCTATCTCTGTTTCCTCTCCTCTCTGTTCAAACACTCTAACCTCCTCTCTCTTTCTCTCACACAATCCCAATCTCCTTTTTATTATAACAATTCCCTCATTTTCCTTTGTTAATTTTAGTGTACATTGTTCATCTTTGAATGACTTCACTCTTTTTGAGCTTTAAGAGGAAGTGAGCTTAGCTCGTGATGATGATGAAAATGACCAGATAAAGAGATTAGATAAAGCAAAAAAAAGAAAAAGCAGTCTTGAAGAAAATATGCCCCCTTTAATGTCTATTGTTGATTGTAATTGTCAATGAGAGAGAAATAAAGAGAGAGAGAGAGAGAGGGGAGAGAGAGAGAGAGATTTTCAAGGGTTTGAATCTTATATGATGATGTGTTGTTGATGATTGATTTTTGGTTTTGATTTTTGAGTTTAATTTTTGGGTTTGATTGGTAGATTGCTTCAATTTTGTGATGGGTTGTGATGGGTTTGGTAGGTTTTAGAGAAAGAAAGTACAGAAAGAAGAAGATGAAGGAGGTTTTGGGTTTGTGTTGATGATGATGATGATGATGATGATGATGATGATGTGTTGTTGATGATTGGTAGTGGGTTTGATTTTTTATTTTGATTTTTGAGTTTAATTTTTGGGTTTGATTGGTAGATTGCTTCAATTTTGTGATGGGTTATGATGGGTTTGGTAGGTTTTAGAGAAAGAAAGTAGAGGAAGAAAAGATGAAGGATGTTTTGGGTTTGATGTTCTATTTATTAGATATTGGTTCAGAACTGCTTGAGACAGAAACGAAGAGGAGGAAGGAAGACGAAGACCAAAAAAAAAAAGAAAGGGCAAAACGATGTCGTTTTGCGTTTTCGAGCCATTCGAGGCAAATAGTTTCGAGCTACCAAACAGAACTGTTAGGATATTCAACACAATCCATTCAACTAGGTTTTTATTTTTTATTTTTTTGATAATTCTTAGGTTGAAAATCTCTAATGAATCTTGACTGGTCCAACTCTTCCAAGACATGCAAATTTTACTAACCATTCTTCCTAGCTAACTCCTAGATTAATTTAACTCATTAAAAGATAACATAAGTTAAAAAATTAATAAGATAAAATATAATATTTAAATAATAATTATTTTATTTTTTCTCGTACTATTAATTTAGTCTATGTTTTTATTATGTTGACCTAGCTAAAAAAGTTTCGCTTTGTGATGAACTTTTTAATTTTTAATTTTTTTTGTAATTTTATGAGAGGGAAAATAAAATTATTATAATTTAAGTGTAACATTTTATTTTATTAATTTTTTAATTTATTTTATCTTTTATTAAGTTAAATTAATTTTAAGTATCTAGTTAAACGAGACCTTAAGTAAATAGATAGGATAGAAAATAGGTTAATTATTTTTTACCGATGAAGAGAGAGTGTTATTGCATATCTTGTAGTTTTGAGTAATATCTTGTATTTTTGTGTAATGATGGGAATGTTATTGCATATCTTTATGTACCTTTGAATTTCATATCCGACATTCAAACAAATAATATAAAAAATGAGACCCCCCATATTTTTCTGTCCCTGATATACAATTAAGGTCAAGTTTGCCATCCTTAAAAAAATTCAAAAAGTTAAAAAGTCACTATCCTATTTAAGTCACATCATCTTATTTAAGTGACATCACCTCTCTAACACATCACTTCAAACCCAACCCAAATCTAACCCATATTTTATAAAAAGTTAAAAAGTGTACTTATTTAGTCATCCCAAACTTGGCCTAAATATATATATTCCCATTATATACCCCAATTAAACAAGGGCTTAACTCAACTTTTGTTAAACAGTTGGGAGGTAATGATAACCTAATCTGTTTTTGCCATACGGTAGAGTCCAGGATTGTCATTTTTCCTAAGATAGAAGCAAAAAAACCGAGTAAAAATTTTGTGAAGCACGAGGTTTAATTTCTAAGTTTCGTTTGAAATTAGTTAACATAGTTAATTTTTTTGTATTGTAATTTTTTTAATCTCGTTTAGTTTAGATTTTTTGATTTTTTAAATTTTTATGAGAGAAAAAAATATAATAATTATGAGTTAAATGTGATTTTTTATTTTATTAATTTATTTAACCTATTTTTATTATATATATATATATATATTTTTTAAACTCTAAAATGGTAGTCAAACCAAAACTTGGTGAAGTTTGAATGATAAGAAGCAAAAAAGTACATTCGTTGCCTTCTGCTTTGGATATCCGACCAAAGCTTTGGATACTTTACTCTTTAGGGTTAATTATATTAATAGTTCTTATAGTTTGAGATATGTATTATTTTAGTTCTTGACTTTTTAATTGTGACATATTTGACCTTAAATTTTGAATCTTGTTCCAAATAAGAACAATTGAAAACATTATTAGATTTTTCAAGGATAAAATCTTCAATTTGATAAAATATAAACTAATTTGACAAAAATAAATGTCAAAAAAATATTTTTAATTTTTTTAAAATTATTTTTATCCACCAATGATAAAATTATATAAAATTAATAAAAGTTACATAATTAATTTTTTTAAATTAATTTTACATGATCATCATCCAAGCATATAATAAAAATTCATTCAGTAAAATAAATAAATAAATGTCTAAAAGATTTATCAATTTTACATAATTTTATTTTTAGTAGGTAGAAATAATTTTTAAAAATTCAAAAATATTTGTTTGACATTTATTTTTGTCAAATTTGTTTATATTTTATCAAATTGATAATTTTACCTTTGAAAAATCTAATTATATATTCAATTGTCCTTAATTGGAACAAGATAAAATTTAGGGTCAAATGTGTTACAATTGAAAAGTCAGGGATCAAAGTGACACAAGTCCTAAATTATAAGGACTATTTGTATAATTTGCCATATTCTTTATTATGTTTACATTAAATTAACATTAAAAATTAAAATAATACAAAATTTATACTTTAAGAATTAAAAATGTAATTAACTGTTAAAAAAATATAAATAAATAAATTAGAGGAAAACACAGAGAATTTACCATCATTACCTGAACAGTGAAAAGTATTAGAAAGTGAGCACTTCTATCGAGTCACACAATGCAGAACCAAAAAGAAAGAGAGAAAAAAAAGGAGGAGGTTGATTTAGTGCACAGTGAGATCATTTTGTCATAAAATATAAGGAATCCCAAGCAAACAGAACATTTCATTCTTTTCTTTGCTTTGCTTTTCTTTTCTTTTCTTTTCTTTTCTTCTCTTTTCCTTAGTCTTTAAGCATCTGAAAACCGGTAGATTTTGATTCATCACATGTTATATAGACCAATACCCAAAATGATAATAGGGGATGGTTTAGAATGACCTAAATAAATATATTTTTTATCTTTTTATGAAAAGATGTGCAGAAAAATAGAGAGGTGATGTGATGGAAAAAAAATAAAAAGATAAAAAGATGGACTATTTTTGAGTTGCCAAACTTTAC
>CM069906.1:77103486-77315461 GCA_036172215.1 Camellia granthamiana | reverse complement strand
GTGCCACATCTCGGTCTAGGCCATACCTGCCCAAGGACAAGGATCACTAGTACAAAACATCTCAGCCTTGGCTCTAAACACTTCGGCCCAAAGAGTGACATCTCGGCAAACACGCCGGGGTGAAGATGAAGGTCAACCAAGTGGTTCCAAAATAATTCCAAGCACAAAGGTTCAAGGGCGAACTAGACTAAACCAACCTCGGCTACACACCAAGTAAGGTACAGGATCAGGCAAGTAACACATAACAAAGCACGACTAAGCAAGATAACAAGATTTACACATGACGAGACAAAATCATACAAAGATGTATGCAAGCATGGCTAAGTTAAATGAGGGTTGTTACAATATTATCATTTCTATCCTACTATGTCAAAAGTTATGGTATAATCTTAATAACACACTTTTAACCATAACGGATATAACCTTTTAACCAAAACTAATTTAATCCACTAAATTAGTAAGTTTATTATATTAAAAAAAATTTAAATTAATAATGCCAAACCTAACTTCACATGTCTCATCCATCAAACATAATTATATTTCAACATAACCATTTTTCATGCCAAGCTATTTAAAGAGGTAATATTTTTACCAAATTTTCTACCAATAACAATTTCACAACTTTTTCTAAAATTACTTAACCAACATGATATTTACATCAAAAATTATGAAATATGCCCAATAGTAACATTTTCAAGGTTATAAGTTTGAAATTCCACATTTCACATTTTTATTTTCATAAAAATGAACACAACTTAATCATCCATATATCATCTTTTATAAAATATCATGAATATAACACTTTTAGAGTTTTTAATCCCAAAGCAACTCTATAATTCTTACTTAAGCATTTACTCCATATTCCTCAACATTAATTTATTTTTCTCAAAAATAAATTCTAAATCAAAGATAAAAAAAAAAATTCAATTTTATATTTCTCAAAATAAATCATCTAATCATAATATGATGTAGAGACAATCCATACAACTATTAAATTTTATTTTCAAATTTCTTTGCAAAATTATCAACACAAAATGATTTTCCCAAATCAATCTCAAAATGCCAACATTCTTAATATTTCAACACAATTTTTCTTCCAAAAATAACCAAACAAAAATCTAAATATATATATATATGCAATACCTCTTATAATGATATATTTTCTCAAAATAACCCTAACATAGCTTTAATGTAAAAATATGAAGAAAGTCCCTACCTCAAATAATGAAGAAGAGCAGATCTGGAAGGCAAATCTTGCCCGATCATGAATCCGAGACTATCATTGCGAAGATCACGACGAGCTCTCCGACTTTCATTTACAACACTTGTTGGAACAATCTTCTGTGTAAATAAAATAAATTGAAACAACTTCAAACAAAATAAAATAAAACTTACAGAATTTATTTTGTCGAACCAAATTAAAATTAAGACCAAGTCGAGTGTGAGACACTCTGTCCTTAAGACAGATTCGCCCCGCTACGGTACTTACGGTTGAGTGGCGTCTATCTCCCAGGATACAATGATCTTCACAAATTTGTAGAAGCACTTCAAACAAATTTGTTCGGCAGACTAAACCTGTGATCTATACTCTCTTTAAATTATTCTAAAACTAAATATGAAGAATAAATGTAGTAGAGAAAAAATTAGACAGCAATGAGACAAAATAACAGACCGAATTTTTTCCCCACCCCCAGACTGTTGGAATCAGATTGTATTTATAGGCAAATTTCCAAAGCCCCGAACAGGTACCAAACCCCGAAGTCAACAGATGCAAAACTATTCATAATTTGAATATATGAATTGACCGTTGATCAGAACAAAATTTCAAACAAATGAAAAAAGTGAGCCGTTAATGGAACAGATTCCTTCCACCTATTTGGAAAATTTATTATTAAACTATTTGGTATATATATATACTAAACAATTAGAATATATATATATATTAAAAGATTTGAATAGTTTAATAAATAAAGGAAGAGGTACAAACTTTAGGAAATCACTTAGGAACCCAAAAATTTGAATTTAGAATTAAATTAAATTCCCACAATTACAAACTTTATGAAACCACTTAGGAATCCAAAATTTGAATTTAGAATTAAATTAAATTCCCACAATAATTTTTATTGAAAAAATTCAAATGAATTTTATCTAAAAAATTAATGTTAGACTCGAAAAACGACATCAACTTCCCATTCACTCATAAATGGTTTTGACGTTCTGTCTTCACCTCTTCGGACCCACCCCAAACAACGTTTGGGGCCCACTCAAATTTGGGCTAAAAAATATGCCTATATTAAACCATTTTTCCAACAACACTTTTGCAAAATCTCACTCTAAAAACTCCCACTCTAAACTTAAAGTTTAAGCCAACAATGGAGGAAGAGAGAGAGAGAGAGAGAGAGAGACGAACAAAGAGGGAGAACAGGAGCTCTCTGCTCCACACACCAAATGAAATGAATTAGAAAGAAGAAGAAATGATGGCAAAGAGACAAAAAGGGGGCCACCCACATGGGTTTTTTTTCCCAAATATATATATATAGATATAATTTTTGTAATAATATCTCAGAATTTATAATATAAATTACAAAATGATATAATTTTTCTCACCACAAAATATAATATTTTACTCATCATGAATATATACACATTTTACTCACTACAAAAATATATAATTTTTAACACATGGTACACACCATAAAATTAACTAACAAATATTTATTATTATCCTATATAATAAATAATAACAATTCCCAAGGTGGTTACTACCAATCACATAATCAAAAAGGACCAAACAGTTAAATATGAGTAATTAAACAAACTCAAATTAAATTAAACCTAAATCATATGTCTTAAATTAAATTCTCACCCATAAGCCAAACATCGCCCAATTACATATCAAAGTAGACCCAACAAATCTATCCAAATCATGATCTAAATATTAAAAATTAAATAAAAAAATTCTGCTATAAATTATACTGAACACCAATCAGTCTGTGAATTTTCATAAAATAAATACTTATCATTTATTTCTGAATTTTTTATCCAACTGCTAGACTCATGTGGGAACAACATATAAAAATTTCATAATTTTCTGAGATCGGGAACTATTTTTAAAAAATACAAAACCAAACTATTTTCGCACAGAATTTACACAGCACTCAAATTCGAAAATTTGCTCAATTAAATTATGCACTGGCTATTTAAAGAAAAAAAAACTTAGAAAAAAAAAGATGTTCATTTTTTTAACATCAAAATCTGAAAAGAAATTAGTCTTAACGGAGATAGGGAGAAAGATGTTCATTTTTTTAACATCAAACACTGAGACCCAAAAGCAATCAATTTTGTTCCACGGATTTCTTGGTAAACAAACTAATAGATAAAGTAAAATCAAATAATAAATAATATATATTTATTCAAAAACAAAACCAAATAATTGAAAAATATTTATTGGAAAAAAAAGATATAGTAAACAAAGAATTATCAGAAGGCAAGAATAAGAACTATGAAACCAAAATATTATAAAAATAATTACCATTTAACCAAATTAAAAAAACCATAACTCATAAAAATGTCATAAATAAACCGAGAAATTGAGAGCTCAGATTATAAATTTGTTCGCCAAGAAACTTGAGAAAGAACTTAGCCACAATGGAGATCGTGAGAAACATGTCCGTTTTGTTAACATCAAGCATTGAGACCCAAAAGCAACAAGTAATATATATTTGTCAAAAAAGAAAACCAAATAATTAGAGAAAATTTATCAAAAATAAAGAAAATATTAAACAAAGAATTACAAGACAAAAATAAGAACTATGAAAAGCAAACATTATAAAAATAATTACCAACTAACCAAATTATAAAACCATAACTGATAAATTTGTTGTTGTTCATATGTTATATAATTAAAGAAATTGAGAGAAAGACATCTACACAAATTTCAATACTAGTAATTTAAGTTTAAAAAATTTTGAGACACCAAAGAGGTGTTCACCCTTTCTATATTAACTAGAAAGGGTGGCACACACAACGTGTGTCCAATTTTTATAGCTTACATTTTAGTGTAATTTTTGTTTAATATTTGATTGTTAATAAACTACACCCCTTTTTTGATAATATTTTTTGTTATGACCGGTATGTAATTCGCCTCGTTCCTCTTTAAGTTATGTCAGGTACGTTGTTGCAGAAAACTCCTTCTTAAAAATTTTGTATTGTATTTAGTTCGATCCCGAGTACTTCACTTATTCTGGAGGGTGTGAGGTCAAATTCGGAGTGTCGGGAGTGGAGCCGAAAATTTTCTTGGCTGAAGGACCAGAGCCGCATGTGCGGGGGCTTGGGCCGCACGTGCGGGAGGTGAGGCCACACGTGTGGAAAGTAGGGGATTGACCTGGGTGCATACAGAAATAAATGCACGAGAAGCAGTAGGTGCGGGAGAGGAAGGGCCGCACGTGCGAGAGGCACGCTCCACATGTGTGGGCATGGGTGCCCGCGCGTGCCGGTGGTAGGTGAGTCCGAAATTTCTGCTTTTTCTTCTCTTTAGGTTGGTTGTATCTCACTTTTGTTGTATCTCTCTCTCTTTCTCTCTCTCAAAACTCTTTTCTCTCCATTTTCTCTATATTTTCTACACCAAACAAGATCAAATCCTTGATCTCTTTAAATCCATTGGAAATTTGCCTATAGTTTCTTCATCAAAGTTGGATAACTTCTCGAGGGCTTTGTTGTGTGCGGTGAAGATCGTGTTTCAACACCGTTGATTCTAAGGGTTTCATCTCATTTCCTTCTCCAAACTTGAGGTAGGGATTTTCAAAGAGTTATATATATTTTGTTGCAAGTTTTGGTTAAATTTGAGATTTCCACTTTGATTGTTTTTAAAATTGGTTTTTGGCTCAAGAAATTGGTGGTTTTGTAAAGAGGGGTTCATCTCTTGTTTTCTTTAAAGATTTTCTTGAGGACTTGAATCACATTAATTTAAGAATGATGTTTTTGGTGAGATTTAACCCAGAGATGAAGAAATGTCTAGTTTTGTGGAAAAACCTAAAAAAAAATTAGGGGTTTTGGAAAATGTTGAGAATTTATGGGATATCTTGTGCTAAATAAATGAATAAGTGGGAATTTCTTATTATTGTATACGAATATGACAATTTTCTTGGTGCATAAGAATTGGTGGAATTTTGTGGAATTTATTGTTTAAGTGAACATGTATATAGTCCTGAATATAGTCATGCAATGACAAAATGTTGAGACCACATGAGATGTGGTGAGGTTACAACACTTGGATAGATGTAAAAGTTTATGTGTTATATATGTTAAATGTATTGAGGAAAAAAAATGGTAGAAATTGTGATCGCAAATGGAACATTTGTGGGGAAGTTTGTAAATGGTAGGATGATACATCGCATGGGTAATCATTACATTGCATGTTTGATTATTGCATTGCATGGATAATTGTGGCATTGACACTTCAATATATTGCTTGTTATAAATATTGAATTAGGATTTTGTAACGCCCCAAATTTCTAGCCCAAATGATAATACAACAATCATGGCTCTTTCAAGGAAAACCGAATATAAATCTCCAAAGTTACATTACATGATACAATAGTTCTTCATGCAACAATACATTAATCCAACAACAAGTAAATAAAAGAATAAATACCCCCAAGGGTTTACAAGTTTCCAAGGCTTGAGGCCTGGTTACACAAAATGGTTATTCAAACCCACACACATACAGCCCTTGGTTTACACACAGAGTCACAGCAAAATGAGAGTCTCGTACTCTCAACACACATTTCCTCGCCTTTAGTTAGACGGCATCATCGCATCTTTTCCTGCACAAAAATCCCGTAGGGTGAGCATAAAGCCCAGTAGGAGATCCTTAACAAAGTATATACATTTTATACAAGTCTCAAGAGATGAAATGCACATGACATGCTATGCCCTTTTGAAAGAAAATCACATCTTCATCTTTGAAAACCATCATGCTCAATGATGTCATGCAATTTCAATTCTTCAAAACTTAACAATTCATTTCAAGAGTGGTAAATACGACTCTGGTAATCCCTAGGTCAGTGTCTGCAAGTGTAACGATCCCGGTTTTGACCTGTCTCTTTATGGTGTTCTGGGCTCAGGTTGGTATGGTTTTGAATGGTGTTACGTATCTTAGTTCCCTATATTCCCCTTATTTTGGTAATCGGATTGTAGCGGTGTGTTTGGAATAAGTAATGTCTCATGTTTGTATAGGGTTGTAGCTTATCTTTCATGTTTTGCCACTTCGCTGACTATGTCGGGGATCGAGCTGCCTGGTCAGCTCGCAGGGTTCCAGGGGGCAACGCCCCCGAAGCAAAAATGCAAAATGCATTCGAAGTTGCTTGTCCACTTGAGCGGTCGTTTATGCGCTCGAGCGGAGAATGTTTGGTTCCAAAAGTTTGACTTGTCTGCAAAAGTACTGGAAAGGTGTATTCGATGCTCGAGCGAGGCTTTCTATGTTCAAGCGGACCATGTTATATCAGTTCGTGAATCTGATATTTCAGATCACTTTTGTATATCTCTCTCTCTAAAAACATTTCCTCTCCCTTCTCTCTACATTTCTCTACACAAACTAGATCAAAAATGTTGATTTCTCAAGATCCATTTGAGTTTTGCCATTGTTTCTTCATGAAAGTGGGTTATCATCTCGAGGGCTTCGTTGTGTATGGTGAAGATCGAGTTTAGGCATCGTTGATTTTGGGGTTTCATCTCTATTCTTCTTCAAACTTGAGGTAGGGATTTTATTTGAGTTATATATATATTTTTACAAGATCTAAATGATTTTCGAAATCATCATTTGATAGCTTTTGAAAATTGATTGTTGATTCAAAAAGTTGAGCGATTTTGAAAGTGGGTTTGTCTCTTGTTCTTTTAAAATGATCTAATGGGTTTTGATCTTTGTTGATTGAATAAAAGATGATTTTGAAAAGTTTTCTTTCAAAAGATTTGAGTTGTATAGTTTTGGTGAGAAAACCTAGAAATTGAGGATTTTTAAAAGAGATTGAAAATCCATGAATGATATTGTTATATTTATTTTGTGTGTCAAAATAAATGGATGTTTAGAAATTTTCTTATTTATATTTATATAAATGATGAATTTCATGGAATATGAGAATTGTTGTTCATTTTGGAAATTATTGTTCAAAACGTTGAAATAGTCTTGAAATGACTAATTGTTGAGGATACTTGAGAAGAGGGAATTGTGTTATTCCTTGGATGATGAATAGGAATAAAAGTATTTATATTCATCTTGTGAAATTGGCATATCAATTCATTTGATTACATTAAATTTTGAAAGTTGATTTCAAAACTTGCATTGAGAAAAGAATGTTGAGAAATAAGTTTTCATGGAATGGTTTTTGGGTAAATACGTTGGTAAGTCTTGATAGGCGGTGTAAATGATATTGAATTAGTTGGCCTGAAAGTCCGGGGTGAAAGACTGAAAACCTAAGGGGATAAGTGTCGAGCTTTCCGGTTAATACTAGTAAAAATGACAATTTAGTGATACTTCTATAGTCTACTTGCAGACACCGACCTAGGGATTACCAGAGTCGTATTTACCGCCCTTAAAATAAATTGTTAAGTTTTGAACAATTGAAATTGCATGACATCATTGAGCATGATGGTTTTCAAAAGATAAAAAATGTGATTTATCTTCAAAAAGGACATAGCATGACATGTGCATTTCATCTCTTAAGACTTATATAAAATGTATATACTTTGTTAAGAATTTCCTACTGGGCTTTATGCTCACCCTACGGGATTTTTGTGCAGGAAAGGATGTAGTGATTCCGCTTAACTAAAGGTGAGAAAATGTGTGTGTTGAGAGTACAAAACTCTCATTCTGCTGTGACTTTGTCTGTAAGCCAAGGGCTATATTTGTGTGGGTTTGAATAACCATTTTGTGTAATCAGGCTTAAGCCTTGGAAACTTGTAAACCCTTGGGGGTATTTATTTGTTTAATTACTTGTTATTGGACTAATGTCTTATAGCATCAGGAATTATTTACATTAAGAAATGCAAGTGTGAGATTGTACAATTGGTTTTCCTTTACAAGGGCCATGATTATTGTATTGTCATTTGGCTATGAAAATTGGGGTGTTACAGCAAATAAACTATACAAGTACTACCAATTTGTTATTTTTACTGATATTAACCGGAAGGCTCGACACCTATCCGCACGGGTTTTCGGTCTTTCACCCCGGACTCTCAAGCCAACTTATTAAATATCATCTACACCACCTATCAAGACTTACCAATGTATTTACCCCAAAACCATTCCATGAAAACTTGTTTCTCAACATTCTTTTCTTAATGTAAGTTTCGAAATCAACTTTCAAAGTTTAATGTAATCAAATGAATTGATATGCCAATAACACAAGATGAATATAAATACTTTTATTCCAATTCATCATCTAAGGAATAACACAATTCCCTCTTCTCAAGTATCCTCAACAATTAGTCATTTCAAGACTATTTCAACGTTTTGAACAATAATTTCCAAAATGAACAATAATTCTCATATTCCCTGAAATTCATCATTTATATAAATATAAATAAGAAATTTTCTAAACATCCATTTATTTTGACACACAAAATAAATATAACAATATCATTCATGGATTTTCAGTCTCTTTACAAAAAAAAAAAATTCCCAAATTCTAGGTTTTCTCACCAAAACTATACAACTCAAATCTTTTGAAAGAAAACTTTCCAAAATCATCTTTTCTTCAATCAACGAAGATCAAAACCCATAAGATCATTTTAAAAGAACAAGCGACAAACCCACTTTCAAAATCGCTCAACTTCTTAAATCAACAGTCAATTTTCAAAGCTATCGAAAGATGATTTCGAAAATTATCTAGATCTTGCAAAAATATATATATATAACTCTAAGAAAATTCCTACCTCAAGTTTTGAAGAAGAAATGAGATGAAACTCCCAAAATCAACGATGTCGAAACTAGATCTTCATTGCACACAACGAAGCCCTCGAGAAGTTAACCAACTTTGATGAAGAACCTATGGCAAAACTCTAATGGATCTTGAGAAATCAAGGTTTTGATCCAATTTGGCGTAAGAAAATGTACAGAGAAGGGAGAGGAAAGGGTTTTTAGAGAGAGAGATATATACAAAAGTGATCTAAAATATCAAATTTACAAACTGATATAACATGGTCCGCTCGAGCGTGGAAAGCCCCGCTCGAGCGTCGAATACACATTTCCAGTGCTTTTGCAGACAGGTCAAACTTCTAGAACCAAACATTCTCCGCTACAACCCGATAACCAAAATAAGTGGAATACAAGGAACTAAGATACGTAACACCGTTCAAAACCATACCAACCCAAGCCCGGAACACCACAAAGAGACGGGTCAAAACCGAGATTTCTACAACCTTCCCTCCTTAAAGAATTTCGTCCCCGAAATTTTAAATCAAACTACCCAAACAAAGGGGTTTCTAGCAATCAAAACCACACTATTTCATTTTCAAATCACAATACTAACTCTCAACTAAATTCCACCGTTTCCACCATGGTTATCTCATTAACAACAACTTCCCAAATATATATAAACATGAAATTTCCCAAAAAGTAATGGCAACTCTCAACAACCTTATGCTTAAAACAACAACGCACATATCAACATGTGGTTAACAACTTTAAATATGTTTCCCTCAACACTAGAGAATATTACAAAGAAAAGCAACTTAAGCATTTTCAAACAAATCAGAATATTTGGAGCGGACTTCCGCCTCCGTTCCCACGTCGCTTCTTCAACCCCATGGTGTCTCCACAACACCTTTACCAATGGTATAGTTTTGCCCCGTAGCACTTGCTCCCGGGTATCTAATATTTGAACCAGTCGTTCTTCGTAAGAGACATCCTCATCCACCTCCAAGTCAACCCAATCAAGCACATGAGAAGGGTTGGGTTCATACTTCCTAAGCATAGCTACATGAAATACGTTGTGAACTCCCAAAAGTTGTGGCGGTAAAGCTAACCGATATGCCACTTCCCCAATTCGCTCTAAGATCTCAAAAGGCCCAATGAACCTTGGAGATAATTTGCCACTCTTACCAAATCTCATCAAACCCTGCCTTGGTGAGATTTTTAGAAACACATGGTGATCAACTTCAAAAGATAAAGGTCGTCTCCTCTTATCGGCATAACTCTTTTGTCGACTTTGGGCCGTAGCTAACCTTTTCCGAATGAGAACAACTTTCTCAGTTGTCTCTCTAACAATTTTCGGACCCAGTAACGGTGCATCACCCACTTCGGCCCAACATGGTCAGCCATACAAGGCCTCAAATGGTGCCATCCCAATACTAGCTTGGTAACTATTGTTGTAAGCAAACTCAATCAATGGTAAGTGCCTTTCCCTAGGCCCCTTAAAATCAAGGACACAAACTCTAAGCATATCCGTTATGGTTAAAAGTGTGTTATTAAGATTATACCATAACTTTTGACATAGCAGGATGGAAATGGTAATATTTAATAAAGAGAGATTTCCTTTGAGTTATATATATGTTTTTGCAAGATCTAGATGATTTTCAAAATCATCCTTTGATTTGTTTTGAAAATTGATTGTTGATTGAAGAAGATGAGAGATTTTTTTTAAAATGGGTTTACTTTCTTGTTCCTTTTAAAATAGAAGTTGAGGGTTTTGAACTATGAGGATTGAAAAGAGATGTTTTTTGTGACTTTCTTTCAATAAATGAAGATGGGTGGTTTTAGTGTGAAAACATAGAAATTAGGGGTTTTTAAGAAAAGTGTTGACAATCTTTGAAAATGTTGTTATATTTATTTTGTGTGCCAAAATAAATAATATTTGGAAAATTGTTTATTTGTTTACATATAAATGATGATTTTCATGGAATATGAGAATTGTTGAAATTTTGAAAATTGTTGTTCAAAATGTTGATATAGTCTTGAAGTGACTAAATGGCTGAAATTACTCTAAGTGTGGGAATTATGTTGTCCCATGGCTGAATTGGAATAAAAGTAATTATATTCATCTTGAGAAATTATATTGAAATGAGAAATGAGAATTTTGATTACAATGGGAATATTCTGTGGAAGTATTGAAAGTGGAAGAAATATTGCATTGTATTATTAATCATTGCATTGGCATATCAATTCATTTAATAATGATGAGTTTTGAAATTTGATTTGAAAACTTTGCATTGAGAAACGAATGTTAGGAAACAAGTTTTCATGAAATGATTTTTGTAACGCCCTAAAAAAAAAAGTATAAGACAACCATTCATATAGTCCATGAAAATAGAAGAAATATTATATTTCATTTATCAGAGTCTTCTTTACAAAAGATATTACATATTAACAACAAAATAAATGCCCTACGGGCTACAGCTTTCTAAGTCAATACTTGGTTACAACAAAACAAGAGTGCTAGCTCTTTACATATAAAGCCCTCGGCTTGGATTTACATTTAACACAAAATACAAATAACAAAACGGAGTCTTCAACTCCTAAACCTCCCAAGCTAAGACCTTGGAGGCGGCATGTCTCTGTACCTGAAAAATGGTGTCCTAAATAGGGTAAGCCAAAGCCTAGTAGAGATATGCTAAACCAAATATGAAAATTAACTAAAACATTAGCATCCGATAAATGTTTAACACTTGTAAACCAACTTACATTCTTTTCATAACTAATCAACATTTACATCCATATTTCAATCCACTTCCATTTATTTATCCAAACAATTCAAAATGAGACTACAACTCATATTATCAACACTTCAATCACAAACATCATTCACACACTTTCATTCACTTGTCATTTTACGGAACTACATTCGAGGGAACCAGGCACCGAAATATAAATAAGATTTTCAGAACTTTCACCCTGGACACTCCAGCCAACTTAATTATCCATGGAGTCCATTCCCTATCTCCTCCCAAACAATGGAGTACATCCCCTATCTTCTCCCAAACAAAAATACATATACAATGTATTTAAACACGTTGTCATATACAATGACCATTTCAATCGCATATTCAATGTTTATATCCAGCCGTCATATTCAATGACATATTCCAATTGATTAGTTTCAATTCACCTAATCATCATGCAGTTTCTACAACAATTGTGGCGATCCTCCACCGATAACCCAAAACAGATATATCTAAACAGATTAATAACTTTATCAACAGATAATTTATCACATTTTCCATAGGTGAGTGATTTATCAATCCAACTACACCATTTAATCACAATTTCCTCCAATTTCATGATTCTTAAACCAATTTCATATTTCCATAATTTATTTCATCATTTATACAAACAGTTTATATAATTCAAATTAGGGCATTTTTCCCATTTCTCAAATATTGCACCCAATGCCAAATTTCACCCATTATACACAAATAACTCCATTTCCAAGACCCCACATTCATATGGAACCCAACAATAGGAAACCCCTCTTTTATAATTTCAAACTCAACCCTAACTTTACCCAAAATTCCCAAATCCCACCATTTATACAAAATGACCAATATTTATGTCAAAACTCATATTAAGGAGTAGATTATCCCTACCTCAAATGGAGAAGCTCAAAGGAGAAGAAGAGTGAAACCCAAGATGCTCCAAATCCCACCTTTTCATATCATAAGGAAGCCCACGCGACACTCTACCCTTCTTACAAAGAAAATACGGTAGAAGAACTCTAGATCAAGAGTATTTGTAGAGAGAAGGGGTATTTTAGAGAGAGACAACCGGATTAGGTTTGGAGTGAAAAGGAGATGAAAAAGTGATAAAAATCACGTTGTTGCGAACTGATATATGCGAGGCTCGCTCGAGCGAAAGACTTGTCGTTCGAGCGACCAGACACAACAAAGGACCTCGCTCAAGCGCAAGAAGCGTCGCTCGAGCGAATAATGCGAAGCTTCAGCTCTTCCACTCACGCAGATGCACGCTCGAGCGCAGAGACAAACACTCAAGGCTCGCTCGAGCGCAAAAAGCCTCACTCGAGCGAAGAGACCAAAAATCTGGACAGCAACCACTTGTACTAACTCACAACCAACCTGTTCCAAACTCACTCAACGCGTCTCAAAACTCAAATACAAAGAATTAAATGACAGAAACAAGATACAGACAACAACATACAACCACTAAACCTGAGTCCGAACACAATGAAAGTCGGGAAAAAATCTTGATTACTATAATTTTGAGGTAAATACAGTGGTAGGTCTTGAAATGTGGTGTAGATGATAGGTGTCAAGCCTTCCAGTTAATACTAGTAAAAATGACAAATTAGTAGTACTTGTATAGTCTACTTGCAGACACCAGCCTAGGGATTACCTAAGTCGGATTTACCATCTTGGATTTCATTAAAATTGTTGGATTAATGTGTTTTCAAAATGGCATTGTGCATAAGATGTTCAAAATATGAGAAAAATATTTTGAGCATGACATGGCATATGCATTCATCTCATAAGATCGTATAAAATGGATTTGATGAATTGTTTAATTATTTGATTCAATTGATAATGAGATAATTGAATGAATTGAAAATGATGTCCTGTTGTTATTAAAACATGTTTATTTATTTAAGTTAATTTGTTGTGGTTAATTAAATAAATTGGATTTAAGAGATTATGTAATAAAATCATATGGTTTTGACATGATATGATTTCATGTATATGTATGAGTATTTTGGTACCCGCATATCTTCTAATGTTTTAATATGAGATTGCTTGGTGAGCTAGTGGTTGCTCACCCCTTGCCTGTACATGTGTACAGGGAATGCTTTTCGGATTTGAAGATCAAACAATGGCTTTTACCATTTCATTAGTGTAATGTAGTGATGGATTGTACTACTTCATTTGTTGTTTGGCTGAGTGCTATTTTTTTGTAAAGAGTAGTGTCCTCTCTTTTATTGTAAGCCTTAGGACATTTATTTTATTTGTATGTAAATGTCATTGTTGTATAACGAGAGGGAATATGTATATTTAATTATTCATCATTTCATCCAAGGATGAAATGTTATTTGTAAATGAACTTAATTAATGAGTATTAGTAAAGTTATCCGAGTAATAAAATACGGGGTGTTACAACATGGTAGCAAAGCGAACCGGGTTTGAATACGTTGGCTCGTGGGAAGTGGTTTTGACCACAGTTGGGTTTACCTCGAGATTGTGAGTGACGTTTGCATTCTCTGTGATAACATGCTTATGTGCTGAGATGTTATTCGTTTATCTGGGCATGGGGTTGAGTCTCGAGGATGTTGTGTCGGGTTTAGAAATTTTCTTAGAAATCTCATTGGAAATGCGCCTGATCAACATGATTTCTAATTAGAGGTCTAAAAGGATTTATAGAACGACTAACCATCTTCGTAGGGGCAACTCGTTATTTGTTATGTGGTTTTGTGATTTTGTGCTACTTGATATACATATGTTGAGTTTCGCATTGAAACATGAGAATGCACCTTAGTGGGAGGTGTTGATGCTAAATGTTATGAATGGAATATATGTGGCCTTGCATGATTGTGAAATTGTTCTATTTACTTGGGTATGTGTGGAGTTGTTCCCGAAGCTTGGGTTGTATACCCTTGTGTGTATTTGGGAAAAGGCGTGGCCTTGACATGGTAAATATTATAAATGGTGGTAAGGGGTATATCTCCCAAAGAGATTTATTGTTTTGAGATTTGGCTGTAAAATCTATAAAGTGCAAACTATGTAAGGTTTAAAGATGAGATTTGAAATGGACAAAATTCATAATTGTTATCCTTATTTATTTGTTTGTTTTGTCCCTGGGTGCCAAGAGGGAGTGTCCAACACTCGTTGGTAATAGAATTATCTTAAAGGGAATGAGTTGTGTTTTGAATCATGGCTGTATTCAGGGTGGACCTTGTGAGTCACCATAATACTAGTGTAGAGTTTGTGTTGTAACTCGGAGTAAATGTCTTAGAAGTTGAGTTGAATTAATTTTTAACTTGAGGGCTATGTATAGTTTAGGTGTTTACCTAGTTGTGTTGAGTCTTGCTTAGACTGAAGGTATGTTGTTGAAACCATTTTATAAACCCCACATCAAAGTAGAACTATTAATGTTGATTTGTAGTCTTTGTTGATGGAAATCCTAGCTCATTGTCCGAATTGATTTTATTTCGTTTGGGTTATGGGGTGTGGCATCACCCTAGTGTTGGTTAAGTGTTGTTCGTCTTATGACGGTTGACGGTCACTTTTTGAGTTAGTGGTTAGTACTTTTAAAGATGTATTGTTTCGTTTTGTTAAGGTTTCAAAGTAGTAATAGTTGTTTTGGCCTTAGGGTGCATTGTGCATTAGGCGATGGAAATAGTTAGTTGAAGTTGGGTTCACCAATAAAGTATGGTGTCTTGGTATTTTGAGGAGTCGTTTTGCCAAAATTGTGTTATGCTTAAGAGATTAGATCCTATTTTGGTTGCTTTAGGTTATCGATGTGGGTAGAAGAATCACTTAATGGTTCATACTATTAAGGGTCTTTATAATCAATTGTTGTGCAAAAGTAATGGTTTGGTTCGTTACAGGTGTGACTCGTTGAGGCTCATGTAATAGTCAAAGAATTTTTAATGATGCATTGGTAAGTACCTGAGGGAGTTTGTGGGTGATAGTAGGATGCATTACATTACTTGTTCAAATTTCGAGGACGAAATTTCTATAAGGAGGGTAGGTTGTAATGACCTAGAAAATTTTTTTTTTTTTTTTAAATAGCCAGTGCATAATTTAATTGAGCAAATTTTCGAATTTGATTGCTGTGTAAATTCTGTGCGAAAATAGTTCGGTTTTGTATTTTTAAAAAATAGTTCACGATTTCATAAAATTATGAAATTTTTATATGTTGTTCCCATATGAGTCTAGCACGTTGGATAAAACTTTCAGAATTAAATGATGAGCATTTATTTTATGAAAAATCACAGACTGATTGGTGTTCAATTTAATTTATAGCAGAATTTGAAATTAAGTTTTGGGTGTTCAGACCAGGATTTGAGATAAATTTGTTAGGACTATTTTGGTATATAATTGGACCATGTTTGACTTATGGGTGAGACCCATGATTTAGATTTAATTTAATTTGAGTTTGTTTAATAACTCATGTTTAACTGTGTGGTCCTTTTTAATTAGGTGATTGGTAGTAACCACCTTAGGAGTTGTTGTATGAGAGGGTTCAAAAAAGTTGTTAGAAAATTTGAAGATCTTCGAAGATCCTTGAAGAAGAATTCGAATTCTCTAGAAGATAATGAGAGGCTTAGATTCTTCAATAGTCTCAACTAAGAACACAAAAGAAAGGAGATGATGGAAATAAGAGATTGGGTGAAGAAGAAGGCAAAGTAGCTATCGAGAGAATAATGTCAAGGCTCTCCCATGGATCTCCCACTTTCACTCTCAAGGTTGATAATGGAGAAGGGAAATTAGTTCTTTCCCTAGAGTTTTCTCTCCAAAATCCATCACTTGTAAAGCCATGGGTGGGTGCTATTTATAGGCACCTCATGATGTAGGATAGAGCCCATGTGCAAGGCACATAGGAAATATTCTCTCTAGCCACCTTGTCCGAGGAGGTGACCTCTCCAAGGATGAGGAAAACCCCAAAGAGGAGATCAACCTCTCGGCGAACCCTTCTTCTTAGCCACACCTAACCAATGATCCCCAACCATCCCAAAGGGTCAGCGGTAGTCCCAGAGGACGTCCTGCCGCATAAGGGTCAGAGGTAGCTCAAGAGAACGCCTTGCCGCAAATATTGCCGAGTCTTAGGGACCCCCTAAATCGTGCCACCTCAACCTAGGTATAGGCTAGTTTAACCGAAGAGTGAATTTATCTCCACTCACCGTCCTCAGGATCGGGTCCTTTGTTCGGACTCCATTACGCCCATGGTTCTGGTACGTAGATCCCAGAAAGCTCCGAGTTCGCAAGTGTTCTGGGACTCATTAATGGAGCGGCTTCTAGATTCCATCTGAATCCGTTCGAAGCAAAGTGCTTCAGATCTCTAGATTCGTGAATCCGAACCCTTTCGAGTCCGAGCCTGAGTAAGTCTCTAAGTTCGTGGATCCAAACCTTTTCGAGACTTAGAGCGATTCGGCCCGTTTGATGGTGATAAATCCAGGCCCACCAATCTTGGACTTGCGATAAATTCGGGCCCATCAACCTTGGACTATTGGGCCTAATTAATTTAGTGGGCTCAAATTAGCTCCTCTTACAGTTGTTATTATTTATTAAATAGGATTATAATAAATATTTGATGATGAGTGTGGAATAAAGAAAAGCGGTGGAGAATGATGATTTGGGGGAGCTCACAGATGGGCATTGATCAAAAGGAAATTGAGTGGTTGACAGAAGGGATCTCTAAATATAGCAACCCCGGTCTTTTCCCATTTGATTATTGAATCTGGACTTAGGTTCCGTAGATTCTGTCATTGTATAATTGTTGTTGTTGTCCTTTAATTCCTTATTCTTAAGTTATAGGATGTGTTGGGCAGGTTTGTTTCAGGTTGGTTAGGCTCGGAAACCAAGTGTTACTGTCCAGTTTTTGGGCTGGTCGCTCGAGCGAGGCTTTGGTCGCTCGAGCGAGGGTTGTGTTTGCGTCTGGTAGCTCGAGCCAGGGTTTCTTCGCTCGAGCGAGCGATTGCGTCTAGTATAGACCTGAAAGTTGTGTTTCCTCGCTCGAGCGAGCTTTCCTTCGCTCGAGCGAGCGAGGTGTATGTTTTCGAGTTCTTCGCTCGAGCGAGCTTTTCTTCGCTCGAGCGTGCTTCTGAGTTGCAGACCTGAAGCTTCGTATTGTTGGCTCGAGCGAGCTTTCCTTCGCTCGAGCGAGTATTTCTTGTGTCTGGTCGCTCGAGCGACCAAGTCTTCGCTCGAGCGAGCCTATCCAGTTTAAATAGGCAGCAGCGGGATTTGATCAGTTTTTTTTATCTTCTTTTGTTCTAAACCCTAAAGTCCGACTTCTCTCTCTCCCTATTCATCTTTTCTCTTAGGTTTGATCTATTTAGGGTGGGTTTCTACCTTAGATCCTTTGTTAAAAAGATAATGTGGGTCGAGGGCTTCAGTTTAATCTGAACGATTTTGAATTTGGAGCACTTTGGATTTTGGGTCGTCATCTCCATCTTCTCCACTTTTGGTTGATTTCTTCGAGGTAGGGATTTCCTACTCCAATGTATACGTTTTGTTCTAAGTTTTGGTATTTTAATATGTTGGGGGTATTTTGGTAATTTTGGGAAACCCTAGTTGTTTTAATGAATTAATTTGTATAATTAATTTAAGGAAAATTGGGGAATTTAGCTAAATTCATGAAATTGAAGAATTTATTGATTAATTGGTGTAGTTGGATAATTTAAATCACTCACCTATTGAATTGTTTATTTATTTGTTTCCAATATAGAAATAACTGTTTTAGACTATCGGTGAAGGATAGTCATGATTGTTGTAGACATTGCATGCGGATTAGGAATAACTGGAACTAATCATATTGGTCAAGTCATTGTTTTTGACTATTGAATTAATACAGAAAATACGTGTATTAATTGAGCATGCATTTGCATATTGTGTGGGAGAAGATAGGGGATGTACTCCACGGTTTAGGGGAAGATAGGGGATGGACCTCTAAACCAGATTTTGTTTGGGAGGAGATAGGGGATGGACTCCGTTAGCATCACTTTTATGTGTGCTTATTGATATTGAAGTGTTTATATATATTATTGATACAGCACTAAAATGTGTATCAATTTGGAAGTATGAAGTGTTTTGATATAAGCCTGAGTCTCATGTGTTTTGTTGATATTGGAAGTAATGTGAATATGGCATATAGTTCACTGTTGTAAGTTTGGCCAGGTACTGAGCCATATTGATAATAATGGAAAGTAAAACGTGTCTTAGATATTAGTGTCATAAGACTGTATAATGAGATGATTTTTGGTTAGCCATCTATTGAATGCTATTGCTTTATTCAATGCTTATATTTGGTTTAGTATATTTCTACTGGGCTGTGGCTCACCCTTTATGGGAACATCATTTTCAGGTTTAGGTGATAAGCTACCTCCAAGAACTTAGCCTGGAAGGATTTAGATTTGAAGATATATCTTTAATAATTCGTCTTTATTTGAGATTATATGTAAACATTCAAGCCAAGGGATTATCTGTATTTGAGATTAGAACTCATAGTTTTGTGTCCAAGTGTTAGCTTGGAAAGATGTAAGCTCGTAGGGCATTTATTTTAATGTTACATGTAATGTCTTTTATTAAGTTACTCTGATGAATGGAACAATACTCTTGTTTTCTTATAATGACGCATGTTAATATTATATATTATGGGTTTAATTTTGAGGGCGTTACACTAAAAGAAAAAGAGATAGAGATAATAAAAATAAAAATAAAAAATGAGTTTTGTGTAATGGTGGGGGTTTTGGCTGAGAGCATTTTTGAGAGAGAAAAAAAAGGTTAGAAAGAAGGAGAGACACACACATGGGGAGATAAGGGACAGCATTGTTTTAAAGTTAAAAAAAGAAAATACACATCAAGAGAATATATGATGACTCTCTCTCTCTCTCTCTCTCTCTCTCTCTCTATGGGGCTAAGAGAGGTTTTCGGTGAAAAGAAAAAAAAGGGTAAAAAAGAAGTTCACATGGCTGCCAGCTCTATCTCTCTTGGTGGGATATTAAAAAAAAAAAAAAAAAAAGATGGCATCGGCCCACTCTTGGACCTATTAGGCAACTTGCTACAGTCAAATGAGGGAATTGAAGTGAGCAGATTTATGGAAAAAGTTGTGAAAAAGACCAATCTCTCTCTCTCTCCCTCCCTCCCTCTTTATTTCTCCATTGATGACCAATCTTTGAGCTTGAAATGGGAGTCTTTAGAGTAAGATTTTGCCAAAGTGTTATACATGAAAGTCGGAGAGCTTGTCGTGATCTTCGCAATGGTGATCTCAGATCCATGACCAGGTGATGTTTGCATTTTCGGATTAGCTTTTTTTCATATTTTTACATTAAAGCTATGTTAGGGTTATTTTCAGAAAATATGTCATTATAAGAGGTATTGCATATATATATTTTTTTCAGATTTTTGTTTGGTAATTCTTGGAAAAAAAATTAGGTTGAAGTGTTAAGAATATTGTTATTTTGAAATTGATTTGGAAAAATCATCTTGTGTTGGAAATATTTGTTAAAAATCCAAAAATAAAATAAAATTAATAGTTGTATAAGTTGTATCTACCTCATATCATGGTTAGATAATTTATTTTGGGAAAATAATGTTGAAATATTTATCTCATCTTTGAGTTTTGGAATTTATTTTTGAGAAGAAAAATAAATTGATGTTGAGGAATATGTAGTAAATGCATAAGTAGGAATTATAGAGTTGCTTTGGGATTAAAAACTCTAAAAGTATTATATTCATGATATTTTATAAAAGATGATATGTTGATGATTAAGTTGTGTTCATTTTTATGAAAACAAAAATGTGAAATGAGGACTTTCAAACTCATAACTTGAAAATGTTACTATTGGGCATATTTTATAATTTTTGATGTAAATATCATGTTGGTTAAGTAATTTTAGAAAAAGTTGTGAAATTGTTATTGGTAGAGAATTTGGTAAAAATATTACCTCTTTAAATAGCTTGGCATGAAAAATTGTTATGTTGAAATATAGTTATGTACGAGGGATGAGGGATGTGAAGTTAGATTTGGTATTATTAATTTGAAAATTTTTTAATATAATAAACTTACAGATTTAGGGAATTAAATTAGTTTTGGTTAAAAGATTATATCCGTTATGGTTAAAATTGTGTTATTAAGATTATACCATAACTTTTGACATAGTATGATGGAAATGGTAATATTTAATAAGTAGGGATTTCCTTTGAGTTATATATATATTTTTGCAAGATCTAGATGGTTTTCGAAATCATCCTTTGATTTGTTTTGAAAATTGATTGTTGATTGAAGAAGATGAGAGATTTTTTTTAAAATGGGTTTACTTTCTTGTTCCTTTTTAAAATAGAAGTTGAGGGTTTTGAACTATGAGGATTGAAAAGAGATATTTTTTGTGACTTTCTTTCAATAAATAAAGATGAGTGGTTTTAGTGAGAAAACATAGAAATTGGGGGGTTTTTAAGAAAGATGTTAACAATCTTTGAAGATGTTGTTATATTTATTTTGTGTGCCAAAATAAATGATATTTGAAAATTTGTTTATTTGTTTACATATAAATGATGATTTTCATGGAATATGAGAATTGTTAAAGTTTTGGAAATTGTTGTTCAAAATATTGATATAGTCTTGAAGTGACTAAATGGTTGAAATTACTCTAAGTGTGGGAATTATATTGTCCCATGGCTGAATTGGAATAAAAATAATTATATTCATCTTGAGAAATTATATTGAAATGAGAAATGAAAATTTTGATTACAATGGGAATATTCTGTGGAAGTATTGAAAGTGGAAGAAATATTGCATTGTATTATTAATCATTGCATTGGCATATCAATTCATTTGATAATGATGAGTTTTGAAATTTGATTTGAAAACTTTGCATTGAGAAACGAATGTTGGAAAACAAGTTTTCATGAAATGATTTTTGTAACCCCCTCCAAAAAAAAAAGTATAAGACAACCATTCATATAGTCCATGAACATAGAAGAAATATTATATTTCATTTATCAGAGTCTTCTTTACAAAAGATATTACATGTTAACAACAAAATAAATACCCTACGGGCTACAGCTTTCCAAGTCAACACTTGGTTACAACAAAAGAAGAGTGCTAACTTTTTACATATAAAGCCCTCGGCTTGGATTTACATTTAACACAAAATACAAATAACAAAACGGAGTCTTCAACTCCTAAACCTTCCAAGCTAAGACATTGGAGGCGGTATGTCCCCTGTACCTGAAAAATGGTGTCCCAAATAGGGTGAGCCAAAACCCAGTAGAGATATGCTAAACCAAATATGAGAATTAACTAAAATATTAGCATCCAATAAATGTTTAACACTTGTAAACCAACTTACATTCTTTTCATAACTAATCAACATTTACATCCATATTTCAATCCACTTCCATTTATTTATCCAAACAATTCAAAATGAGACTACAACTCATACTATCAACACTTCAATCACAAATATCATTCACACACTTCCATTCACTTGCCATTTTACGGAACTACGTTTGAGGGAACCGGCACCAAAATATAAATAAGATTTTCGGAACTTTCACTCTGGACACTCCAGCCAACTTAATTATCCATGGAGTCCATCCCCTATCTCCTCCCAAATAATGGAGTACATCCTCTATCTTCTCCCAAACAAAGATACATATACAATGTATTTAAACATATTGTCATATACAATGACCATTTCAATCACATATTCAATGACATATTCCAATTGATTAGTTTCAATTCACCTAATCATCATGCAGTTTCTACAACAATCATGGCGATCCTCCACCGATAGCCCAAAACAGATATATCTAGACAGATAAATAACTTTATCAACAGATAATTTATCACATTTTCCATAGGTGAGTGATTTATCAATCCAACTACACCATTTAATCGCAATTTCCTCCAATTTCATGATTCTTAAACCAATTTCATATTTCCACAATTTATTTCATCATTTATTGTAAAGAGTAATGTCATCTCTTTTATTGTAAGCCTCGGGACATTTCTTTTATTTGTATGTAAATTTCATTGTTGTATAACGAGAGGGAATATGTATATTTAATTATTTATCATTTCATCCAAGGATAAAATGTTATTTTTAAATGGACTTAATTAATGAACATTGGCAAGGTTATCGAGTAATAAAATGCGGGGCGTTACAGTTTGGTAAATAAGCTATGAAATAGTTTTTTGTTGTGTAATTGTCATTTTTGCCCTTACGAATATAAAAATTGTAATTTTGTCATTTTCTTCACTTTAAATTTTGAAAAAGTTATTTTATTAATGGAAGTTGATTAATTAGTACCTAATTTGATACATTTTTACATTACCTCAAATTTATTTTTTTATTTTTTTTTGTTTTTATTTTTTTAATAATATCGAGTTCACAAGGGAACAAAAAAATGTCATTGCATTAAAAATAAAATAAATTACTATTAAGGCAATAAAAATAAAACTTCCTAGATATTTAAAGAACTCCTAATTTCGTCTTTAAATTGACATACAAATATTATGTCTCCTCACTTCCATCTCGTTGTCATCACATGCAACATCATTTCCATGGCCTGCTTATTGAGAAGAAGATCATTCCTCTTCATTAGGCACATAATCCGTGAATCTATCATAAGAGTCAAATGCAATATCGTGGAACTCACTTCGTCAGATGAAATTATGAATTGCCATTGTTGCACAAACAAGTTTGACTTGGGTCGGCCACTTGTAGTTTGGTGGGATATCCTTTATCATCAGCCATCTTGCTTTCCAAACCCCAAACTTTCTTTCTATTACACTTCTAACTGATGAATGTGCTTTGTTGAATTTTTTTGTGTGCATTTTGGGGGGGTTGACCATGTTCAAATTCAGCTAGGTGGTATCTCTCTCCTTTGTAAGGTGTAAGATATCCTTTCATGTTTGGACACCCAGCATCCACCAAGTAAAACTCATCTATTTTAAAATTTCAAAATGAAATTAAAGTAAGCAATTATAAATGTAAAAATAAATATGGAGATGTGAGTGTGGTGCATCTACTGTAGCAATCAAATATAAAACAGTTACCTTCTTGTGGTTTATAACTAGGATTCCTAATTGTATCCAAGAAGATCCGAATATCGTGTGCACTTCCTTCTCATCCTGGTAAGCAAAATGTGAAACACATATCAAAGCCACATGAGGCCATTATGTTTTGAGTTGCATACCCCTTTCTACCTGTTAAATGAGGTTGCTTATCTAGAGATATATATGCTTTGATATGTGTTCCATCAATTGTTCCAATACAATCCGATTACAAAATAGTTAATAAAAATATTTTTAGTCACAGATTATTAGAAATATCCTACCAACATCATTATATGTAACACCCAAGTTCCACTTGTAATTATTTTTTTATCTTGAAATGAGGATAATATTTGCACTTGGTTCGAATATATGGATGCACACCATTTCTCAGTTGAGGCCTTACCCAATCAATAGACATCATGGTAACATCATTTAACACCTTGAAGTATTTTGAAATAGTCTCACCGAAATGTTGAAATCTTTCTTGGACATTTCTATTTCGAATGTCACCGCCAACAATATACAAATATATTGCAACCTGCTCCTGGACCGAGACTTTTCGTCCAGTTTCAAGACCATACTCTGTCTGTAACAAATCGCACAATTGATAAAATATCTCTCTTTCCATTCGAAAATTTTCAAATATTCTTGTCCGATTCCCTTCTTGTAATTCTACCATCAACTTCCCCTCTATTAAACTAGATGTCTTACATGGTTCTTTTATCAAATAATTTGTCGTATATGTCACTGCAACTATTGCCGCTATAGCTAAGAGCATATTATTATGTTGTTGGGTTTGTGATGTGTTGCCTTCATTTTCAGTATCTTCATCATGGTGATCATTATTCCATTCATCGTCATCACTGTTACTCATCTCCAAAATACCTACTTATTTAAAGGCTTAGTTACTATTACAAGAATGGCCTTGCTTTCTTCTAATTAGATTTTAGTCCAAATTAAGCATTATAAATCATCATGACTTCAAGCAAAATTAATCTTATAGTTTAACTCAAATTTCATTTTCAATTTTAATAATTTAGTCCAAACAATTGTAGTCCAATTTTAATTAGGTTATTTCATTCAAATTAAACATTGACCTTAATGCACTAATGAACCAGAAATGCTTTTGGCTCAAAATGTATAATGCACTAATGAATCCTCATATTCACCTCTAGCCAACAATAATAGGGCCAATTTCATATCGTTTCATTTCTATGAGAAAATATTTTTTTAAAATTAAAAAAAAATTGAAAATCTCACCTCACTTTTTTTTTGGGGGGGGGGGGAGGGGGGTTATCTGTATATCATCATTATGATACTTTCTAACATTTGACTTGTCAGGTAAATAGAAAATTATAATCATACTAAATAGTTGAGTAGAACCAACAGCAATAGCATTTCTAATTCATGCAAATTTAATCAACAACAGAAAATTTATAATCATACTAAATAGTTGACTTGTCAGCATTTTTGTAAGATATATAAATTAGAACCAACAACAACATGCAAATTTAACTTCCTAAAATTATACCTTCAAAGAACACAGCAATATAGCAGCAACATATTGAAATTCAAACCTAAAACAGATCCAAATTTAGCACAGCAACAGATGGAAATTCAGCACAGCAACAAATTAAAATTCAACACAAAAAATAAATACAGCACAACAAGTAGAAGGCAATTCAACCTTTCTTACAACCAACTGGAGAACATCTACATATATATAAAAGTTTGAAAAATCTAGAAACCCTAGATGTTGATTTGTGATTATGTACCAATTTTAAGCAAAATATAACAATCCCAATCAAACAATCAAAAGAAAGAGACACAAAGATTTTACGTGGAAAAACCACAATTGGACACCTTCCAATTGTGATCAAAAAACCACGGGCCACAGCCACCAGAACAATCCACTAAGAAGATATAAAGGAATTACACAGGTATCACTCTCAATTATCTAGCGAATCCACAACGCCTAATTGAACCAACCTCTATGTGCCTCTTCCAACCCCATCTTCACCACGGAATTGTCTTTCTGATGAGCCACTCCGGATTCCACCACCGAAGCTTCAGACCGAATTCTTCAGAATCCACAACTGAAGAACAACTTTGATGAGCCACTCCAGAATTCACAACTGAAGCTTCAGGCTCGAATTCTTCAGAATCCACAACTGAAGAACAACTCTCTCTTTTGTGTAACAAACAAAACCTTTGATGTAGCCCTTTTCAGATCATGAGTTGAATACTCAATAAGACATCAAAGAAAAATAAAATATCCCCAGATATAAACCTTTAAGAACCAAAAAGAAGATCTGGAGGAATAATTAATCAGTAGTCTAGTTTTGGGAGAAAACCAACTACTTATAAAGAACCAAAATAATTCTTGTCTTGGAAGAAAGCCAACTCCTTGTAGAAGTCCAAAAGTGATCCAAAACTTCCCAAGGAAGAAATCCAACTTTTTGTAGAACACCAAAAGAAATCCTGTTTCAGAAGAAAACCAACTCTTTGAAAAAAATCCGGATTCTGAGGCTCGCTCGAGCGAGGATTTCCTGGCTCGAGCGAGGAGAGTAAATTTCGTGATTTCTACTAGTGCCTTCGCTCGAGCGACGGATCCTTGGCTCGAGCGACCAATCACTCCTTTCAGGTTTTTGTGCGGACGCAATCCTTCGCTCGAGCGAGCATTCCTTGGCTCGAGCGAGAAAGTCTTGGCTCGAGCGAGCACTCCTTGGCTCGAGCGAGCAACGGCTGACATGCAATTTTGAATGCACTTTTGCATTTTGCTTCGGCCGCGAGCTGACCGGGCAGCTCGACCCCCGTAATAATCAGCGAAGTGGCAATCTTGAAAGCATTAACATCACAAACTTCTCTGCATGGCTCGATTCGGATTTGGATTCGCATCTAATAAACTCAAAGCCTCACTGAAATAAAAGAGCGAAAAAAAATACATCTGAAAGGAGTTTTGTCAAACGGGGTTGCCAACAATAAAAACCTAACAGTTTTCACCATTCACCTACCATTCATATTCAAGATTGAAATCAACCATTCAACCATTCAACTAACATTCAACCAATCAACCATTCACCTACCATTCAACTGAGAAAATGCCACCTACCCACCAACCATTCAACCATTTAACTAACAAAGTCCAACATAATCAAAGTCCAACAAAATATTAATAAAAGTCCAAATAATGATTCCAACATAAAAGTCCAACATAGTTAATATTAATAAAAGAAAAAAAATAATGAGTCCAACACAACAGTCCACAATTAATAATAAACTTCTTAATAAAGGTCTTAAACATGAAATAATTAGGAAATTTAGAAACATCCAACTTCATAAACAATTAGCCGCGATAACCTGTGGTGGTCTTCTCCATCTCAATCTCCAACTTTAGAAACCTCAGCCGAACTTCATCTGTAGAAAGAGTCATGATGCATTCACGATGCTTGTCTTGTAAGAACAATTTGGCAGCCCATACATACCGCTCATCATCCGGGGACACACTAGGGATGCTTTCCAACTTCGCCAAACATTCTGCAATTGAAGGATATCTTGATGAGGTATGTGTTGAAGTTGCTGAAGATGACTCAACCACATTGACTATACGATCAAGTGTCTTGTTAAGTAGAGCTACACCAGTAAATTTCTTCCTTGTCTTACTCTTGGTTGATGAACCATCAGTGTTTGATAGACGTTTTTTGTTTAACTCGGAAGAATGAACCACCTCCAAATCAACATCATCATGAAATTCAGCATCATGAGGGGTATGAAATTCCTCCAGAGTCTTATCAGTGTGAGGCATAACCCCTAGCTAGGAGTGTATGCCCATTCTCTTGTAGCAGCTGCATCTGAGAATAATATGTCTAAGTCTTCAGTGAATTGCAATGGCATACGCCGAAATTTAGTAGCATCAGGATACCTATGCAACAATTACAAAAGAAAATTTAACAATTTCAAGCAACAAAATTTCGTCTGTTTAAACAAAAAACAAACAGAATATGTACATTAAAGCAATTCACTTACCTCCAATTTCTTGGTCCACTACTCATCAGATGCAGATATAGCTCCAGTCAATGTATCATAGCCTAAGCTTGTCTCACACCTTAACAGATTATTCCATAAAAGCCAATCTTTTTTCAACACATCCCAATGATTTTTCATTTGTATTCGTTGGTATGCTTTTTCAGTCATACTTTTAAACTTAGTTATCACATTTTCCCACCCGACCTTATCTCAGTGTGTACCAGATCTGTGTCCAACCTTCACTTGCTTAACACAAAGCTTAATAAAAATTTCATTTGATTTTGCATCCCAGTGAGCTTTAACGGATGGTACTTGACTTGATTTTCCCTTGTTCTTCCTATTTTCAGATTGTGTTTCCTCTTGGGTACTCATTCTATGAAAGAAAAAAAAATTAAAACAAACTCATTCATCAGTGCTTGCGTTACAACAGCTAGATTAGTACAAAATAACCATACATGGAAACTACGTCAACATTCATTGGGTACAAAGCTTAGTACAATAGTTCATGGTAAACTACATTAGCACAAAAACACCAGGAATCTCTAAACGGCACCTATCATCATTTGAAGAGTAATGAAACTGACATGACTATACAAATCATGAGCAAACCCACAACAAGCTACTTCATGAAAACATTGGATTGCTCAAGCATTTGGTTCTTCACTTTTAGTCCTACAGTCTCCATATTTTGATTTTGATCAAGCATTCTCTTGTTCCTCGGCCTCTCTAGCATCGTCACAGATTTTGGGGTACACCACCTCCAAAATTGACAATTTCTCTTCTCACAAATGAAATACAGTCTCCCTTTAGATGGCTTGCCAGACTCGGTAACCCTTATGGCAGCTCTTAGCCCACAATCACATTTCAAAGCCTCATACCTCAAGCAGAAGGTCTCACCACTAGAATAATAGTTACTACAGGATGACATGTCTCTACATTAATTAGGAAGAATTGAATCCAAATCCTCTAAAATTGATTGGGAAGTTAATTGTAAATACATTGCACCCAAGAAGTATTGATTAAATAAAATGTTTCTAACATATTGACAATTCGTTTGCACCCATTTGTTCCTAGAAAAATTTGAAGTGTACTAATCTCATTTCATATGAGAGAGTTATTTCTAATTATGTAATAAAATTATATGTACAACTATGTATTACGAGATTAATTTTTACCTAATTTTTTTCCCACTTGCTGCATGTGGTTAATTTTGATTTATCAACTAATAAAGTTAAAAGATTCAATTCAGTGCTAAACATAGAACATAACATAGAAAACACATGACTAAAAATTTGGCTAGCAATTAAAGAACAGTCAACAAAGAAAGAAAGACATATGGCAAAAGGTATTGCTCCTTGAGGTTCAAGAGTATTCTCCCAAAAGAAGGTAGAAAATTATTCCAACTGGTTCTTCAATTGTGAATTTTAAAGACCTGTTGTATAAGGATTTGAACAGATGTGGGTATGTTAAGAAGAAAATAGGGGCTCTGAGTCAACACACAGATAGTTCAATGGTTGTCATCCAAGTTGAAGAAGAGTAGCATGCTTGTCAAGTTGGCTCAACATTTGACCTTTGGCAACTTGGTCTTTATTTGTAGAATCCACTTTTAAAAAATACTATCCATGCATTTATTTTCTGGATCTAATTCTATGTTTGGTTTTTAATCTCAAGACTAAAAGAGAGAAACTTACAGAGCCAAACCCATATGTCCCATAATTTGAATGTGATTTTTGAAACTAGTTTTTTTTTTTTAAGGTGGTCAGGGAACCATTTACGCATTCATAAGACTTGTCAGTTTCACCATGTTCAAAGGAGGGCAAATGCTCAGAGCAGTTTTCTTATCTTTAAGAACATGCCACAAAAATAAAAATAAAAATAAAAATAAAGGATCTATTGGAATTCCATCTAATTCATTACTGATAGAAGCCCAAAAAGGAATTGAGAATAAAGGACATTAATCACATGCTAAACAACCTTACAAAATGAGAAGCCTTGGCAGGCAAACATTAATACATGGTAGCATATCACCACACTTCTTATGCTGAAGGACCAAAAAAATAGGATAATTATAATTAAAGTAATAACAGTAACAAAACAACTAAATGATAAAAATTACATATAGAAAACTTTACTATGCCTCATTTAGAGAATGTAATTGTCATTTGGATGTTTAGGGGGAAGAAGCTAAATAATCTATTGGCCAATAAGATTTCATAAGAAATAGAAAGTGTAATTTTAAAAGATCATTCCAAGATGAAGAACAGCTTCATTTCAATAGATAGATAATCAAGCTAAAAGAAAGTTCAATGAAACCAAACCTGTTTCGTATCATAACTTATGCTACTTCAAATTTAAACAATAATTTGGAAAGTAAAACCAGACCTTGTTTCATTAATATGATAGATATCAGTTTAAAAAAAATTATAAACTTTATTAATTTATATAACATTTCTCTATATTAAGAAATGTGATGAATGTGATTAAACTAGTTTTTCTTGATGAAAGTAACAATCAAATAACAAACACAATTCAGCAGTTAAATATGAAAACTGATTTTTAGTTTCACAAAGACAATTAAGCACTCACATTGCAACCCAAATTTCACCTACTCCAGTTATTAACGAAGCTCGTGAAATGAATATAACTTTTTTGAACTCAAATTTCACCTACTCCAGTACCAAATTTATGCATTTAAAATTGAAAAACATCTAACGATTAAATAAATAAATAACATATCGCAGTAAAAAAGGGGTTTTCAACCCTAATCAAAGAGTGAAGAAAAAAGAGAGGCGTTTTCAACCCTATTCACAGAGTGAAGAAAAGGGACATTTCACCATAATCAGAGAGAGAGAGAGAGAGAAGAGAAACCTCACACACAACTGGCACACCATTTCACATAACCAAAAACAAAACCCTAATCGATGTCCATACATGTATATAACTTCACAATCATGAAATCTTACCTTTTTTATGCAAACGAACGGAAAACAGGGGGACGACTGTTCTTGGAGAGGTAGATGACTGTTCTACAAGCACAATCTACTACAATCAAAGAGGTCGACGACTGTTTTCGTGGGTGTTTGGTCGAGGTTCTTCTCGGTCGCCAGAGGAGAGAAGAATAAGAGAGAAGTGTCACGACCCAAACCCGCCCCTACGAGTTTAGCACCGTAACCGGCCAGTAATCCGAGATTACCGAAGGCCTGCTTAACAGTAATACAGTAAAACATAGTACAGGGGCATGGCGGAAGCCAATACAGTAAATAAACAATGTCCAATGAGCTGTGACAGTCTGTATGCAAAAAGACTTTTCATATATATATACAGTCAGTACAGAACAGTATGCGTCATATATACAATCATTCAGTACAGGGACTTAGTCCCTATTAAATAGTACGGTACAGTGCAAAACATTCAGTCTATACAATATTACAAAAACAGTACAAAGACAGACAGGGAAATAAAACACCCCTAAGCCATAGCTTGGCAGGCTCGGAACCTCACAGTGAGGCACAGTGGTTGGCTTGACAAAACTGGAGTTTACCCCGACGCTCCTAGCTGCGATCTGGTGCCTGTACACCTACATATATATATGAGCAGTGAGCTAAAGTCCAGTGAATAACATAATGCGTAAAGGGGTTAAGAAAGAATGTCCTTTCAGTATTTTAACAGTCGTTTGCCTCGGTAAATCAGTTATACAGTCGGTGGCTTATACTTCATGTCATATCAATCATTTAGAAATCATAGTAATCGTACGTGGCACATCCGATAGCAAAACAGTACGGTGGTAGTAGCAGTGTCAGTACAGTATCAGTACAGTAGTAGTAACGGTAACAGTACAGTAACGGTAACAGTACAGTACAGTAACGGTAACAGTAGTGGTAACAGTAACAGTACAGTAACAGTGACGGTAATAGTACAATAACAGTAATGGTAACAGTACAGTACAGTAACAGTGCAGTAGCGGTGACAGTAACAGTACAGTTCTTATGGACTCAAGAGGTGTCTCGCACAGATTCTAGAGGTGGCTCACACTGTAGCACTTAGGTCCGTGCAGCACTTTGCTCTAGATTTCACAGATTGGCTTAAAGCCCAGTATGGACTCAAGAGGTGTCTTGCATAGATTCTAGAGGTGGCTTACACTGTAGCACTTAGGTCTGTGCAACACTTTGCTCCAGAGATATCTGTGACAGTAGCAGTACAGTAAACAGTAGGTCTTAAAAGACCGAACAGTCAGTTGATGGCCATCAATCAGTAAACAGTAGTGGTTCCAACGAGGGAACCGACAGAGATCTCTGTAACAGTAGCAGTAATAGTAAACAGTAGTTGCTAAAGATGCCACAATACAGTTCAGAATATGGGACATACATTCATTCAGTTAACAGTAAACAGTTCAAAAAACAGTACAGTTCAGTTGTTCAGAAGATAATCATTTTGAACATATCTTTACACAATTATTACTCACAGAGTTCTGGGCTACAGTAAGCTAGAGCGTCTCCTCGGAATTCCAACCCTATACAGTTAACAGATTGAACACACACTAAGTTTTACAGTTGGGAAAGATAATAACTTAATCCCTAAATTTGCCTTGGTGTGTTCTACATCCATATCCTCATTATGATGCCTTAAACTAGGCCTAAGAATGCCTAGGATGGGATGAGGATGCAAAGATGCACTTAGAAAACATTTTCAGAATTTCAGAAAATCAGAGGTCCCGCTCGAGCGTGGGTTTCCCCGCTCGAGCGGACATGCTGACAAAGGTCTCCGCTCGAGCAGCAGCTCCTCCGCTCAAGCGTGTAAAACATGCCTCCGCTCGAGCATGCAATCCTGCGCTCGAGCGGACTGTAAAACAGTGCAAGATGCTGGGAGCTCGATTTCCCTGCTCGAGCGTCACATCGCCCGCTCGAGCGAGAGACCAAAATCTGGAAATTCCAGATTTGAACTCCAAGATCAAAATCAAGTTTCAAAGCATCAAAATCGATCCTCTTGGGCTGAATTTCTGAAAAACTCTTGTAAAATCATAATATTACATGACTCCAAGCTCAATTTATAAAATCAAAGCCCAAGGGTAGTTTATTTAAACTCATTTTCAAATCAATTCTCAAGAACATGATGAACATGCAATGTCCATGAATCCAATCAACTTCAAAGCTCCAAAGCAAGTTCAAATGAGTCTAAACTTCCAAAATCATGATGAATCCATGATCTACTCTCAAAACATGAACATGCATGTGAGGAATTATGAACTACATCCTCAAAACTCTTCAATATACACATGCATGCAAGATTTGAGCTACAATCCAACCTTATAGAACCAATTCAAGGCTAGCTCTTCAATTTGACATGAACCATGCTAGAATCAATTTAAAGACAATAATGAGAGGTTGAATTTCCTTACCTAGATCCTCAATTACAAGTCTAGGAGCTCAATTGACAATCTACACTTCAATTTCTTCAATTCCCAAACAAATCTACAAGTTGGGCTCAATTCTCTCACTTTCTCTCTCTCTAAATTCGGGTAAGGCAAGTAAATGGGCTGCTGAAATGCTTGTTTGAGTATATAAAGGCTCAATATATGTGTTGCCTAAGTGCTCCACTCACAATGGCATTTTGGTAGATAAACCAATTCTATGATTTAACACTATTTAATCTAATTTAATCATTCCAAATCACTATCCAATTAAATATACCATTAATTCACATAAATTTCAATGATCATAAAACATTGATCCATTTCTGATTCGGCCGCTGATAAGGCCTTTAATTTGCAGTTTAAATTACAGAACATGAACAGATCGATTAACAATCAACAGGTAGAAAATGCATTTAAACAGTTACAGTCAATCAATCAGTCTCAGTTCTCAGTCAATCAGTTCAGTATTTCAATCAATTCAATTATCAATCATAATCAGTCTCAGTTTAGCAGTAATCAGTGCTTAATCAGTAATCAGTGATGAGGGTTATTACAAGAAGAGTGTAAGAGGCGAGAATGTTTAGGGCAAGAAAGATCAAATGGTATATATAGTGGCAGTTTCGTAAATAATGAAGTTTGAGAGGGGCATTTAAGTCATTTCACCCCTCACACCAGCTACGCGCTTAAGCTGAAATATTTAAGCACCCATTAACCAACTTTTCAAATGAGTTGAAATTTAGCTTCATTTAAGCTATAAGTTGATCATGTAATGCCCTGTATTTTATTGCTCGGATAACCTTACTAATATTCATTAATTAAGTCCATTTACAAATAACATTTCATCCTTGAATGAAATGATGAATAATTAAATATACATATTCCCTCTCGTTATACAACAATGACATTTACATACAAATAAAAGAAATGTAATGCCCCCCAAAATAATACAATAAAGATAACTCATATGCGGAATAAATATAAGAAACAACATACTTTCATACATCAGAGTTTACTGTTTAACAAACAAATAAATGCCATAAACACTTACATCTTTCCAAGTCATTGCTTGGTTACACAAATTGAGTCTCGCTCATTACATCTTAAGCCCTTGGCTTTACAAATACCAACAAACACACACAACAAATACATAATTAAGAAGCTCTTGCTTCCCGAAAGTCCATCCATGCTATTGCCTTGGAGGAAACATCTCATCTGCACCTGAAAAATGGTATTCCCTTATAGGGTGAGCCAACAACCCAGTAGAAATAATCTAACACAATTTATGAAGTTTAGCAAAGGTATAAATACCACGTATATAAACAATACCGATATGGAAGCATCCACAAGGCCTACATATCCATATGCCACTAAGGCCAATCTTATCCCATTCTCCATCAGTCCATTTCTAATTTATACATGCTACTCAATTCATGAGTTAAATTCATTATCTTTCAACAACCAAGATGAGACTACAACTCAATGGTTTTCCAAATATGCAAAACACACGTAAACACTTCAACCTTTGCCATTTTACGGATATTTAGTCCGAGGGAACCGACACCCATTTATATAATAGATTTCGGGTCTTTCACCCAAGACACTCAGGCCAACTTGCGTTAAATGGAATCCATCCCCTTTCTCCTCCTCAAACAAATATAGATATGTAATGTATTTATAAACATAATCATATATGGAGTACATCCCCTTTCTCCTCCCAATAAACATACATATATAATGTATTTACAACATGGTCATATTCAATGACACCAACAATAGATTAGCATTAAATCGCCTAATCCTGATACAATTTTTATAACAATCATAGTTATCCTCCACCGATAGCCCAATACAATTATTTCCAAAATATATTCAATATCGGATTTAATAGTTTGTTCAAAACTTCCACAGGTGAGATAATACATATCCAATATCATTATCTATATCAATAACCATCCAATTTAGCATATTCAATGTTAATTCCAATTATGTATATAAAATAATCATTTTATCAAATTAGGGCAAATATCCCCCTTTTTCCAATATTGATTCAATCACCCAAAATCAACTATTTTGGTACACTAAGATCTTATATTCAAACTCATACATCTTTTATCTCTTATACATCAAAAACCCCTCTTTTCGTATAACCCCTAAATCTTAGATTTGTCCAAACCACAACCAAATATCATCATCTATACACAATAGCAAATAACTAAGCTAAAAACCACACTAGAGTGTAGAAAATTCCTACCTCAAGTTTGAAGAAGAAAAAAGTTGAAACCCCCAAAATCAACGACGATGAAACTCAATATCCACCGCACACAACGAAGCCCTCGAGAAGTTACATAATTTTGACGAAGGAACTATGGCCAAAATCGCAATGGATTTGGAGAAATCAAATAGAGAAGTTGATTTCTAGAGAGAGATGCTCTAGATCTGCAAATTTTGAGACTTTTAGAGAGAGAGAGGAAGCTGAAAAATGATCTGAAATGTCACTTTCACGACCTGTTATAACACGGTCCGCTCGAGCGTGAAAACCCCCGCTCAAGCGTAAGACACAGACTCCCGCTCGAGCATGAAACCCTACGCTCAAGCGTGAAATACGCTCTCCCAGTATTCTTGCAGACATCGTCCCCGCTCGAGCGCCCAAATGCCCTCTCGAGCGTAGAGCACAATTTTGTGAAGCCCACTCGAGCGTGAGAATGCCCGCTCGAGCGGAGGAGCCAAATTCTGTGCAACAAAAGCTTGGAAAAACAAGCAACCAACCTTATCCAAACACACAACTACAACCCAATGGCCAACATTAAGGGAAAGACAAAAGAAGCATGACATGAACCACCATCCAAACAAATACAAACCCGAGTCCAGAACACCACAAGAGACGGGTCAAAACCAGGGCCGCTATAAGAAATGCCCTGAGGCTTACAATAAAAGAGAGGACACTACTCTTTACAAAAAAAAAAAAAATAGCACTCAGCCAAACAGCAAATGAAGTAGTACAATCTATCACTACATTACACTTATGAAATGGTAAAAACCAATGTTTGATCTTCAAATCCGAAAAGCATTCCCTGTACACATGTACAGGCAGAGGGTGAGCAACCACTAGCTCACCAAGCAATCTCATATTAAAACATTGGAAGATATGCGGGTATCAAAATACTCATACATATACGTGAAATCATATCATGTCAAAACCATATGATTTTATTACATAATCTCTTAATTCCAGTTTATGTAATTAACCATAACAAATTAACTTAAATAAATAAACATGTTTCAATAGCAACAGGATATCCTTTTCAATTCATTCAATTATCTCATTATCAATTGAATCAAATAATTAAACAATTCATCAAATCCATTTTATACGGTCTTATGAGATGAATGCATATGTCATGTCATGCTCAAAATATTTTGCTCATCTTTTGAAAATCTTACACACAATGCCATTTTGAAAACACATTAATCCATTTCAATAAAATTTCAAGATGGTAAATACGACTCAGGTAATCCCTAAGTTGGTGTCTGCAAGTAGACTATACAAATACTACCAATTTGTCATTTTTACCAGTATTAACTGGAAGGCTCGACACCTATCATCTACATCACCTTTCAAGACTTACCATCGTATTTATCCCAAAATCATTTCATGAAAACTTGTTTCCCAACATTCCTTTATCAATGCAAAGTTTTCAAATCAAATTTTAAAGCTCATCATTATCAAATGAATTGATATGCCAATGCAATGATTAATAATACAATACAATATTTCTTCCACTTTTAATACTTCCACACAATATTCTCATTGTGATCAAAATTCTCATTTCTCATTTCAATATAATTTCTCAAGATAAATATAAATACTTTTATTCCAATTCATCCATGAGACAACAAAATTATCACACTTAGAGTAATCTCAACCATTTAGTCACTTCAAGACTATATCAATATTTTGAACAATAATTTTCAAAATTTCAACGATTCTCATATTCTATGAAAACCATCATTTATATGTAAACAAATAAATAATTTTTCAAACATCAATATCTTCAAAGATTGTCAACGTCTTTCTTAAAAACTCCCAATTTCTAGATTTTCTCACAAAAACCACTCATCTTCATTTGTTGAAAGAAAGTCACCAAAAACATCTCTCTTCAATCCTCATAGTTCAAAATTCTCAATTTCTATTTTAAAAGTAACAAGAAAGTAAACCCATTTTCAAAAAAAATCTCTCATCTTCTTAAATCAACAATCAATTTTCGAAACAAATCAAAGGATGATTTCGAAAATCATCTAGATCTCGTAAAAACATATATATAACTCAAAGGAAATCCCTACTTACTAAATATTACCATTTATATCCTACTATGTCAAAAGTTATGATATAATCTTAATAACATACTTTTAACCATAACGGATATAACATTTTAACCAAAACTAATTTAATCCACTAAATTAGTAAGTTTATTATATTAAAAAAAAATTCAAATTAATAATGCCAAACCTAACTTCACATGTCTCATCCATCAAACATAATTATATTTCAATATAACCATTTTTCATGCCAAGCTATTTAAAGATGTAATATTTTTACCAAATTCTCTACCAATAACAATTTCATAACTTTTTCTAAAATTACTTAACCAATATGATATTTACATCAAAAATTATGAAATATGCCCAATAGTAACATTTTCAAGGTTATGAATTTGAAAGTCCACATTTCACATTTTTATTTTCATAAAAATGAACACAACTGAATCATCAACATATCATCTTTTATAAAATATCATGAATATAACACCTTTAGAGTTATTAATCCCAAAGCAACTCTATAATTCCTACTTAAGCATTTACTCCATATTCCTCAACATTAATTTATTTTTCTCAAAAATAAATTCCAAATCAAAGATAAAAAAAAAAAAAAATTAACTTTATATTTCTCAAAATAAATCATCTAATCATAATATGATGTAGAAACAATCCATACAACTATTAAATTTTATTTTCAAATTTCTTTGCAAAATTATCAACACAAAATGATTTTCCCAAATCAATCTCAAAATGCCAACATTCTTAACATTTCAACATAATTTTTCTTCCAAAAATTACCAAACAAAAATCTGAATATATATATATACAATACCTCTTATAATAATATATTTTATCAAAATAACCCTAACATACTTTTAATGTAAAAATATAAAGAAAGTTCCTACCTCAAATAATGAAGAAGAGCAGATCTAGAAGGCAAATCTTATCCGATCATGAATCCAAGACTACCATTGCGAAGATCACAATGAGCTCTCTGACTTTCCTGTACAACACTTTTGTAAAATCTCACTCTAAAAACTTTCACTCTAAACTTAAAGTTTAAACCAACAATGAAGGAAGAGAGAGAGAGAGAGAGAGAGAGAGAGACGAACAAAGAGGGAGAGCAAGAGCTCTCTGCTCCACACACCAAATGAAATGAATTGGAAAGGAAGAAGAAATGATGGCAAGGAGACAAAATGAGGGCCACCCACATGGGGTTTGTTTCTCAAAAATATATATATATATATAATTTTTATAATAATATCTCAGAATTTATAATATAAATTATAAAACGATATAATTTTTCTCACCACAAAATATAATATTTTTGTACACCACAAAATATAATATTTTGCTCATCACGAAATATACACATATTTTATTCACTACAAAAATATATAATTTTTCACATATAGTACACACCATAAAATCAACTAACAAATATTTATTATTATCCTATATAATAAATAATAACAATTTTCAAGGTGGTTACTACCAATCACATAATCAAAAAGGACCAAACAGTTAAATATAAGTAATTAAATAAACTCAAATTAAATTAAATTTAAATCATGGGTCTTGAATTAAATTCTCACCCATAAGCCAAATATCGCTCAATTACATATCAAAATAGACCCAACAAATCTATCCAAATCATGATCTAAACATTAAAAATTAAATAACAAAATTCTGCTATAAATAAAACTGAACACCAATCAGTCCGTGAATTTTCATAAAATAAATACTCATCATTTATTTCTGAAATTTTTATCCAACATGCTAAACTCATATGGGAACAACATATAAAAATTTCATAATTTTCTGAGATCGGGAACTATTTTTAAAAAATATAAAACCAAACTGTTTTCGCACAGAATTTACACAGCACTCAAATTCAAAAATTTGCTTAATTAAATTATGCACTGACTATTTAAAAAAAATTAGGTCACTATAGATCAAGTTAAGTTGAACCAAACACAAGATTTTAGCTTAAATTAAGTTAAAAGCTGAAATAAGCAGCTTATAAGCTCTACCAAACACCCCCATAATTATTTTATTTGGATCACATCATATCTTCATCATATAATTTTAATTTTAATTTAAGTTTTATATTTTTGTATAAAAAATTAAAAAATATACTAACCTATAACTTTCCAAACAACCCCTTGATTAACTACTAATAAAGCTGTGACGTTTCTATTTTTTTTATAAATAAATTTTTATTTTTTAAAGAAACAAATTTCCTGTCTAGTGTATAAATACTAACATAATAATCATGTTATGCACATTTTTTGGCCGGGTAAGTATGTTATGCACATATTTAATAAAAAATTAAATTTTAATTTGATAATTAAATAATAATAATAATAAAATTATTTTTTAATATAAAAATAATAATTAAGAAATTAAATAAATTATAACAATATTCGTCCTAACTTTGATTTGGGTAGAATTTTATAGAGAGAAAAAGAAAGATAAACAAAATTTTAAAAAATAAAACATAAATTTAATGAAATACGTATAGTGGCAAATACATTTTTTTATTGCTAAATGCTCATAGACCTTACTCAAAATGAAAAAAATAAAAATAAGAATAAAAAATTTGATTGATCTCATAGTATAAAAAAACTCTTCATAGTGCTCCCACCTAATGGGAAATCGTAACCCATATGTAGATGGAAGAACTTTTCTATGCCGAGAAAATATGTTGAAGCTTTTCTTGCCAAGGAAAGCTCTGATCTTCACCAAGAAAACTCCAATCATAACAAGATCAATCTCTTCAACACCTCCATTCCCATCTTCACCATCACCTTCTCTCTCATCTAACCTCACCAACACTATCCTCAACTGCAAAACCCCAACCCAAGCCTTAGAACTCTTCAAAAGTGTTTCGAGCAGACTAGACCCACACAACACTTTGCACTACCCAGCAATCATTCACGTCCTAACCAGGGCCAAATTGTATGTCCACGCCAGGTGTTTGATGAAATGCCTCATCCGAAACCGCCTCCAGACCCGCAAGCCTCATCGTGCCTGTTCATCTGTGTTCCACTTGCTTAGCCGCTTGGAAACCCCCAAATTCTCTCCCATTGTGTTTGGTGTGTTAATCATTGCATTATCTGAAATGGGTTTTGTCGAAGAGGCCTATTGGGTGTATGGAAAGATGGCGGATTTGCCTGCAATGCAGGCTTGCAATGCACTCCTTGATGGGTTTGTCAAGATGGGTAGGTTTGATTTGATGTGGAAAGTTTACGAAAACATGGTGTCATGCGGTGCTTCTCCTAATGTTGTGACTTATGGTGTATTAATTGATGGATGTTGTGATCAAGGAGATATACCAAAGGCACACATGTTGTTTGATGAAATGGGTGAGAAAGGGATTGAACCAACGGTTGTGATCTACACAACTCTGATACGTGGTCTGTGCAGCGAGAGTAAAATGTCTGAAGCAGAAAACATGTTTAGGACGATGAGGGAGTCGGGTGTACTTCCCAATCTGCTTACTTACAATACTCTGATGGACGGGTACTGCAAAATGGCCAATGCACAAAAAGCCCTCAATTTGTATCAAGAAATGTTGGGTCGTGGTGTGCTGCCTAATGTTGTTACGTTTGGTATCCTAATTGATGTGCTCTGCAAAGTGGGTGAATTGGTGGCAGCCAGAAATTATTTTGTCTGTATGATTAAATTTGGGGTTGTTCCTAATTTAACAGTGTATAATTGTTTGATTGATGGCTATTTTAAGGCAGGGAACCTATCTGCAGCGATGGATATGTATTCGGAGATAAAAATGTTTGAAATTTCTCCTGATGCATTTACGTACAATATTCTTATGAAGGGTCATTATAATGTTGGTAGATTGGAAGAAGGGTTTGATTTATTAAGAAAAATGAATAAAGAGGGAGTCCTTGCAAACACCGTGACGTACAATACACTAATTGACGGGTATTGTAAAGCAGGCAATATGAAGAAGGCTTTGGATTTATGTTCTGAAATGACTGAGAAGGGTATAGATCCCAACGTTGTCACCTTCTCTATCCTCATAAATGGTTACTGCAAGTTTAGGAACATGGAGGCTGCCATGGGATTATATATGGAAATGGTAATCAAAGGCCTTGATCCTGATGTTGTTACTTATACAGCTTTGATCGATGGACATTTCAAAGATGGTAATGTAAAAGCAGCTCTCCGGCTGCATAAGGAGATGCTAGAAGCTGGCCTCAAACCTAATGTTTTCACAGTTAGTTGCTTGATTGATGGCCTATGCAAGGATGGAAGAACTAATGATGCAATCGAGCTTTTCTTAGAGAAAACTAGAGCTGTTCAAAATGGAGGTGAAATGAGTCAGGTGAATCATGTTATGTATACATCTTTGATTCAAGCTCTGTGCAAGGATGGGCAGATTTTCAAAGCCAGTAGGTTTTTCTCAGACATGCGATATTACAATTTGAAACCAGATGTGATCACTTACACAGTCATTATACAGGGTCATTTTCGAGCGAAGCATATGATTGATGTGATGATGTTGCATGCAGACATGCTGAAGATGGGTATGATGCAAAATGCAATCATATACCAGATCTTGGCTAGAGGTTATCGAGAGATTGGAGATCTCGAATCAGCTCTCAGGTGTTCCCAGGATTTATCCAAATCAGGTCTTTGGTGTCTGGAACTTCCCTTAATATGATCTTTTCTAGGTCATATGAACCATAGTTTTGTGGTGAAGGAGAGCAGTAGAGCAAGTTGATGACAATTATTTTTTGAAAAGAAGGTTGATATCTTCTGAAAGACTGTTGAGCTTTTTGAGGGGCTGCGAACAAGGATGGTTAATCTGTCAATTGTTGCCAGAGGAATGGACTGAGTTCTAACAGTGTGTCATGAATTGATGTTCTTTCTTACCAAATTGTGAAGACAAGGACATCCATGAGTGTTATAGGAAGATGTTTTAACTTAATGCGAGCGTGCATGCAATTTGTCGTTTGCCTAAGAGCTGAATAAAATGGAAGCCAGCCGAGTTCATTTGGCTTCACTGGGGGACTACCGAAACCAATTGCCCTAGGGGATTGCAAAGAGGAGCCAAAACTCAAGAAGCCTAGGAATTGCAAAGAGGAGCCAAAACCCAAGAAGCGGAGGCGAAACCAATGGCTTTTATTCTTTGAAAAGTAGGGCTTTTTACAGACAAAAATAGTGAAAAAAATGCCATCCTGCAATTTTTGTGTTGCATATGAGGGGAATCACATTTATATTCAATATTTTAAAGCAATATATAATTTTAACTGGTTCTAACAGATATGGTGTTTGGATGGACTTTTGACTGCAATTTACTTCTTTAAAATCTTCTGAAATTTGTTGCTTAATTTATTCTAGCAAACATCTCAACACTCCATAGTAAAAGGAAAAAATAAATAACTTTGATGGTATGTGGTGACGACAGTACATGTGTGGGGGAAAAGAATCATTTTTTTGGTTTCAACATCTATAAATTTCTCTTGGAACAAATGACAAATTTTCTTCTGTTGCAAATTTGATGTAACATACATCTCTCTCTCTATCCCGTTTGATGGGACTTAAGGCTAGACTTAGTTTGGTTTGGTTTATCTCTCTCTCTCTCTCTCTCTCTCTCTCTCTCTATGTGTGCGCGAAAATGACATCTCAAACATGTATGTGTGTGTTCAAAATTAAAACTAATGCAGTGCCAGATATGCCCTCACCATGATGCCGTTGTTTTAGCAATACACGCAGAGAGTGTAGATAATTTCAGGAAAGAACAAAAAAGAAAAGTAAAATTGAAAAAAGTAAATAAAAATAACAATCAGAAGGTGCAATATACAATGCACACAGGAAAATGCTTTATTAAACAGGAAATTGATGAGATGGTATTGTTACAGGGATGAGTGCTGAAAAATAGGTTGAAACAACTATATTCCTATACGAGACATACTACACAAATTGTGTCACAACAGCACTCCTCATCAGAAATTATGTTTTTTCTTATTAATTTCACCTCTGACAGCAGAGAAATCAACCGTTTTATCTGATAACAACATGAAGTCGGCAATATGCTGCTCTGTCTGGTTGTGCTCGTTATCTGCAAATACAAAGATGATCATGCTTGGATCAGGTTGGATGACAAATACTAAAAGTAGCAGCTCAAGATAGCTGAAAATTATCAACCATAAAAGTAAAATAATGTTTTTTCCATGCTTTTGACTTTCTGTTTCCAGTGAGCAACTTTCTTTTTCAACCATTTTAGTGAAAATTTGCAAATATAACTTATCTGAAAAGCAATTTGCTCAAGCCCAAGGCAGAGACATCCATCACAGGTGCTATAGTATGATGGTACTTACAACAAACTCCCCATTTGGCATGGGCTAAAGAAGTTTTTTCGCTAAACAATTCCAAAAGCAAAAATCTGTTTGTCTTGAGCTAAAAAAGCAACTAAAATAAGTTTAAAAAGTCAACTTTCCCGCTATCAAAAGGCAACTTTTTTAGAAATTACCAAATGCATCAGCTTTTTTAGATTTAAAAATAAAATAAATAAATAAATAAATTCTAAAAAAGCACATGTCAAAGGGTGACTCAATGCACAAGACTACCGCTAAAGCAGGGTATGGGGAGCTAAGGAGGAATCTGAGGAGCCTTACATCAATTTATGAAGAGGTTGTTTCTGTGACTTGAAACTACGCCACCAAAGACATTAATGGCAACTCTTACCATTAGGCCAAGCCGTCCTTTACTTTCAACAAACTTAAAAGATCAAAATACCCTTCAGACTTTATTCTCTAATCATTATGACACATCATACTGAAAATTAATTCAGGAATTGAAGGATTCTATAAAACCGAGATCAACTTTGTTTTTGATACTAGTTATAATGATTCCAATTTGCTTTCTTTCATAGCAGTTAAAGGGAAATTATGCCACACAACTTACAGTCATTCAGGATTTTTGTTGTCATTTTTATTTTTCAGAATCCAAATTTTGACATTGACTTTCCGTTCTGATTCTAAAGATTGGATCACACTTGAAAGGACAAAAGAAAGATACTGGAATTTGTAGCAAGTGAGAAACACCATACATGAGAGTGTAGGGCAAGTGAACTGCTTATTGACTTGAATAAGAATTCTGACTTCAAAGTTTCATACGGCGACAGCAATGGGCTTTTTGCTGGTTTTTATTCCTTTTATAGCTGCACCACATTCATATCAATAAACAAAGGTTAAAAATACATCTTTTTTTCATATAATATAGAATTAAATTCTCTTTTATAGGTCTTATGTGTCCATACCTTCAGCATAATCTTTAGCTCCAAAAACAGCAGAACCAGCAACCAAAGCATTGGCCCCAGCCTCGATAACCTGCCAGCATCATAACAATTACAAATGGATATATTATATATAGGTCCTGTCATTAATCGTCCCACTTGTATAGACATTGTTCATACATTATTGGAAAAAATTTGTTCTCATCCAATGAGGTATCATGATATGTTTTTACTTATAAAATAAATGGAACCTAGTGTAGTTTAAAGGAAGTTCAATTCATTAAGCCAAAATTATCTAGTTCTCCTTTCGGTTTTGGCTTTTCTAGCCATTTTTGGCTAATTAAACCAAAAATAAAAGCTTGTTTGTTTTCAGCTAACAAAACAAAAACTAAGGACCCATTCAACTTTCCCACTAACAAAAAAAATAACTTGTTTAGCATTTACCAAACACATCAACGTTTTAGCAACAACTTCATCCTAAACAGAAGAAAAGCAAACAATAATAATAAAAAAAAATTACTGAAAAAGGCCATTGCCAAACCAGACCTGAGTGTGATATGAAGTAGAGGGCTACTTCATGTTCAACCTATAAAATATGTCAAAACAGAGTTCAATGCACCATCCAGATGCTATTTGAGCATCGATACTTCAACAATAAAGGTGGAAAAAGAATTAAAATTTTCATTCACAACTATTATTGGCAATAGAAAGAAAGTTCCGGCAGATAATACTACTTAGGGGCAGATCTCCATATAACAGATAGGACTTTCTAAATTGCAAACCTTATATGCATTTTTGGGACCAACTCCACCATCCACTTCGATCCATGGGTTCACCCCCTGCAAAAAGAAAAACAAAAACGAAAAAGACAATGTTATTGTTTTCATTTTATTGTAAGGACTGCACTAGAAATAAGAATGCAATACCTTCCCTGCGCACATTTTTCTTAAATCTGAGATTTTCTTAACTTGGCTCTCAATAAAGCTCTGCCCACCAAATCCAGGGTTCACCGACATGATCAAGACCAGATCAACCACTGTTAACAAGAAAAGAATATCATTCCAGCAATTCCATTCCATTTGACCACATGAACCTAAATGATGACACTGATATCTTCTCCACTGAAAAAGTACGCTTGCTACATTATATTACAAAGATGGTGTCTCTCGATTTACATAAGAATGAAGTTCATGTTAGTGGAATCTACATTAGAAAACATTCCAATTACACACATATTTCACTCTGCTACACTAATGGCTGTTTGAATCCCAATCTCTTTCAGTTATCTGAATCAATTTGCCATTATACTTTCATATTCAGTGACGCAAAGTACCCATGATCACCTCCTTTCTTTTCCCTTCTTTTTTCTTAAATATGTATATAAGTCTATTCATATTCCATCAACTGAGGCTATATATGAATCCACACCTGATCAATAAAAAAGGAAAACTGTCTAGAGAACAGGACAGTCGGCAGAGATGATCCTTCTCTGAGAATTGTCTTTGAAAACTTTAGCATTGCATGAATACTAAAAGGTTGGTAAGAAACAGATCTTACCATCAAGAACATATTCTATTGCAGTTAGTGGGGTAGCTGGGTTTAAGACAACTCCAGCTTTGGCTCCCAGACTTTTAATCTGAATCACAAGAAAAGACAAGAATCATCAAAGGAAATTACTAGTAGCAAAAAAATACGGAAAGCAATCTCCAATTAGAATTAAATGGGAAAATAAGTATATCAAAGCTGAAAGGGAGGGAAAAAAAAAAAACCTAAACACATATTTCTCCAGCACCTTAACACTGTGGCAGTATGACAAAAGGCATCAGAACTATCTTACAGAATATACAATCAGAAGTTCAGGGAGGAAAACTTACTTGATTAACTGTCCGATGCAGATGGATGGTGGAAGATTGCTCACAATGGACACTGACTATGTCAGCTCCTGCCTTCACAAAATCAGGCACTCGCTGGTCTGGTTCAACAATCATCTGCAATTATTCACATTAGCAAAAATATTCTCAATCAACACATACCCGAAAAAGAATTAATTAGGGCATGAAAATTGAAGAATACCAAATGTACATCCAATGGAAGGTCTGTTACAGGGCGCAATGCATCAACAATAAGAGGCCCAATTGTTATATTTGGAACAAAGCGACCATCCATTACATCAACATGAATCCAGTCACAACCTGCCAGCTCCACTGCTTTTACCTAGATATATATAAGGGTCAAACTCTATCACCCACGAAGGATCAACCTACGTCTCAAAGTATTAATGTCTGAGGAAATACAGATACAGAATTAAAATACGACCGGCAGAAAACTCAGACAAACATGTCACTAGCAGAATCACTAACTTTAAGCATTGAATGTGCTGAGGACTTTCGCACGTTCAAAATGCCTAAAGAAAAAAAAGCACAAACTTTTTTTGGGTGAATAAAAAGCACAAACTTGTACAATAGAATAGAGCAGAATGAACATGTTGAATTGAATATGATAATCACACTACTAGCGCTAAATCCTGAGTCAGCATTTAGAGCAGCACAGATCAAAAATACAAAATATAACCTGCTCTCCCAACTTTGCAAAATTTGCAGAGAGAATTGAAGGAGAAACAATGATGTCGCTTTTTGAGAATTTGTCCACACGAGCAGATGCCTTCACTATAGTTCGAAACTTTCTCCTGGATTCATACATAAAAAATAAACCAAAACATATCAGAAATGGAGTGCAAGATCCCATGAAAGTTCTTAAGGCAAACTAACTAGCAACATGCAGAAAAATAGCCTCCCATTCTTTGGTAGCATAAACATGCAAAATCAAGCATAAATTGAAATAAGGAAAATGTTGACACCATTGACCACATTATGTTACTATTTCACATGGAAAAGTGCAACTAAGAAAAAAAAAGTAGATCTCCTACTTGCTAAATTGAATGGTAACTAAAGCCTCAAATAGAACCATATCTCAATATTTGAGGAGCATAACTGTTCACGGTAATTAGATGGAGTCACCTTATTAACGAATTGGAAAGATGTAGAAGAATTTATTCTCCTACAGTAGAGAAGGATAAAGAAATTAAAAACACATCATTGCATATGTGACTAGATACAGAGCTAAACATAACACTGCCAAGTCTAAAAATGTGAAAGGTCAAAGAAAGGGTAAGATAGTGAAGTTTGTGTATATGATCCTAACAAGGTACTTGTGTAAAATACAAACACCCATCCACCCTGAAAAACACACATTTATTTTCCACAGAGAACGAAGATCGTGGAAAGTCCTCCTGAAAATAGCTAAGTATTTTAAACTTAAAGAGCAGAAACTTGATTCTTTGAAAATTGAGAATGAACCTGAAGAAATGGAAGGAACAACCAAGAATTGTTGAATCACATCTTTAAAGATAATATTTCATGAGAAATACTAGAATATGGATAAAGCAAATTTTGCTGCACATATACACAGGCATACTGATTTGTCTGAGAATTTTGGAGATTATATGGATAAATCAGTGCAACTTTTTGAGCTTTAGAGAATCATTTCAATAAAATTCCTCAACGCTGATTGAAGTTGGGTAACTGCTCGCTGAAAATTTAAAAAACATTGTTCAGATATAATTATGACTCAAGCCATTGCATTGAAGTTCAGTTTAGCATATTCACAAACACTGAATGAGCAAAACTCAAAAAAACCATTCATCCATTCGTACACAAACATGTCAAACAAGTAAGAGGTTAACACACTCCCTGGACTTAACTGCTTTCAAGTCCAAAGCTTTCTAGTTCAAATTCCCTAAAATTCAGTGCATTAATTTAACTATTTGAGTGTTTAACACTTTATAAGAACAAACCCATCAATACCCAAAAACAGAGTTTCCTCCTTTGATTATTACCTACTGCAATTAATCAACTACATAATTCAAGCAATTCAACGCAAGTCAAAAGAACCCATTTGGTTTCTCTACTGGGTTTTTCAAACCAGAACATAATCAGTAAGAAATACGAAGATATTAATCAAATGGACAAAAACCCAATATAGTACCGGGTAAAGGTGATAGAATTGGGATGAGAAAGAGATTGCTTTTGAAGCCCACCAAACCCATTGATCTGGGACTGGACAAGAGTTGACGAACCCAACGAAGCTGTTGCCATTCTCTCTCTCTCTCTCTCTGCTCTCTCTCTCTCTCTCTCAATTATGAGAAAAAAAGTTTGGTGATTTTGATTTCTTTCTCTACCTAACCAATCTTTGGCAAAAAAAAAAAAAAAAAAAAAAGAAAGAAAGACTGACAAAAATCCTGAAGGAAAATAGAGAACAAATTGAGAGGTTGACACGTGTCAGGTTGTGGGGATGTTTTGCTTATCTGCAATGGTTGGCCTCTATGTATTCATAGGGATGTGCAAAAACATATACTATCTTGTTGGAAAATGATTCAGATCTCTTAAAAAAGGATCACTAATAGAACTTTAATTTTTCTTTTTCTTTCTCTTTTTTTATCTTTTATTTCACTATTTTTTTTTTTTTTTTAATTACTTGACAGCTCACTAGAGCTGTACGACTGCACCTCTAATTAGAGGTCTGCAACAGCGTTGCTATCTTGTTTTTGGTGTGGTAGTCTAGTCATCATCATCCTCCTTTTGTTATGTTAGTTTGTAACTGCACTCCATCCTTGTGCAAACGAAATCTTTGGTTGGAGACAACATCAAAAAAATCAAAACAAACCAATTATGAGGATAGCAATGCCAATATCGTTGATCTGTCTTGAGGATTAGTCAACCGTAAATATCTACGGATAAAATTTTAAAATCTTTAGTTTGAGTTATTCTAATGAGTAACTAGAGATTTATTAGACTTTTTAACTTTGGGTTGGCACTGAGGAGTTGTTTAGGATAATCTAAATAAATATACTTTTTGTCTTTTTATAAAAAGATGTGCAGAAAAGTAGAGAGGTAATGTGATAGAAAAAAGATAAAAAGATGGATTATTTTGATGTTGCCAAACTTAGCCTAAGAATTATTTCTTTTGTCGATAAATATGTCCAAGTATGGAGATATGATTCAGTATGTGGTTGGAGTAAGGATCACAAGATTGGTGTTACGTCGTGGGTTCTAATATGTAGAACAAGTGATAAGGTTAATGTTTGAGCAATCTTCTGTGTATAAATAAATAATTTGAAACCAAATCAAACAAAATAAAATAAATAACTTACAAAATTTATTTTACCGAACCGAATGAATAATTAAAAGATCAAGTCGAATTTGTGATACTCTATCCTTAAGACAAATTCGTCCCGCTACGATGCTCACGGATAAAAGGCGTCTATCTTCTAAGATACAATAATCTTCACAAATTGTAGTAGCACTCCAAACAATTTGTTCGGCGAACAAAAACTATGTTCTTACTCTCTGAATTTTTTCCTAAAATAATATGAAGATTATATCATGGAAGAGAGCAAAACTAGAAGGAAAATGATGAATTTCATATCTTTTTCTGAAGCAAAAAACTGCTGGAAATGGCCTCTATATATAGACAAAAATGTGACAAAAAAATCTGTCCGAACAGATGTGTAAACTGCCGAACAGATATGAAACTGTTTTGAACAGATTCAGTTCAAATTTTAAACAGATCTACAAACTGTTTGAATCTGTTGTAACTGCTGGCAATTTCTGGCAGTTTTATACATGTCAAAAACAGTTTAAATCTATTCAAAAATAAAACTGTTGTGGAATCAAATGAACAGGTGCAATTCAAACTTAGATTTGTTGAAACCCAATTTAAATCTGTTCAAATCTGCCTGGGCAGATTTAAATCTGTTTAGAAAAAACAGATCTGCCTGAGTGCAACAACTGCTGTTTGGATAGTTAATCTGTTGAAAAAAAAAATGGACTGAAGAAGTAACAAATGGACCGAAAAATTAAATTCAAAAATTGAATTAATTTCGGTTCAGAAAATTAAATTTTCCAACAAGAATTTTCGAAAAAATTTAAATAAATTTTGTCCAAAAAATTAATATAATAACCGACCCGATCTACAACCGCGCCCGGCACGGCTCGGCTCGGCTCGGCCGGCCGGAAGCGGTGGCGCGCGCGCGTGTGTGGTGGTTTTGGGCTAAAGTTCACTTTGTCCATAACTTCTCCCTTCTACAAACTTGGGGTGCCCCTTGGGGTTCAACCCAAGTGTTGTCACCCAGAACTTATATGCACACATAAGTCCTCTCCAAGTTTCAATGTGGGATATCACCCAGAACTTATATGCACACATAAGTTCTCTCCAAGTTTCAATGTGGGACAAGCCTTATAAGGAAACCCACATTAAATTCTTTGATTGTCCACACGACGAACCCAAAAACGACGTCAAGTTCCCATTCACTCATAAATGGTTTTGACGACTGTCTTCACCGTGTGACCTGCCACGCGGCAAGGAATACGTCACCTCTTCGGACCCACCCCAAAAAACATTTGGGGCCCACTCAAAATTGGGCTCAAAGTTTGCCCAAAATAAGTCTATAAAAACCATTATATCCAACAATCCCCCACATAAATAGAATTTGAAGGAGAGAAAATACAACAACAAGATCTAATTACAGAGAGTACAGAAATTGGAAATATTTTGCAAAGGATAGGTAGCTTTTGGCTTTGAACCTTCTATTGTGAGACACTATCGGATTTATTAGCTAACCAGTGAATATGATGTCTTGAACTGTTCAGCCGTTTGTGTAAACCAAGACAATAGAACTCACACAGTATATCTCCAGACACAGTTTAGTTCTCACTATTGTGTTCATTTTAACCCTAAACAATCTGGTCTTTCATGAGTGCTCTAAAGAATTATAGCCCTTCACAAATCTCATAGAACCAGCCTAGTTCATACTCATATAGGTGATTCTTATGAAGAGTATCCTATCGTACTCCACTAGGTATACCTAGATATAAGAATCATTAAAAGTATTACTTAACCTAAAACACTGCAGACATCACTATTTCATCATAGAAATTGGTAGGAGTTGAACTCCCTAGTGATCCTTCTGAGTCATACACAACTTGGTTCTCCCTTTGAACCTAGATCTTGGGATCTCCAGTCAACTAGGTTGGGTTGTCGTTGTGTTAACTCTTATTTAATAGGCTTAAGTCTCATTCCTCTCGATGAATTTTTAACTAACTCTCTTGCTAACCCTTTAGTTAGTAGATCCGCTATGTTGTCTTTAGACTTCACATATTCAATGGAAATAATTACATTAGAGAGTGGTTGTCTCATGGTGTTATGTCGACGACGAATGTGTCGTAACTTACCGTTATACATATGACATTGTGCTCTACCTATTGCAGATTGACTATCACAATATATGCAAATAGCAGACACCGGTTTTGGCCACATTGGAATATCTTCAAGGAAGTGGCGAAGCCATTCTACCTCTTCCCTTGCTTTATCTAAAGCTATGAATTCTGATTCCATAGTAGACCTAGCAATGCAAGTCTGTTTGAAAGATTTCCAAGATATAGCCGCACCACCAAGAGTAAAGACATACCCTCTTGTGGACTTTGAGTCTCTAGTATCCGATATCCAATTTGCATCACAGTATCCTTCTAGTACTACTGGATATCTAGTATAATTAAGCTCAATGTTACGAGTAAATCGGAGATATCTTAAAACCCTTATAATTATTTTTTAGTGTTCTACTCTTGGGTTACTCGTATATCTACTTAATTTACTTACTGCATAAGCAATATCTGGGCGTGTACAGTTCAACAAGTACATTAACCTTCCAATAATTTGGACATACTTCAATTGAGAAATACTTTCATGTACATTCTTAGAAAGAAACAAATTAACATCCACAGGTGTTCTAGCAAGATGATTATCATCTTTACTGAATTTGACAAGTATTTTCTCAATGTAATGAGATTGTGACAAAGCATATCCTTCTGATATTTTAGTTATTTTCATACCAAGAATTACATCAGCAGTGCCCATGTCCTTCATGTCAAAATGTTTATTCAACATTTTCTTGGTAGTTTTAATTATGTCATTATTACTACCTATGATGAGCATATCATCCATATAAAGACATATTATAACATAATATTTGTCTGTGTTTTTAATATAAACACATTTGTTACACTTATTAATTTTAAATCCATTTGACATCATTGTCTTATCAAATTTCTCATGCCATTGCTTTGGCGCTTGTTTTAAACCATATACTGATTTAACCAATTTATACACTTTCTTTTCTTTTCCTGGAACAGAAAAACCTTCTGGTTGTTCCATGTAAATTTCTTCATCTAACTCACCATTTAAGAAAGCGGTTTTCACATCCATTTGATGAATTTCTAGATTGTACAATGATGCAATAGCAATTAACATTCTAATGGATATTATTCTAGTATTCTAGTAACCGGTGAGTATGTATCAAAGTAATCAAAACATTTTTTTTTATATAAAACCTTTGACCACAAGTCTTGCTTTGTATTTGTCAATTGATCCATCCACTTTCATTTTTCTTTTGAAAATCCACTTGTACCCAGGAGGTTTACAACCTAATGGCAAAACCACCAATTTCCAAGTGTGATTTTGCAGGATAGATTCAATTTCGCTGTTTACAGCTTATTTCCATAAATGAGCCTCGGGACTGGACATAATCTCTTTAAAAGTTAAAGGCTCATTTTTTAATAAAAATGTTAGAAAATCTGGACTAAAAGATTTTGAGGTTCTAGTACGTTTATTACGCTTAGGTTCCTCTTCCTCATTTTGATCTATCTCTTACTCTTGTTCTTAATCATGTTCTTGATCCTGACTAGTAATAGCATCATGAGATCTTTTGTTAGTACTAGTCTCTTATCCAATCTTGTTTGGAAACACATGTTCAAAGAAAGACGCATTCTGATATTCAATAATAGTATTTACATACATTTTGGAATGTTTTGACTTATAAATCAAAAATCGATATACACTACTATTCATGGCATAACCAATAAAAATGCAATCAACAGTTTTAGGACCTATCTTAGTCTTTTTAGGACTAGAAATGGCCACTTTAGCAAAACACCTCCACACTTTTAAGTATTTGTAGGATGGTACTCTCCCATGCCACATTTCATAAGGTGTTTGATTCACTTTCTTTCGGGATATTTTATTAAGTATATAATTAGCAGAAAGTATTGCATCCCCCCACAAGTTCTGAAGTAATCCAGAACTTATTAACATAGCATTCATCATTTCTTTTAAAATTCTATTTTTCCTTTCAGCAATTCTATTTTGCTGAAGTGAGTAAGGAGCGGTGGTTTGATGAATTATTCCATATTCTTTACAAAACTCACAAAAAGGTGATTCATATTCGCCACCTCTATCACTTCTAAGTTTCTTGATTTTCTTACCAAGTTAATTTTCAACTTCATTCTTATATTGAATGAAAGTTTCCAAAGCTTCATTATTGGTTCGAATTAAATAAACATAACTATATCTAGTATAGTCATCTATAAAAGTGATAAAATACTTTTTCTTACCTCTAGTTTGAATTGATTTAAAATCACAAATGTCACTATAAATTAATTCAAGTGGTTCCGTACTTCATTCAATTGAATGAAAAGGAGTTTTGGATAATTTTACTTCAACACAAATTTCACATTTATGATTTAAATCAATGTCAAATTTAGGTAAACATTCCATATTAATTAATCTACGCAAAAATCCATAATTAACATGTCCAAGTCTACCATGCTATAAATTTGAAGACTCAAGCAAGTAAGAAGAAGATGTATTTTTATTAATAACAGAGGGCATAACAGTCATTACATTTATTTTGAAAAGGCCATCAGATATGTAACATTTTCCTACATACATCCCGTTTTTGATAAGTACAAATTTATCACTTTCAAAAACTAACCTAAACTCATTTTTACTCAACAAAGATCCAGAAACAAGATTCTTGCGAATGTCCGGTACATGCAGCACATTGTTGAGAGTGAGTTCCTTTCCAGATGTCATCTTCAAAATAATCTTTCATTGTCCTTCAACTTTGGAAGTTGAGGAGTTGCCCATAAAAAGTTGTTCACCGTTGTCCACTATAGAATAAGATGTGAATATCTTTTTGTCGGCACAGATATGGCTAGTAGCACCAGTGTCCACCCAATATTCTTTAGGATTTCCGACAATGTTTGCCTCGGAAACAACTGCAAAAAGATTTATGACATCTACACCATTATAAATTTTTTCCATTTCGATTATATTGGCTTGAGCAAGCTTCTTACTTGATCTTTCTTTGCATTTACGTTTGTAACGGTAATTTTTGGCCCGATGTCCCTCTTTGTCACAAATGTAACACTTGCCATTAAACTTGTACTTCTTAATTTCCTATCCTTTAGATAGCATTTTCTTTTGCCATATTTTAAAAACAGTTCCTAAGAACTTTTCTGATTTTCCACCATGATTGACTGGTACAGTCACAACAGGAGGAGGGGTTGGTGTAGTTGCAGCCATCACACTAGTGCTTGTTTATACTACACAGAAAATTCAAACCAAAACCACGGAATTAAATTCTGTAAAAATAAAAGAAACAAGAATTGTAACTTTTATTTCCAATTAATTTGAAAATAAATAAAATTTTATGTAACCAAATTAATTCCACACAGAAAATTAAATTTCTGTAAAAAATAAAAGAGATAAAAATTATAACTCTTATTTCCAATTAATTTGAAAATAAAAAATTTATTTAGTCAAATTAATTCTACACAGAAAAATATTTTTGCAACACTTAAAAAATTAAAATACTTGAAAACAGAATTTTAATTAATGAATACTCAAAAATTAAATTTCTGTAACACTTCAATAATTAAAATACTGAAAAACAAAATTTTAATTAATGAATACTCAGAAATAATTTTCGAAAACTAAAATTAATTTCTGACCAACTTTACTGTTAATCATATTATTTAATTTTGATGATGTCCAAACTATTATTTGTAACAATTTGGATTTTTTTAATATACATATTTATTTAACACAAAATATTATCTTTTTAAAAAATATATATTTGTTAAATATTATTTAAATAAAAATATTTTTGAAAACTTTACTATTCACTTTTTGAAAATTTAGGCTGATCACTATTCACTTCTTGACAAAATTAAAATTGATTAATTATATTATTTTGACAAAAATAATTGATTGGTTGTATTATCTTGACAAATGTGATATTAATGAGTTGTCTTCTTTTGACAAAAGTGATATATCCAAATGTAGTGATAGGATATATTTAGTTTAAAATCTCTACAACATATACAATATTTTAAAGAGGGCATATATTTTCAGATCCATCATAAATATTATTAAAGTGATTTTTTCTGTATGCAAATATTTGATTAGAACATTATATATATAATGCATATAATATAAATAGAATACATCACGTGCGCTATTAAACTTTTTACACTACATTGATTATATCATATCACACTACACTAAATTGATTATATCATATTATAATCAAATAAGAAGAAAAAGATGGAGTTATATATATGTATATATATATATTATAAACAAGATGGAGCAAATCATTTGTTTGTTTGAAAGTTATGAACTTTGTATTAAATTGTCTATAAAAACGGTGGCTCCATGTTTGAAAAAACAAAAATGGAAAAGAAAAAATTAGTCTTACTTTTATCTTTTTTATTAACATTTGCTAACTATTTAAAATCAAGGAGCGTGCTTATGTAAGCCATAACATCAGCAAGGAACGTCCAACAGGTATATTTTTGTGTATAAATAGAAGTGTTGTGTGTGGAGAAAAATTAAGAACTTGAAGAGAAAATTTTCTTAAACTCCAAAATTCTGAGTACATTGTATTATGCTCTTTCACTTTCAGATCTAAGTCTAGCCTTTGTTCTTACACTTTCAAATCTACTCTTTATGAGAGAATTATTGTAAAAGAGGGTTTAAGTACCACTTATTCTTATTCATTATTTTTGTGAGAGATTTTGTAAGGGTAAGGCATTTATTGTTGAGTGAGGCTCAATAGATAAGAGTAAGTCATGTGCCAAATCCACAAGCTTGGTGGTATATTTATTCAATTGATAGTAAAGAAATTCTCAAGGAGGTTCCTTGGAGAGTGGACGTAGGCCTGGCGTGCCGAACCACTATAAATCGCAGTGTTTGATTTTCTCTCCCTATCTCTCTTACTTTTATATTGATAATTATTATTCTATTTTTTTTTATTTATTAAAATTCTGAATATTGTGTTAATTTTAATATTGTGAAATTTTTAACAACCCAATTCACCCCTCCTCTTGGGTTGCCTATCTGGGATAACAATTGGTATCAGAGCCTAAACTCTAGTTTATGTGACTTAACCGTCTTAAAGTAGATCATGGCAACCCCTAGCTATTCTTTACCCGAGAGACAAGCATCCAATAGGCCACCACGATTTAGTAGTACAAATTTTAGCTATTGGAAAACTAGGATGACCGTACATGTTCAATCTAATGATTATGAATGCTGGAAAATTATTTGTAATGGTCCAAAAATTCCTACCAAAATCGTAGATGGACTTAGGATACCAAAACCTGAAGATGAGTGGGATGAATCAGATACTAGAATGGCCTAAATTAATGTCAAAGCTACAAACATGTTGTACTGCGCCTTAGATGCTAACGAGTTCAACAGAATTTCCACATGTAAAACTGTAAAAGAAATTTGGGACAAGCTTATAGTGACTTATGAGAGAACCGAACAAGTTAAAGAATCTAGAGTCAGTTTGCCAGTCCATAATTATGAACTCCTTAAAATGAAGCCTGATGAGACTATTCCTCAAATGTTTAGTCGTTTTACTGATATTATTAATGGTTTAACTTTTCTTGGAAAAATACATACTAATGCTGAAATTGTAAGAAAAGTGCTTAGGTCATTGCCAAAAAGTTGGGAGACAAAAGTCATTGCCATTACCAAAACCAATGATTTATCAAAACTAAATCTAGATGAGTTAATGGGATCTCTCTTAACTCATGAGCTCATAATGCAAGAAGGAAAGGAAGAGGAGGACAACAACAAGAAGAAAGGAATAGTCTTCAAATCCACCTTGAAATATCAAGAGGATAAGGAAGATGATTCAGATGACGATGAGGAAATGGCATTCATCACTAGAAAGTTTCAAAGGTTTGTGAGAAAGAAACAAGGCGTACGAAATTTTTTCAGAAAAGACTTCAACAACAGGGATTTTCAAAGAGGAGAAAATCACAAAAAATCTGAAGTAACCTGCTACGAATGCAACAAACCTGGACATTACAAATCAGAATATCCAGAACTTAAGAAAAAATTCAAGAAAGACAAGAAGAAAGCTATGATTGCAGCATGGGGAGAATATAGTGATAAAAGCGACACAGAAACTGGAGTTTGCAAAAATGAGGTTACTAACATATGCTTAATGGCACTTGGAAACGAAAATGAGGTAAATGACGAATCATTTACATTTGATGAATTACAATTAGCTTTTGATGAATTACATGCTGAATTTAAGAAACTTAGTTTGAAAAGTAATTGTCAAAAGAAAGTAATTTCAAGTTTATCAAAAGAAAATGAATCATTGACTTCCAAGATAAATGTTTTAGAAAATGAAGCCATGAAAATGAAAAAGGAAAATGAGATTTTAACTCGAAAAGAGTCTTCAATTTCTGAAAAACATTTAGTTGTATTGCAAAAAGAAAATGAGTCTTTAAAAAGTGAGCAAATTATTTTGAAAGAAAATATTGAAGACTTGAAAAACACTCTTTCAAAATTCACTCAAGGTAGAGAAACTTTAAATAAAATTCTTAAAAATCAAAATCGTACTTTTGGTAGAGCCGGAATTGGATATAAACCTTTTTCAAAAGTAAAAACTGTCAAAAATGGCTTTGTGTATGCATCTTCTAATCACTCTCATCTCACATGTCATTTTTGTGGTACAAAAGGTCATATTTCACCTTCATGTCCTGTTAAAAGAAATCCTTTTGCTAAAATAAAAAAGATGTGGGTCCCTAAGGACAGTTCAAGAGTATCAAATTCTAACTTTTATGGACCCAACAAAAAATGGGTACCAATAGAAAAGTCAAATTTTTGTAGGTATGTTTCAAGACAAAATCCAGTAACGATAGATGGTATCTCGACAGTGCATGTTCGAGGCACATGACTGGAAATAAAGCTATGTTTGCCACACTTCAACCAAAGGATAGCGGATATGTGACTTTTGGCGACAATAGCAAGGGTAAAATCATTGGTGTAGGAAGTATTGGTAAAAATCCCTCTCCTATTATTGAAAATGTTTTATTTGTTGAAGGTTTAAAACATAACTTGTTTAGCATTAGTCAATTATATGATAAAGGTTATAGAGTTATTTTTGAGGAAAACTCATTGCACTATTGAAAACACCCTAGAAAACAAAACTTTATTTGTAGGTTATAGACATGAGAATGTATATGTGTTTGATTTACATAATTTATCTTCTCATTTTAACATTAAATGTTTATCTGCTATAAATGATAATGGTTGGCTTTGGCATAGAAGATTAGGACATACTCATTTTGATTTAATTTCCAAACTTTCAAAAAATGAGTTAGTCATAGGTTTACCAAAAATTATTTTTGAAAAAGATAAACTTTGTGATGCATGTCAATTTGGAAAACAAACTAGAATTTTTTTTAAATCCAAAAATATCATTTCAACTACTAGACCGCTTCAACTCTTGCAAATTGATCTATTCGGACCATCTAGAACATTAAGTTTAGGAGGAAAATCTTATGCCCTTGTTTGTGTTAATGATTATACTAGATATACATGAGTATTATTTTTAGCACACAAAAATGAAGCTTTTTATAATTTCTCAAAACTTTGTAAAAGAATTCAAAATGAGAAAAATCTTAATATTTGTAGTATTAGAAGTGACCATGGTAGAGAATTTGAAAATGATGATTTTATTATGTTTTGTGATGACTTAGGAATAGATCATAATTTCTCACTCCCTAGGACTCCTCAACAAAACGGTGTGGTTGAAAGAAAAAATAGAACTCTTGAAGAAATGGCTCGTACTATGCTTTGTGAAAATAATTTACCTAAATATTTTTGGACAGAAGCTGTTAACACTGCATGTTATGTTATAAACCGTGCCATGATTAGACCTATTCTTAAGAAAACCCCTTATGAACTTTGGAAATGTAGAAAACCTAATATTAGTCACTTGCGTGCTTTTGGTTGCAAATGCTTTGTATTAAATAACAATAAAGATAACTTAAGAAAATTTGATGTTAAATCGGATGAAGTTATATTTCTTGGTTATTCTATGTTTATAAAGGATTCAATAAAAGAACTCTACTTGTTGAAGAATCTGTGCATGTTGTTTTTGATAAATCTAACGATATTATTTCCAAAAATCTTGTAAGTAATGATATTGTAGAAAATCAACAAAGCATGGAGAGCATTTACAAAAAGGAAAATAAAGAAAATCCATTACGCGAACATGAAGAAGAAATGACAATGGAGAAACTTCAAGAAATATATGCTCTTCCAGAAAGTGACTCAAATCTACCAAAAGAATGGAAGTATGCTCATGGCCACCCCAAAAACCTCATCATAGGTGATGCGACAGAAGGTATAAAAACTCGTTCCTCTGTTAGAAATATTTGTGGTAACTTAGCGTTTGTTTCACAAATTGAACCAAAATCATTTTTAGAAGCTGAAAATGATGAAAACTGGATTTTAGCAATGCAAGAAGAATTAAATCAATTTGAAAGAAATGAAATTTGGTTTTTGACCCCTCGACCTAAGGATCATTGTAACACCCTCAAAATAATACATATAATCATACATTCATGATACAAAAAGAGATATCATATTCCCAACATCAGAGTATTCTTACAAGAGATATTACATGTTGACAACAAAAGTAAATGCCCTATAGGCTTGCAACTTTCCAAGTCAACACTTGGGTTCAACAAAAATAGAGTTCTAACTCTTTATACAAATAAGCCCTTGGCTTGAATCCACATGTAATACACAAAAATATAACAACAAAAGTTCTTCTGCCTCTAAGCCTCCCAAGCTACGTCTTTGGAGGTGGCATATCACCTGTACCTGAAAATGATGTCCCATATAGGGTGAGCCAATGCCCAGTAGAGATATACTAAACCAATTATAAACAATAACTAAAACATTAGCATATGGTAAATGGCTAATACTTGTGAACTAGCTTACGATGCAATTCAGTTCCATGACAATTATGTACATGTTTCATTCCATTTTCCTTTACTTAACCAATTCAATTCATAAACATGGCTCAGAACCTGGCCAAACAATTAGGTGAGATAGCAACTCATATAACAACACTTCCAATAACCACAATTTAATGAGACTACGTCTCATATAAAAACACTTCAATACTTCAACACTTTCATATTTCAAGTGATACACAAATTTGCTGTATCAGTGGAGTCCATCACATATCTCCTCCCAAATGGGTTTGAGAGTCCATCCCTATCTCCTCTCAAACCATGGAGTACATCCCCTATCTCCTCCCAAACGGGTTTGAGAGTCTATCTCCTATCTCCTCTCAAACTATGGAGCACATATACAATGTATTTAAATACACATCACATACAATGATCAACCAATATACACATTTGCTGTATTATTTCAACCGTCATATTCAATGACATATTCAATGTGATTAGTTTCAATTTTCCCTAATCATCATACAATGTCTACAACAATCAAGACTATCCTCCACCGATAGCCCAAAGCAGTTATCTCTAAACAGATAATATACTTATCAAACAGATAAAATAACAACATCTTCATAGGTGAGTGATTAATTTATCCAACTACACCATTCCACCTCATAATTCCCCAATTTCATGAATTTCAACTCAATTTCATAATCCCACAAATTAATTATTCAAATTAATTATTCAACACAATTAGGGCATTTTCCCCCTTTTCTCAAACATTGATCCTAAGACCAAATTCCACCAATTTGACTCACAAACTCATATTCCCAAAGTATTATATGCACATGGAGCTTTAAAACCCCTCTTTATATAATTACAAATCAAACCCTAACTTTCTCAAAATTACCAAACAACACCACTTAATCAAAATGACTAAAATTTATGTCAAAACTCATAAGATAGAGTAGGATATCCCTACCTTAAATGGAGAGACCAAATGGAGAAGATGATGAAACTTGAAATGCTCCAAACCCAAAGATTTTCGGATTGAAATGTAGCCCACACCAAGCTCCACACTTTTTACAAAGGGACTAGGATAGAAACACCCTCAAACTAGATGATTTCTTAGAGAGAAGTTGTATTCTAGAGAGAGAAGCTCTCAAATGAGGGTTTTGAAAAGTTAGAGAGAGAGAGAGAGAAAGTTGAAAAAGTGATTTAAAATGGCCCAGCTGCGATCTGATATACGTATAGTCCGCTCGAGCGGAGAATAGGACGTTCGAGTGTAAGGCACAAAAACTTAACCCGCTCGAGCACCAAGGCACAAAAGCAAAGAACTACCCGTTCAAGCGCAAAGGAACTCACTCGAGCGTAGATACACTCCTCCAGTACTTTTACAGACTTCAAACACCCGCTCGAGCGTGAAAAACACACCTGTAGTATTTTTGCAAACGCACAAAATGCTGAAAGGATGTAAACTCCGCTCAAGCGCAAAGGGACCCGCTCGAGCGGATCATCAAAAATCTGGGCAACACGTATAGAGACCAAAGCTCACCCAACCTGATACAAACCTGCCCAACACATCCTAAAATTCAAATATAAGGAATTAAAGGACGAAAATGAAACAAATGCAACAATACTCAACCGCAGAACCTAAGTCCAGAATACTGTACATAAAGGGGAAAACCCGGGATCGCTATAATCATCCCGTTATTGGTACAAAATGGGTTTTTCGAAATAAAATGGACGAATCTGGAGTTGTTACTAGAAATAAAGCTAGATTAGTAGCTCAAGGCTATAATCAAGAAGAAGGAATTGATTTTGATAAAACTTTTGCACCAGTTGCTAGACTTGAAGCTATTGGAATGTTACTTGCTTTTGCGTATTTTAAAGATTTTAAATTATATCAAATGGATGTTAAAAGTGTTTTTTTAAATGGGTACATTTCGGAGGAAGTCTATGTTGAACAACCTCCCGGTTTTGAAAACCATAAATACCTGGATCATGTTTTCAAACTTTCAAAAGCTTTATAAGACTTGAAACAAGCTCCTAGAGCATGGTATGAAAGATTGAATAATCTTCTACTGACAAAGGTTTTGTAGAGGAAAAATTGATACAACACTTTTTATAAAAATCAAAAAAGAAGATATGCTAATTGTTCGAATTTATGTTGATGATATCATTTTTAGTGCTACTAATGAAAATTTGTGCAAAGTGTAACAACCCAGATTTTTAATTATTTTATAGAATTTATACTAATATTATTTAATCACAATTAGGAAAATATATAATTTATTATATATTATTATGCGTAATTTTGTAAAACAATACAATTAGTAAAAGTTTAGGGGTCAAAATAATAATAATAATAATAATAATAATAATAATAATAGATGTGATAGTAAAATAAATAATTAATTTTATATTGGTATACGATAGAGTGTAATTTAATTAGGAATTAATTTATTTATATAATTATATTAAAATATTGGGTCAAATGGTAATTATCTTAAATATGTATTAAAGATAAGAATGAATCTATATAATTATGAATTAAATCTTAGGGAAAGAGACGCCTGGCCACGTGTTGGCCCGCAGATGGCCTCACCTCCCTATAAATAGGGAGGCGTTTCACCTGGGAGAAGAAAGAAAAAGAAAGAAGAAAGAAAGAAAGAAAAAGAAAGAAGAAAGAAAAAAGAAAGAAAGAAGAAGAAGGAAAAAATAGTGGAAGCTGAGAGGGTTTTTGATAGTGGAAAGAAATGGTGATGTATTAAAGTTAAGGTGAGTTATATTATACCTTGAGTCACCAAAATTTATTTTATGTATGTTTTGACTTACCATATTTATTTTATACAAGTTATGTTTTATAAAGTATTATAAATTATATTATTATTTCGGTTACGTGGATTATTTTTTGAACCCTATTTGCTAAAGTGAAACCCATGGATATGTTTGTTTATATTTTAAAGAATATTTGACTATGACCTTATATACAATTATGTTTTGTAAGTACCACCACGGAAGTCCCATGCCTTGGGGGACTTAAATAACCATTGGCCTCTGTTTGACTACTTTGTGGTCCTCTGTTTGTCATGGATCCATTGACCTCTATTCTGTGCGGAGCAAAGTGCTGTGCGGAGATAAGTGCTACACTTATAGCGATCCCGGTTTCCCTTCCTTTGGTTGTTGTATTCCGAACTTAGGTTCCGTGGAGTTGGTGGTTGTATATCTTGTTGTTATCCTTTAATTCCGTGTGTTTGAGTTTTAGGATGTATTGGGCGTGTTTCGAACAGGTTAGTTGAGCTTTAGTCCCATTCCTTGTTGCCCAGAATTTTGGTGGTACGCTCGAGCGGGTCCCTTTGCGCTCGAGCGGAGTTTGATTTTTAGTTGTTCGCTCGAGCGGGTCTTCTTGCGCTCGAGCGGGGTTTACACACTCTCAACATTTTGTGCCTCTGCAAAACTTCTGCAGGTGTGTTTTTCACGCTCGAGCGGATTTTCTTACGCTCGAGCGGATCACGCTTGAGCGGGTAGTTCATTTTCTGTAAAAGTACTAGAAGGGGGAAATCTATGCTCAAGCGGCTTTCCCTTTGCGCTCGAGCGGGTGTGTTTTGCAGTTGTGTCTTGGCGCTCGAGCGGGTCCAATTTTTTGTGCTTGACGCTCGAGCGTCCTATTCTCCGCTCGAGCAGGTCATACGTATATCAGATATCAGCTGGGTCTTTTTAGATCACTTTTCAACTTCCACTCTCTCTCTTACTTTTCCAAAAATCCATTTTTGAGAGTCTTTCTCTCTCTATATTTCACCTTCTCTCTACGGATTGATCTATCTTGAGTGATCTACTCCCTTAGTGTCTTTACAAAAAGTGTAGAGCTTGGTTTGGGCTTCCTTTTGATTCGAAATTTTCTTGGTTTGGAGCATTTCGAGATTTCTCCATCATCCCCATTGGTTTCATCTCTTGAGGTAGGGATTCCTACTTATCTTATGAGCTTTGACATGAATATTGAGTTTTTTTATAAATGGTTTTGGGTTTTGGAAGTTAGGGTTTTAAATGTGTAATTTTTGGAAAAATGGGTTTTGTTTCTTTTGAACCATAAATGTGTATTTGGGTTTCAAAATGAGTATATTGATGTTGTTGATAATATTTGGACCATTGGGGTCAATATTGAGAATAAGGGGAAAAATGCCATGTTTGGGTATATTTGGATCATTAGTGTAATTAATGACACTAATGATGAGAATGTGAAATTGAGTTGAAAATAATGAAATTGGCTCAATATGAGATGGAATAGTGAAGTTGGATTTATTAATCGCTCACTTTTGAAAATGTTAATAAATTATCTGTTGATGCATTTATTATCTGTTTAGAAATAATTGCTTTGGGCTATCGGTGGAGGATAGTCTTGATTGTTATAGACAATGCATGATGATTAGGCAAACTAAAACTAATCAAATGAGTATGCCATCGAATATGGCGGTTGATATAATACATGAATTTTATGTATTGATTTGATTATATATATGATATGTGTTTATATACATTGTGTTGTGTGAAAGGAGATAGGGGATGTACTCCACGGTTTAGAGAAAGATAGGGGATGGACCTCTAAACCGGATATTGTTTGGGAGGAGATAGGAGATGAACTCCATTGATACAGCACTAAAATGTGTATCATTTGTGAAATATGGAAGTGTTTTTGTTTGACATTGATACAGCACTAAAATGTGTATCATTTGAGAAGTATGGAAGTGTTGTCATGTGTTATTGATACAACACCAAAATGTGTATCTGTTATGAAGTATGAAATGTTTAATATGAGTTATTATCTCATCTGAAATAGAAATACTGTTGATATGAGGTGTAATCTCAATCAAATTGTTTGGTCAGGTTCTGAGCCATAGTTATGAATTGAGAATTGGATAAGAAATGGAAAATGGAATGAAACATGGTCACTTTTGTCATGTAATTAAAATGGTTTATGAATTGATTCATATGAGTTAAACAATTATCAATGGCCAATGTTTTAGTTATTGCTTATATTATGTTTAGCATATCTTTACTGGGCGTTGGCTCACCCTATATGGGACATCATTTTCAGGTACAAGTAGTATGCCACCTCCAAGGACGTAGCTTGAGAGGCTTAGCGGCTGGGACATCTTTTGTGATTACATTTTTGTATTACATGTATATCAGGCCAAGGGCTTATTTTGTGTTTCGAGTTAGTACTCCTTTTGTAACCAAGTGTTGACTTGGAAAGTTGTAAGCCCATAGGGCATTTACTTTTGTTGTCAACATGTAATACATTTTGTAATGAATACTCTGATGGAATGTAATTATGCTTTATTTTCTTATGTCTAAGCATATCAATATTACATGATTTATGGGTTTATTTTGAGGACGTTACAACACTATTGTGGGAGCCACCTCTATAGTCTGTACGAGTCATCTCTTGAATCCGTACCTCTGTTATGTGCGGAGCAAAGTGCTGTGCGGAGATAAGTGCTACACTATTATGGAAGCCACCTCTATAGTCCGTACGAGCCACCTTTTGAGCCCGTACCTCTGTTCTGATTGTCACTTCTGTGACCTCTGTTCTGTACCGTGGTTATGGTCATTTACTTACATAATTTCTGTATTTCAGTTTCTGCAACTTAAATGATTTGTTTACCAAATTACTATGGTTGTGGTTATTTATTTACATAATCTCAGTTTTGCTACTTAAAGGATTATTTGTTCTGACTAAGTTATCTTAAATGTTTTGGCCTAACTAACTATCCATGGTTATTTCGTGTCCCTTATACTCTTGGTATAATATTTCTCACTCTGCCATGTGCTTATAGTTGTTTACCAATTTTCAGGAAACAATGCAATTCAGAAATAGCTTTTGGAAAGTCTTAGATGCGGGGCTGCGGAATAGACACACACAACACTTTTATGATATTTTATATGTAAATATCGGCATTTTTGGTCAATGTATTTTGTAATAAAAATAGAAGCTCCGATGATTATTTTGGTACCCTCATTTAGATATTACTTCCGCTCGCGTTTAATGATTTGTTTAAGAATTGGCCGGAGGTAATCTCAGTTACTGGCCATCACGATACTTAACCCTTGGGTACGGGGAGCGGGTCGTGACACAAAGAGTTTGCTAAAGACATACAGGGTGAGTTTAAAATGAGTATGATGGGGGAATTAAATTACTTCCTTGGTCTACAAATTAAACAAACTAATGATGGAATCCATTTAAATCAAACAAAATATATCAAAGATCTACTCAAAAGGCTTGAAATGGAATCATCAAAGCCTACAGCAACTCCAATGAGCACATCGATAAAAATCGACAAAGATGAATAAGGTAAACCTGTAGATGAAAAGAAATATCGAGGTATGATTGGTTCTTTACTCTATCTTACTGCAAGTAGGCCCGACATAATGTTTAGTGTTTGTATGTGTGCACGTTTTCAATCTGCACCGAAAGAGTCACACATCATCGCAGTCAAACGCATTTTCAGATATCTTGTTGGCACTCCAACTTTGAGATTATGGTATCCTAAGGGAACCACCTTTGAACTTTTTGGTTACTCAGATGCCGACTTTGCAGGATGTAGACTTGACCAAAAAAGTACTAGTGGCACTTGTCATTTTCTTGGACACTCACTCACTTTTTGGTTTTGCAAAAAAACAAAACTCAGTGGCTCTATCAACTGCTGAAGCATAATACATTGCAGCCGCTGGGTGTTGTGCACAATTGCTTTGGATAAAATAACAACTTCAAGATTTTGGACTTCACTATGATCATATTTCTATAAAATGTGACAACACAAGTGCCATTAACCTTTCAACAAATCTTATTCAGTACTCATGCACTAAACACATTGAAATAATGCATCATTTTCTAAAAGATCATGTACTCAAAGGTGACATTGAACTCGAATTTATGCCTGCAAATCGTCAATTAGCTGACATTTTTACCAAGCCTCTAAATGAAGAACAATTTTGTTATATTAAAACTGAACTTGGTATGATGAATACTCCAATATAGTATTTATATTAAAAAAAATTATAAATAAAATAATAATAATAATTTAATAATAATAAATAATTAAATAAAATGTTTCTAATAATAATTATAAATAAAAAATAATAATAATAAAAAATTATATACATATATTTTCTCTCTCTCACCCGCTCCGTCTCTATCTCTCACTCGCTCCCTCCTTTACTCTCTCTTTTTCTCTTTCTCTTGCTCTCTCGCTCTCTCCTTCTTCCTCATACCCTCAGCCGACTCCATCTCCACCCTCACCGTAGCCTACAACCAGCTCCACCATCCACCATCTACAAAATCATCCATCACTTTCATCACTATCACCATCCACCCAAATCCCTCACCAATCTTCTGAACTCCATCACTTCTCTACCCGAAATCTACATCACCATCTTTACCGATTCATCAAGTTCCATCACCGATCCATCAAGATCCGTGACTGATCCATCAAGATGCATTGCCGATATACACAAATTCGTCACCGATTTACCCAATCTTCTCCATTTCTTCCGATCATCAAGGTTATCACCGATCAACATGTTAAAATTCTTGTTGCACTATCTTATATTTTTTTACTTGTTGTATGTGCTTCAAATTCTCTTGGATTTAATAATGGTTGCTTCTACCTTGTCTGAAGAAATTGTTTTTATTTTTATTTTCTCCTTTTATGCTAGTGCACTTGGTGTAGTTGTTTATGGCCGGATCTTAATGGCCCTTGGTATTATAGATTGGTGATTTGTTTCTTCAAATTTATGTAATTTTTAGTGCATTAATTTAGGTGGAGACTCATATATTTTGAGATCAAAATTATTATAAAAATATATATAAAAAAAAAGGGGCTTGTGTATATTTTGTGCATAATTTTTGGGGGAGCATATATATATTTTTTTTTTCTCCTTGTCTGCACCAACAAACAAACAAAAAAAATTTTGTGTGCAAAGATAGAATTTTAAAAAAATAATAATAACAATAAAATAAAATAAAAATAAATAAATAAATAAAGGAAGAAATGCTTGCAATTTTATTTCAGAAGAAGAAAATATTACTCGATTACATGTAAATTTTCAGAAGGCTTCACAGATTTTTTCCGTTTCACTTCTCTCAACAATTTTTCATGAGCCTCTTTTACATGCCTTTCTCTATTTTCGACTTCTGTGAGTCTTGGCATTATAACCGTTGCGTAATATTGCATCGCATTTTCCAACTATGCATTTTTCCTTTTTAGCTCTTTCTTCTCCTTACACATATTAATCAGTTGTTGTTTTAACAAGCACACCTCATCTCTCCATTGCTGATTTTCTTGTACTGTTGCTTGTAATCGTCGCGCCATATTGGAAACTGCAGTCATGGCCTGTGTACTAAGAGCCATAGTGTTATTAATAGCATCGATATAATTTCGATTACCAATAACACTAGAACCCTCATTTACAGGCATAGCATGTGCCTACACCGCTGGTACTCTCTCATTTGCCTGCATTACAGGCACCTCATGCAGATCCAACTCATTGATAGATAAGGTAAGGAATGACATGATTACAAAAAAAAGATAAAACAAATTTTTCTCTCCAACACTTGATATTTTCGTCTCTTTTCCTTTCATCCTTGTCACTTTTTATACACTCCATCAATCCATCCTCGATGCATATTGATGGGTCGTTGAACACACCAAAATTAAATACTAAACTAGACCAAATTCTTTTAGAATAATGGCAAGTCCAGGTATCGATTCACAGAGACAATTGTGAAATTAATCTAATTTAATTGTTAAATTCCTAAATTAATTTTGATAAAAAGATTGATTGTTCATAACCTAATTTAATAACAAATAAAATAAACTAAGGAATTAAATTATCAACTATAACTGACAATAGATTTACTGAATTGAGGGAAAAACTAGGGCAAAAAGTCCTCCACTAGCCACATAATTAGGGTTTCCAATTGAAATCAATTATGCTATAATTTGAACGGATTAATGCTTCGCAACTACAAGCTCAAAGTATTTAACAAGAAGATCATCACGTTCAATGTACGAGCAAGAACCATCTCAAGTAATACGAATCGTTCACTCTAAACTAGGGTAGTGATACGACTCGTTCCTCGTAGTATGGTTCGTCTCATACCTTGAATGTGAAGGAAAAGAAAACTCATGTATGGATAACATTCAACAATCACAGAAAGTCAAATATTCGAAGAAATAATGAAAAATATATAAAAGAAACTTTTAAATCACCATACAAATGTTCAAACCTTTACATAATTAAAAAATAAAAAAAAAACTAAATAATTACATGGCTAGGGTTTCATCAAAACCCTAGAAAATGAGACTAGCCACCCATGGAGGAGGGAAATGAGGTAGATGGAGAAGGAACCACAATGGGAGACATCCTTGAAGCTTTTAGTTTCTCTTCCCTTCCAAACCCTAGCCTCCCTCTTTAAGTCAAAACAAGTTCAGACCCTAGAAAAGCCTTTTCCTTGCCTTTTTATACTTCTAATCTCCTTCAAACAGGTTTAAAATGTCGGGCTAACTTTCCCAGAAAAAGTCAACGCACGTGCGGGAAAAGTCAACGCACGTGCGGAAAAGTCAACTCTCTCCAAATTCTGTCTTTTTGCCCATTTTATGCTCCGACTATGTACAGCCTGATTGACATTCAACACACATAAAGTATACGATTTGACCAGCAAGTGAAGTTAAGAGATTCTAATTAACAGCCTCAATGATGTACATTTCGGCCTTAATCACATCCCCCAACTTACTACTTGCTAGTCCTCAAGCAAGTAAAATAAAATAAAATAAAACAAAATCTATCTATTTCCTCTTTCGTGGGAAAATGGTTGCATTTAGCATACGCAACAAGCCTTTAAACCACAAGGTTACCCCAAGTGGACGAGTAGAGTCTCGTGAGGGTTTCCAGAAATGATACCCATAAACATTAACATATTCATATATACTAAACAACAAATGACCACACTACTCCACCTAACAATCAACTTATGTGCCACTACAGTGTGATATTGAGACATCATGAGTCATTAAAGGCACAGTGGACAAGTATGAAGGAACCTATTGAGTCAAAACCACAATTCAGTTAATACAAAAGTAAAGTTCCTTGTACTTGTGCATGCTAGTAGACAAGTCAGGAGTACCCTTGGTGTAAAGTGCAATCTCTATATTAGTTAACTGTCCACTATAATAGCCCAGTGTAACTCATAATAACACCCAACATATACAGAAAAACTAACCTGTTGCAGCCAAGATTCTCAAAAGTTTTTTTTTTTTTTTTTGATGACTGTGCAATGTCCTGATCCATTAAGCTTTCTAATCAACCCATGTAACAAGCATTGGGCCAATGACTCCCAAACCAGACGGTTTTAGGACACTAGGTGTAAAGACACCCCTACGGGCTTAATAACTCGAGTTGAAAAGGCTATAAATCCGAACAAGTCATTCTTCTTATTTTTCCTTAACTGTGCAATGTCCAAGTCCCTTAAGCTTTCTAATTAACTCATGTAGCAAGTTTTGGGCCAATGACTCCCAAACTAGACGGTTTTAGGGCATTAGGTGTAGAGACACCCTTACAGGCTTAATAACTCGAGTTAAAAAGGCTACGAACCCAAACTAGTCAAGTGCTTTTTTTTTTTTTAGAATCTTGGCTCCTCATTTATTCTTTTCTGTAACTCTAGCTATTATCAATGATGTACACCAGGGATTATAATAAAAAGATCACCGCTATGATAGTGTGTTCATGTGAATTAAGGCATACTCATGACAAGTGTACTAATACTACAAACACAGACAACTCTCCTCGTGCAAACATCGCATGCAAGTATCTACCCAATAAACCCTTTTCATACAAGTCTACTATGCTCTCCAATAAACATATGCAAATATCATCACCCTACTAGCAAAAAGTCACATCAAGTGAAGTAATGCAATCAAGTGAAACAGGTATAAGCATGAATTATGAGCCAAATAGAAATGCACAAAAGAAAATATAACCCTCATCCCCCAACTTGAATATGACATTATCCTCAATGGAAAAGTAAAGAGAAATGAGAGAATATTACCAGAATTGTAGGTGCACATCCAGGGAGGCAGAGAGTAGCATATACACACTTCAGATTTTTTATTTTTTATTTTTTATTTTTTATTTTTTATTATTTTTTTTTTGAAGAAAAGAAAGGACTAAAAAAAATAATAAATAAAAATAAAAATAAAAGAGACAAAGCAATATACAGGCGGGTACTACGAGGAAGCCGGTGGCGGTGGTGGTGGGAAATGCTGGGCAAACAAGGCTTGCATCAAAGAGTGCGTCTCAAAGGCTTGGTCCTGAACCCGTTGCTGGATGGCGAGGTTGTCGGCGTGGAGCTGGTCGAAGATCGCCTGAGAATAGTCTCGATGCACTTGAAAATCCGTGCGCTACTCCATGAGACTCTGGTGGTGATCACAAAGAGTACTGTGGACCTGATCCACAGAGTGCTGAAACTGTAAGTACTCCGCACGAGTCATGTAGAGTGGGTCCCCTTGGAGAGGCACGGGGGGAACATGATGAAGCGGGTGGTCGGGTACGGGGTCCTGGGCATCATCAACTGGGGCACCAACCGGCTGCGGGATGCGAGATATGCTATGCTGCCATTCCCGCTGGCCGAAAGTCGGATACCCTCTAGCAATCTCCTCATCCTCAGCAATGGGGAGGTGGTTCAGCTCAAACACAAATGTCAATAAATTGGCAAATGGCAGTGGCCAAGTCAGGTTCTGCATAGGATCAGGCCGAACTGCCTCTCGTAGAAATTTTTGCAAATGCATCCAGACGGTATGCGCAAGCGGGACCTGATAGCCATACTGATACCCGTGTAAAACCCGAACAAACTCCAAACGACGCTCAACTTGATACCCAAGTGGAAGGACATTCTTATGGATCACGGAATCAATAAATAGCAAGCGGCTAGGCAGCTTGCTCCGCCGCAAGCATGTGAAACTGAGGTCACCGTGGGCCCCCGAGAAGTATTGCTGGATGAGGCTATGTATGGGCTGTCGATCCTCAACTTTCGGGAATGGCTGATATTCTGGCTTGGCGAAAAACCCTAACACGGTGGCAATCATTGATAAGGTGATGTGGACAGGATGATCATCAATGGTAGATAACAGTCCATCCTCGGTGGGTGACTCATATAGGTTCTTGTAGAAGAGTCGTACCAAACGAGGATAAGTGGGCGTTGTCACAGTACAAACGCCCAACTGCTGCCGGAGTCGGAGCTGCTCAACGGCCCAAGTAGTGTCCGCGTCATGCTGAAAAAATGGAATGTTAAACTGCGTGAGCTTATGAAGCGGGCGGGAAGCCCACTCCGGCCGTGGCAAGTCACTCGGTGGAGGAGCGAGGATGGTGGTGACGGTGGCGGTGGTAGCGCCTAAGAGGTGGAACATCTGGTCTTCTTGGAGGCCCGAGCAAATACACGTCGACTCATATCCTGCACACACCAAAAGCAAATAGACACAAACCCGTGGAACCAATCATAAGAATAAAATAAAATATGAAAGCACAAGTTTGCCCACCAATGTACCACATGCAATTCCCACAAATATATATATATATATATATTTTTTTTTTAATATATAAAAATGAAATTAATTAAATAAATGAATTAAAATGACATTAAATTAAATTAACTAAACTATAAAATAAACTAAACTAAACTAAACTATAAAATAACTAAACTACAAAAGAGACTAAAGTATAAAATAAAATAACCTAAACTAAACAGTGTTTTTTTTTTTTTTTTTTTTGGGTTAGTTAATAGAAGAGAAGAAAATAAAATAAAATAAAATAAAAACTAAACTACTTAATAATTAAATGAACAATTACATCATAGAATAGAAAAAAAAAAAAATAACATTACTAACTAAACAAATGAAATAAAAAAAATAAAATAAAAATAAAAATAAAATAATCCATAAACTAATTAAACTAATGAGAATCAGTAACGAAACAATTTAAACTAAACAAATATAGCAAATAAAAAAAAACTAAATTAGGATTATTGTTAACAACTTTATTTCTGAGATTTTTTTTTTTTTTTTTTTGGCCTGAACCGCACATGCGCCAGAGAGGGCCGCACGTGCGGCTCTCATCTTCTTCCTTGCGCAGGTTGTTGTTCTGATTCTGGGTTTTTTTTTTTTTTTGAACAAACTAATAAACAAGGCTAAAATTATCTACAACGAAAGAAGCACACATAAAATAAATAAAATAACATAAGAGAAAGAATAAACAACTAAAAAAAAATAAAAAAGAAAATCACTTATGAGTTTTTTTTTTTTACTTTTTTTTTATGGCTTGGATCATAGATCAACAATACACCAAAAACAAAAACAAAAACTCCACAAATATATTCCTACACCCACAAATTTACACAAAAGGAAAATTTACCTTTAAAAAAATGGAGAAAAAGGGAAAAAAAAAATGGAGATTCGCCGGAGATTCGTTGGACGGAGAGGGAAATAATGCCGGCGGTGAGATGATGGTGGTGAGGAAGAAGAAAGAAGAAGAAAAAGGAAGAAGAAGAAGATAGGGGGGTTGAGAGAGAGAGAGAGAGAACACGAAATCTCAGATGGAGTGAGATTGGAAGTGTGTGGTAGGTGTATAGATAAGGTTTGGTTTTTTTTTTTTTTTTTTTTGTACGAAAATAGAAAATAGGAAATAAAAATAAATAAATAAAATAAAATAAAATAAATTTTATTTATTTATTATTGTTATTATTTTAATATATATATATATAAAATTATAAATAAAATAATTGTATATTTATTTATTTATTTTTAAAATTTATTTATGTATTTATTGAAAATTTATTTACTTCAATAAATTAAAAAAGAAATAAAAGAAAGAAAAAATAATAATAATAATAAAAATAAAACAAAACCAAACATTTTTTTTTTTTTTATAAATTTTTCCGCACTTAGCCCTTGCACCTGCTTATTAAGCAGTGTGCGATTTCACAAATGCACAATTTCCCGCACGTGCGGGGCCCAGGCCGCACGTGCGGCAATTTCCTCGATCGCTTTTTTTTTTTTTTTTTTTTTTGAAAAATCGGCGTCCCGCACGTGCGGGAGTCAAGCCGCACGTGCGGCGTGGTCAACGCAGCTCCCTCCGCACCTGCTTATTAAGTAGTGTGCAACTCACAAATTGTGGGATTGCTCCGCACGTGCGTGGATTGTGACGCACATGCGGGAATTTTTTTTTTTTTTTTTTTTTACAACAAGTACAACACAGATTTTTTTATTTTTTATTTATTTTTAAATTGAACAAGTATAATAGTTCCCTTTTTATTTTTATTTTTTTAACAAAATTCTAAGCATTTCTACATGTGGCTGAATACTTGATTTCCAATAAACCACAAAGCAGAAATCAAGGTCTTACCCAGGCTAGGGAGGGTCCCTTCCACCTACACGCATGCAATGACCTTTCTTTACTACATTGCAACAGCATAGTTTAACAAAATAAGAAGCACTCGCTAGCGTACATGCTTCAAAAAAATAGAAAACTAACTCTCGGCACCTAACAAAAGGCACCAGAGTTATGGCATAAAGTTGCCACTTCAGAATCCCCCAGGTAATAAAACCCAGCGTAGTTTATAGCCTTCGGGCTAGTACCGCCTAAAGTATACTTAACCATTTCTACCTTCAATTGACATCCGGAATAAATATAGCACATAAGAAAATAACGGAATGCCCACTTAAGGTATAATCTTCACGCGAAAACCACGGGTACTACTTTTCTCCCTAACTGTGTTTGTAACTTTCCCTATTCTCCAACAGGGTGACAGACTAGGTTGATTCGGTATCCAGAATCGAGGCGCATAAAGCTACCTCAACCTATGGGGCTGCCATACAGAGTTCAAGCCGAGGTAGTTTTGAAGCAATCTCTACACCCTTGGGTATTTAAACCAGACTCTAGTCTCAGAAATCCCAAACCTTTATGTTCTAGGCTTTGCCATTCGAACTCTAGTTTCCACCGTCTCAGTTGGTCTCCTAGGAACTCACTACAAACACAGTTAGGTGGCTATACCAGACCGTCAGATGCCGTTCGGGCATGGCAAACACCAAAGGAATTACACCTTTAGAGGATTTAAAGTCTCCTAGACGCAAGTAAAGCATGATGAGAACAAAGAAAAACAAAATAGCATAGAAGAGAAACAAAAGAGAACGAGAAATCCATCTATCAATCATAGTAAAATGGGTCCATCAAAGCAATGGACTCAATCATATCCCCATTCCCAATCCCCTCTATATATGGTTTCAATCTTTGGCCATTCACTTTGAAAGTGTGGCCAGTTTTTGGATCTCGCACCTCAACGGCGCCATGAATAAATGCCTCAACAACTACAAAAGGGTCATCCCATCTTGATCTTAGCTTACCCGGAAAGAGTCTCAATTTTGAATTAAAAAGTCACACTTTTTGGTCGGGTTCAAAGGATTTCCTATTAATGTGCTTGTCATGGAATTCTTTAGTCCGAGCTTTAAAAACTCTCGAACTCTCATATGCATCATTTCGGATTTCCTCCAACTCATTGAGTTGCAATTTCCGGTTGAGCCAAGCCGCGGCCATATCAAAGTTAAACTTCTTTATGGCCCACAATGCTCGGTGCTCGAGTTCAACCGGGAGATGGCAAGCTTTTCCGAACACCGCTCTGTATGGTGACATCCCAATGGGTGTCTTATAAGCAGTACGGTAAGCCCATAATGCATCAATTAACCGTTGTGACCAATCTTTCCTATCCGGTCTCACCGTTTGCTCAATTATGTGCTTTACCTCCCTATTTGAGACTTCCACTTGGCCACTAGTTTGAGGGTGGTATGGAGTGCTAACTTTATGAGTGATAGAGTATTTCTTAACTACCGACTTAAAGAACCGGTTACAAAAATGTGTACCCTGATCACTTATTATGGCTCTAGGAAACCCAAAACGACTAAAGATGTTTTCATGCAAAAATTTGGTTACCACTCTATGATCGTTTGTTCGGGTAGCTATTGCCTCCACCCACTTAGACACATAATCTACTGCCAAGAGAATGTACTCAAACCCGAATGACGACGGAAAAGGGCCCATAAAATCAATCCCCCAAACATCAAATATTTCTATCACAAGAATAGGGGACATTGGCATCATGTCACACCGAGATATCGAACCTATTTGCTGACAGCGCAAACAAGTTCTACAAAATTGATGGGCATCTTTAAAAATTGTGGGCCAATAAAACCCACTCTGTAAAATCTTGGCGGCCGTTTTATGCCCACTAAAATGACCGCCACATGCAGAAGAATGACAAAATGTAAGAATGCTATGCACCTCACTCTCCGACACAACCGTCGGATGACTTGGTCAGAGCAATATTTAAACAACTTCGGATCCTCCCAAAAGTAATACCTGACCTGCGAAAAGAATCGGTCTTTGTCTTGCTTAGACCAATTCTGCAGAATTTGCCCAATGGCCAAGTAATTCACAATATGTGCAAACCACGGGGGGCTCGCTTGTGACAGCTCAAAGAGTTGTTCGTTCAGAAACGAATCATGCAAAATAAGAGGGTCACTATTATACTCAACAAAGATTCGGGAGAGATGATCCGTCACCACATTCTCAGATCCCTTCTTATCTCGGATCTCTAGGTCAAATTCCTGGAGGAACAAAATCCATCTAATTAACATTGGTTTGGTCTCTTTCTTTGATAGTAAATACCGCAAAACGGCATGATCAGTGAAGACTATGACCTTGAAACCTAGGAGATACGACCGGAATTTGTCTAAGGCAAAGACCACAGCTAGCAACTCTTTCTCGGTGATAGTGTAATTCAATTGTGCATCCGAGACAGTGCGACTAGCATAGTATATAACAAATGGTGCCTTATTGACCCTTTGGCCTAACACATCCCCGACAGCATAATCGGAGGCATCACACATGATTTCAAAGAGAAGTGACCAATCTGGTGATTTCATGATTGGGGCGGTGGTCAAGGCCATTCTCAGTGTTTCGAATGCCTTTAAGCATGCCTCATTAAAGACAAAAGGCGCGTCCTTAACCAATAAACTACACAAAGGACGTGATATCTTACTAAAGTCTTTGATGAACCTACGGTAAAAACTTTCATGCCCTAAGAAAGACCTAATTTGACGCACGGAATTGGGTGGAGAAAGGCCTGCAATGAGGTCAACCTTAGCCTTGTCAACCTCTATACCTCGAGGGGACACAATGTGTCCCAACACTATACCCTCACGAACCATAAAATGGCTCTTTTCCCAACTCAAGATTAGGTTTGCCTCAGTACATCGTTCTAACACTCTAGTCAAGTTCCTAAGGCATTCCTCAAAAGACGGTCCAAACACTGAAAAGTCATCCATAAAAACCTCTAAGAATTTCTCCACCATATCGGAGAAAATGGCCATCATACACCGTTGAAAAGTCGCCGGTGCATTACATAGCCCAAAGGGCATACGCCTGTAAGCAAAAGTGCCAAAAGGGCATGTGAATGTGGTCTTTTCCTGGTCAGCGGGGTACACCGGGACTTGATTATACCCCGAGTAGCCATCAAGAAAACAATAGAAACCCTGCCCCGCTAACCGCTCTAGGATTTGGTCAATGAAAGGTAAAGGAAAATGATCATTCCTAGTCGAGGAATTTAGTCTCCTATAATCAATGCACACTCGCCACCCAGTAGTGGTTCGTGTGGGGACTAACTCTCCTCCCTCATTCTCAACAACGGTGATGCCCGATTTCTTGGGCACCACTTGTGTGGGACTCACCCACTTGCTATCTAAGATGGGGTATATGATACCCGCATCCAACAATTTCAATACCTCCTTCTTCACCATCTCTTTCATATTAGGATTCAGTCTTCGTTACATTTCGCGAGAAGGTTTGGTGTCCTCCTCTAGGTGTATATAATGCATGCACACGGAGGGATCTATCCCTTTCAAATCAGCCACTGACCACCCTATTGCACTCCGATGTGCCACGAGAACACTCATTAACTGACTCTCCTACTCTACAGTCAAGTTAGATGCAATGATGACCGGTAAAGAATCTTGGGGCCCTAAAAAGGCATACTTGAGTGTGACCGAGAGTAGCTTCAACTCAAGTGTAGGTAGTGTGACTAAAGACGGTATGGCAGGCTCTCTCGACAAAGAAGGAAGTGACTCAAACCGGGCTTTCCATGGAGGAAAATCCAGTGTAGAAGAAGCATTAAGCAAGACATTCACCTCATCGACTGACCCATCAATATCAAAATTTTCAAACCCAAAATGAGCTAGACAAGCCTCTAAAGGGTCCTCTACAAGAATTGAGGGCAAAGCCTCCTCCACAATCTCATCCACAACATCCACTAACAAGCACTCCTCTCTCTCATGAGGTTGTTGGGATGCTTGGAAAACATTAAGTTTCACTTGCATATTACCAAATGAAACTTTCGTAACCCCGGTCCAACAATTAATGCATGCATTGGCCGTAGCCAAGAAAGGTCGACCCAAGATCACCGGGATTTGTTTCCTAGAACTGGCTACCAGTTCCATATCTAAAACCAAAAAGTCAACAGGGTAGTAGAACCTGTCAACCTTAACTAGCACATCCTCAATCATGCCTCGTGGCACTTTGAGGGATCGGTCAGCCAACTGAAGAGTAACAGCAGTGGGCTTCAACTCGCCAAGCCCAAATTCCTCGTACACAGAGTACGGCAACAAATTGACACTAGCCCCTAAATCCAATAAGGCCCTATCAATGAAATGGTCCCCTATAATGTATGCAATGGTTGGGGCACCCGGGTCCTTAAGTTTAGGAGGTGTGTCATTCAACAAGATGGAGCTTACTTGCTCCGTGAGTAGGACCTTTTGGGACACATGTGTCCTAGATTTACGCTTTTGCGTACAAAGGTCCTTTAGAAATTTGGCATATGAGGGTACTTGTTTAATCGCCTCCAACAGGGAGAGGTTGATTTTTACCTGTTTAAAGACCTCCATCATTGCCTCCATAGATGCCGCCTTCTTATTAAAAGGGGACAGTGTATCAAGGCATTGGGGAAAGGGTGCCTTAGGCACATATGGTGCCTTGGGCTCATGTGAAGTGTTAGGGACTAAGTTATCCCTCTTAAGTGTTTCCCCCTCACATTTACTCTCACTAGGTGAACCACCGTGGTCACCCTTCTTAACTCTAGTTGCATCAGACGCAACTGACTGAGGCTCTAACTCCCTACCACTTCTCAAAGCAATCACTGCCCGCACCTGCTCATGGTGCTTCCCATTCCCACCCGAACTCTCTGCCCCGTATTGTCCCTTAGGGTTGGCCACAGTTTGACTTGGTAATTTTCCCTCCTCTCTTCAATTCATGTTGTTAGCCATTTGACCCAATTGGGTCTCTAGCTTGGCAATAGAGTGAGTGTGGGAGTGAACTATCGGTGCCAACCCCTTAAGTTCGGAGAGAACTTCCAACACTTGAGTCTCAAAGGCAGAGTTGCCCTGAGGAACAGGCGGGGGTTATGGTTGCCGATATGGTTGTGGGGGTCTATAAGGTTACGGTGGTCGGTAAGATGATTGGTTGGCAAAATTATTGAAATTCTGCCTTTGTGGTGGAGGATTGTAAGAAGTGCCTTGTGAAGGGGGTCTCCATGAGAAATTAGGGTGATTTCTCCATCCCAGATTGTATGTGTTGGAGTATGGATCATTACCCGGGTTAGAGAATCCTTGAGCCGCATTCACATGCTCTTGGACTAACTTCGGAAATTGTGATGCCGAAGGGCACTCACTCAAGTCATGAGCAGGGCTCGCACAAATAACACATGCCTCGTGAAATTGAGGCTGGTCTTGCTGGGTAGGGGCATGTCCCGTAGCTAACAATTGGTCCATCTTGCGGGACAGTGCCTCTACTTGTTGGGCTAACTCTAGGTTTTGCCTGACCTCATAAATGTCCCCTCTTTTCAGGGCTCCAACTACTGGTTGCCGGACTTGCCGGGCTGCGGAGGCATGGTGAAGGGAATTATCACTTAGGTTCTCAAACAATTGCCATGCCTCGACATCATTTTTAGACATGAATGTCCCACCACAGGACGAATCCACCATTTGGCGGTACGACTCAATTAAGCCATAATAAAATGTTTGAACAAATTGCCAATCAGACACTTGGTGGTGGGGACACTGTTGGAGAAGGTCTCGAAGTCTTTCCCACGTCTCATGGAATTGCTCGCCATCCATTTGAGCAAAGTTTGTGATGGCTCGCCTAAGTTGGTTGGTTTTACCTGTGGGAAAGTACTTCTCCAAGAACCGTTGCTGTAATTGGTCCCAAGTTGTGATTGAATTAGCAGGTAAAGAATTTAGCCAGTGCTTGGCTTTATCCTTTAACGAGAATGGAAACAATCGCAACATTAAGGCCTCATTTGTGAAATTCTAGATCCTCACTGTCGAGCAAATTTCCAGAAATTCATTCAAATGCTTATAAGGATCATCATGAGTTAGTCCATGGAATGATGGGAGCATTTGTATGGTGCTGGACTTAATCTCATAATGAGCAGCAGTGGTGTTGGGTAATTGGATGCATGATGGTGATGTATATGCAGTGGTGTAAAATAGTCCTTAAGGGTCCGGTTAGGCACATTCGGGACATTAGGATTTGCCATCTCTAATGGCTCAATGTATGAATATGAATACTCAAGCCTAAGAACACGGGCAGAAGCCCTAAGTCTCCTAAGAGTCCTTTTTAGTTCAAGGTCCAAACTCCACAATTCAAGGCGACAAGAACGGCGCCCGTGCATACACTACCCACACACACACAAAAAGTTCGACTCTGTGCACTAAGTTACGAAAGCAGAATGCTAAAAGAGAAATACTCACAGCGGTTTAACGAAAATGCTTTACTCGTCTTGCAGGTGCTTGACGTGTAGACGTTGTCTCCAACCTCTATTTGAGCTTTGACTTTCGTTTTAGCACTTTGGTGCTTTGCTTGTGAGTGTTTGCTTCTGTTTACTCACTTTAGTGCTGCGGTTTTTTTTTTAAAGCTCGGCTGCGCTCCGCTTGCACTTCAATGATAGCTCCAATTTCAAACACTCTACACACTTAGCAACACAAAAGCATAAAATCCTAAACTAAAAATTAAAATAAGAATGTAACTTTAAATTAACTAATTTTGCTAGAAGTCCCCGGCAACGGCGCCAAAATTTTATGGGTCGTTGAACACACCAAAATTAAATAATAAACTACACCAAATTCTTTTAGAATAATGGCAAGTCCAGGTATCGATCCACAGGGACAATTGTGAAATTAATCTAATTTAATTGTTAAATTCCTAAATTAATTTTGATAAAAAGATTGATTGTTCATAACCTAATTTAATAACAAATAAAATAAACTAAGGAATTAAATTATCAACTATAACTGACAATGGATTTACTGAATTGGGGGAAAAACTAGGGCAAAGAGTTCACCACTAGCCACGTAATTAGGGTTTCCAATTGAAATCAATTATGCTATGGTTGAACGGATTAATGCTTCGCAACTACAAGCTCAAAGTATTTAACAAGAAGATCATCATGTTCAATGTACAAGCACGAACCATCTCAAGTAATACGAATCATTCACTCTAAACTAGGGTAGTGATATGACTCGTTCCTCGTAGTATGGTTCATCTCACACCTTGAATGTGAAGGAAAAGAAAACTCATGTATGAATAACATTCAACAATCACAGAAAGTCAAATATTCAAAGAAATAATGAAAAATATATAAAAGAAACTTCTAAATCACCATACAAATGTTCAAACCTTTACATAATTAAAAATCAAAAAGAAAACTAAATAATTACATGGCTAGGGTTTCATCAAAACCCTAGAAAATGAGACTAGCCACCCATGGAGGAGTGGAAGGAGGTAGATGGAGAAGGAACCACCATGGGAGACATCCTTGAAGCTTTTAGTTTCTCTTCCCTTCCAAACCCTAACCTCCCTCTTTAGGTCAAAACAAGTTCAAACCCTAGAAAAGCCTTTTCCTTGCCTTTTTATACTTCTAATCTCATCCAAACAGGTTTAAAATGTCGGGCTGACTTTCCCAAAAAAAGTCAACGCACGTGTGTAGACACCCCATTTTTTACCAACCTTAAGACTCAGACGTCATCGATTGAGCGCTCGGTGATTGCGCATATTGTGCTCGTTCTGAGGTTATGGAGTCTCGGCTGAGAGCCTTGCCTCCAGACTTCGGGACTCTTTTATGCTTTGCCTCGGTTTACGAATCAGGTTCTGTTTTCTCTTCCCGAAAGGAGGGAGAGGTCTTGTAGATCATCTCTCAGTGGCTGCAGGATACTTTTCGTGGTCGTAGACCACTGTTCCCGTTTGGAGACCAGTTTCCAATTTTCGGAGCCGTCGATCATGTGCTTCGGTTCGAGACTGCTTAACTTTCTCCATTTGCTCCGATTTTTGGCACACACCTTGTTTCCTCTCTCTAGAGGGACACTGTGGCCCGGGAGACCACCTTCATGGTCGCGCGCCACTTTTGATGCTTAACAGTCAGCTTTCGGGGCACCCGGCTGCGCGTTTTGACTCCCGAACCCTCGTTTTGCATCCATCTTAGTTCATTTTTGGTGTGGACCCTATTTTCATTGTTTGGAAGGTGGTACAAGGGTGGGAGACCACCTTTTCTCTTGGAGACCACCTCTTCTCCCGCCGGTCGGTTTTCTTGTCAAGAAGCTGGTCTCCTTGGTTTTTGAGCCACTTTTTTTGGTCTCCCATGCCACCTCTGAGTTGCTTTCACCTGGGAGACCACCAATCAGGGCTGCCGACCAGCTTTTGATGATTGACCCTTTTGAACCTGGTCGGCCGACCAGGGCAAGGGGTCGGCCAACCACCTGAACTGGTCGGCCAGCTTCCTCCTTTTTTGTCTCACTGAGTGTTAGCTAGCTGTGCCAGCTGGAAGCCTCAGAATTGATCCTCCATGTATGGAGGATCTTTAAGCTTGGTTTTAAGCTTCTTGAGGAAGCTTTAGCCCCTCTCCTCTATAAAGGAAGAGGTCCTCCTCCATTGCAAGGGTTCAGACTTTGCTTCTAAGGCATACAATATACACCTCTCTATATCTCTCTTTTGTGCTCAAATACTCCATAGTTCTTGGCCCTTTGCACACCAACCCTTAGCTTAACCCTTCCACCATCCATCCAAGCACCTTGGAGCTGGTTTTCAGAGGTTGAAGGTTTGCTACTTTAGTCCAAAAGCTGCTGGAGGTCTTCTCTACAAAGGTAACACTCATTTCCCCATTTTAAGCTTTATTTTGCTTCACATCTTAGCTCCATTTGCAAGCATAATTGGGCGTTGTCATAAACTGAAAAAAGTCTTGTTTTAAGCTTCTTAACATGTTTGTTTAGACCACTTTTCTGTTGGGGGTCATCTACCCCCTTTGCATGCTTCATTTCTCTTTGTTTTGAGCCATGCATTAGGGCTTTTGTGTTGAGCTTTGTTGGCCCTTTTGACTGCTGAAATCCAACAGATTTTCAGTAGTTATTATGTGTTTTTTAGCATCAAAATCAGAGAGGGGTGATCCTCTCACCCCTTGTCATGTTTACTAGCTTTCTTGGCCTTACAAAGGAGCCCCTATTTGCATGTTTTCAAGCCATGTTTCAGGATATTATTTGTGAGTTTTATGACCTGCATGACCTCTGTCCAGAGGTGGTTTTTCCATTTTTGATGTCTATCTTGCACGTGTAGAGTAACCCCTTGCATAGCCTTTCAAAGGAGCACCTCATTCTAGCATGTGTTGGTTGAGTTCCAGTGGTTTTTTGGTCATATTTTGGCATGACATGTTTCTTTTTTTGGCTGGTTTGGTGGTCCTTCACATGCTTTATATAGTTGTAGTGTAAGCCATGGTTCACTAGCTTGTTTTGTATGATGTTTTGGCCGCCTTTCCTAGCATATTTTGGCCTTGCCTTAAACTGATTTCATGCATGTTTTGGACTGCCTTAGCTCTATTTTTGGGTCTCATGGTCGAATGATGCTTGTTTTGCATGCTTGTAGTACAATACCCATGCTTAACTTTGAGTTTTGAGGTCCATCACATGCATATACTGAGGTGTTTTCATGTTTTGGGGCCATTGCACATCATATTTCAGAGCTTACATGTATGTCATATTTCCATGATTTTCACTCTTTAAATGCGTTTGAGAGTTATGCTTGAATGCTTTATTTACCGGCCATTGCATGAGCTTCATTTGAATGCATTCCGAGCCACCATCCCAACACATTTAGCCACTAATTTTGGTCTTCATAGGGACTTTTTGGGGTTGGTTTCATCATTTGAGCATTGTTTTGCATACTTATAGTGTAATCCATTCCACTAGTTTCAGTATTCGGGTCATCTAGCATGCATCGGGTGAGGTGTTTGCATGTTTCGGGACCATCTTGTATACTATTTCAGATCTGGAATTTGTGTCATTATATGCCATGTGTCATCCCTTGCCATGCTTTGGTAGAGTGGCATTCGATGCCTTGGGTTCGGTCCCTTGCATTAGGTATGTTTGCATGAGTGTTCCTACCTTTCATTCCACCATGTTTGGCCACTGATTCGAGTGTGGCTGAGGTCCACTCATATTGGTTTAAGTCCACCTTGCATTGTGTATGCCATTTTAGTCCATAGCATTGCGTATGCTAGGTTGTATGTGTGCATATCAGCCCTCGCATGCCAGCATGATTAGGTTGCATTGCATTTAGGGTTGCATGTTAGTCGCATTGTGTATGCCACCTCATTGCATTGTGTTTGGAGTAGGGTTAGTCCAAACACGGGAAACGAGGGGCGTTTCGTACTCAAAGTGACGAAACGTGTCTCAATTTCCGGTCGCTGACACTCCGAATTACCCATGATGAAGTTTAGGCTTTGTTGTGTTTATATGTGCATTCATTTCACATTGAGTCGTGCAATTCGACTCCTCGGCCATCATGCATCGAGATGCGTAATTGATGGCACGAAGATCGAGGACTACACTCCTTAGAGCTTATGCAATGACGGGGAGAGTGGTCGTGCACACACGTGTTGAAAATTCTTTGCCATGCCCCTTTCTTGCTCTCTGTTGCAGCAAACCAGAAACCAACAGCCTTCTAGAGCTTTGTACAATATTCCGGGATCAATTGCAAACAAAGGCAAATCGGGGCATCGCGAGGAATTTCCCGACAAGGCGACTCGAGCATGCATGCATCTTTCATCATTCGGAACAGAGCTGAGGCGGTCCATAGATCTGCAAACTAGTTTATTTCGTTTCTTAGTTAATTTGTTAATTAATTAGGGTTTTGTAATATTTAATTAGCTAGAGTAGTTAATTATTTATTCGGTCTGTATTATTTATTCGGACCCTCCGAGGAGGGCAATTTTGTAATAAGTGTGCATGCGTGTGATGTATGTCTTTCAACACCACGTCTTTCTCCCTTTTATTTACCAGCTTATGATGGTTAGTTTAGGGCACATTTCAATTAGTATACTTATGCTTGCATGTTTGCATTCATTCTGTCTTGCATGCACCGGGCTCGGCGCATCATACTAACTGCATTGAATTTCAATTCCGAGTTGAATACATGTTATCTGTTGCATTTCACCTGCCATCTTAGAATAGCCGAGCCTATCTTAGTTGCATTCCTGTATGTGTTGCATTAGGCATTTCAGCATAGTTAGGATCATGCATTTGATTAGTAACTAGCTTCTGTTTTGGCTCGAAGTACTAGGTAAGCTTTTATGCTTTAGCATCCTTGCATGTGTGTGAGTGACTGCCATGATAGCATGCTTACCATAAGGCTAAGTACTTATGTGATATAACTGCCTGAATGCCTGTGAGTGGAGGTTGGATTATCTAAATTGGAACAATTCATTGATTGCGAGTTTTAAGCCCACTAGATAGTGACAAGTCCCCATGTTTTCTAAGCCCACTTGAGGGTGGCAAAATCCGCATTTTAGCCTACTTGCAAGTAGCAAACCGCTTTCAAAAACAAACATAAAATGTTTTGTTCCAACTCAGGCGATCCAGTCTATACTTGTATGGTGCGCGCATCACATAGTAATTCTAGGCTAATAACCGGGATAAGAGCACATAATGTTTTCAAAACTCGATATCATGGTTAGTAGAGGCCGATCTTTGATCGGGTGAGCAGGGGTGCTCACGAAGTGACCTTCCCCAATCGTACCCAAATTCCCGAGCCGAGGCAACTTTGGTGATGACGGACACGTGGCCTTAGGCAACGAGTCAAGGTTTCCTAAATTCCCCTAAAATAAATATTTAGGTGGCGACTCTGTATCTGGCAAAGCAGTCCATGTTTGGCACTTCTTTCTAAAAATCAATTTTTCAAAAATGATTTGCCGGATTTGGACTCTTTGATGATTCATCGGTCTTGCATTGCACTCTGCGAGATTAGATACAGGACCGTGACATTGAGTCCAAACTGTAGTGAGCCCAATGAACAAAACGGGATTCTCTCCCAGGACATTCGGGGACGTCTACAACGTGCGGGAAAAGTCAACGCACATGCGAGAAAGTCAACTATCTCCAAATTCTACCTTTTTGCCCATTTTATGCTCCGACTATGTACAACTTGATTGACATTCAACACACATAAAGTATACGGTTTGACCAACAAGTGAAGTTAAGAGATTCTAATTAACAGCCTCAATGATATACATTTCGGCCTTAATCACATATCTACTCATATATTTTGTTTGTCATCATTTTTGTGCGCTCGAGATGCTCCAAAATCCCCACAACGATTCTGACAAGACAGAAGGCCTATTATTTTATTTTTGGCCGCTCCGATTATTTTATCAAATGTGTTTGTCTCATCTCTTCATCTTTATTTTGATGATGTCAAAGGGGGAGAAAAAATATGATTTTGCTTTTGAAAATTATATGTTGCAGGGTTATCAAATATTTTATCAATTTTATTTTGTGTCAAATTCATACAAATATTGTCATCCTCAAAAAGGGGGAGATTGTTAATCATATTATTTAATTTTGATGATGTCTAAAATATTATTTGTAACAATTTGGATTTTTTTAATATACATATTTATTTGACACAAAATATTATCTTTTTAAAATATATATATTTGTTAAATATTATTTAAATAAAAATATTTTTGAAAACTTTACTATTCACTTTTTGAAAATTTAAGCTAATCACTATTCACTTCTTGACAAAATTAAAATTGATTAATTATATTATTTTGACAAAAATGATTGATTAGTTGTATTATCTTGACAAATGTGATATTAATGAGTTGTCTTCTTTTGACAAAAGTGATATATCCAAATGTAGTGGTAGGATATATTTAGTTTAAAATCTCTACAACATATACAATATTTTAAAGAGGGCATATATTTTCAAATCCATCATAAATATTATTAAAGAGATTTTTCTGTATGCAAATATTTGATTAGAACATTATATATATAATGCATATAATATAAATAGAATACATCACGTGTGCTATTAAACTTTTTACACTACATTGATTATATCATATCACACTACACTACATTGATTATATCATATTATAATCAAACAAGAAGAAAAAGATGGAGTTATATATATATTATAAACAAGATGGAGCAAATCATTTGTTTGTTTGAAAGTTATGAACTTTGTATTAAATTGTCTATAAAAACGGTGGCTCCATGTTTGAAAAAACAAAAAAGGAAAATAAAAAATTAGTCTTACTTCTATCTTTTTTATTAACATTTGCTAACTATTTGAAATCAAAGAGCGTGCTTATGTAAGCCATGACATCAAGAGCGTGCTTATGTAAGCCATGACATCAGGAGCGTGCTTATGTAAGTCATGACGTCAGGAGCGTGCTTATGTAAGCCATGACGTGAGCAAGGAACGTCCAACGGGTATATTTTTGTGTATAAATAGAAGTGTTGTGTGTAGAGAAAAATTAAGAACTTGAAGAGAAGATTTTCTTAAGCTCCAAAATTCTGAGTACATTGTATTATGCTCTTTCACTTTCAAATCTAAGTCTAGCCTTTGTTCTTACACTTTCAAATCTACTATTTGTGAGAGAATTATTGTAAAAGAGGGTTTAAGTATCACTTATTCTTATTCCTTATTTTTGTGATAGATTTTGTAAGGGTAAGGCATTTATTATTGAGTGAGGCTCAATAGATAAAAGTAAGTCCTGTGCCAAATCCACAAGCTTGGTGGTATATTTATTCAATTGATAGTAAAGAAATTCTTAAGGAGGTTCCTTGGAGAGTGGACATAGGCCTGGCTTGCCGAACCACTATAAATCGCAGTGTTTGATTTTCTCTCCCTATCTCTCTTACTTTTATATTGATAATTATTATTCTGTTTTTTTTTTATTTATTAAAATTTTGAATATTGTGTTAATTTTAATATTGTGAAATTTTTAATAACCCAATTCACCCCCCTCTTGGGTTGCCTATCTGGGATAACATTTACAAATAAATATTCTGAATTATTAATGACACCAGTATATTACTACTAGTTGTCAAAGAAAATAGACAGTATATTACTACTATCTGTCAAGCAGTATATTACTACTATTTGTTTTCCAATTAGAATAGTATTTTGTAAAACCACAGAAAATAATTTCCATATGAAGAAGAAAGAAGAAAGGAAACAAACGAAAAATTCTGTAAAACAGAATAATTCGGATCTGTTTTAAGATTGTTAGAACAATCTTCTGTGTATAAAATAAATAATTTGAAACCAAATCAAACAAAATCAAATAAATAACTTACAAAATTTATTTTACCGAACCGAATGAATAATTAAAAGATCAAGTCGAGTGTGTGACACTCTGTCCTTAAGACAGATTTGCCCCGTTACGGTGCTTATGGATGAAAGGCGTCTATCTCCCAGGATACAATGATCTTCACAAATTGTAGTAGCACTCCAAACAATTTATTCGACAAACAAAAACCTGTGTTTTTGCTCTCTGAAATTTTTTCCTAAAATAATATGAAGATTATATCATGTAAGAGAGCAAAACTAGAAGGAAAATGATGAATTTTAGATCTTTTTCTGAAGCAAAAAACTGCTGGAAATAGCCTCTATATATAGACAAAAAGGTGACCAAAAAATCTGTCCGAACAGGTGTGTAAACTGCCGAACAGATATGAAACTGTTTTGAACAGATTCAGTTCAAATTTTGAACAGATCTACAAACTGTTTGAATCTGTTGTAACTGCTGGCAATTTCTGGCAGTTTTATACCTGTCAAAAACAGTTTAAATCTATTCAAAAATAAAACTGTTGTGGAATCAAATGAACAAGTGCAATTCAAACTCAGATCTGTTGAAACCCAATTTAAATCTATTCAAATCTGCCTGGGCAGATTTAAATCTATTTGGAAAAAATAGATCTGTCCGAGTGCAACAAATACTGTTTGGATAGTTAATTTGTTGAAAAAAAAATGGACTGAAGAAGTAACAAATGGACAGAGAAATTAAATTCAAAAATTGAATTAATTTCGGCTCAAAAAATTAAATTTTCCCGCAAAAATTTTGAAAAAAAATTAAATAAATTTTGTCTAAAAAATTAATAAAATAACTAACTCGACCTACAACCGCGCCCGGCACGGCTCGGCCAGCGACGGCGGCGCGCGCGTGTAGTGGTTTTGGGCTAAGGTTCACTTTGTCCATAACTCCTTCCTTCTATAAACTTGGCGTGCCCCTTAGGGCCCAACCCACGTGTTGTCACCTAAAACTTATATACACACATAAGTTCTCTTCAAGTTTCAATGTGAAACAAGCCTTACAAGAAAACCCACATTAAATTCTTTAATTCTCCATACTACAAACCCGAAAATGACGTCAAGTTTCCATTCACTCATAAATGGTTTTGACGAACCGTCTTCATCGTGTGACTTGCCACGCGGCAAGGAATACGTCACCTCTTCGGACCCACTCCAAAAGACATTTGAGGCCCATTCAAAATTGGGCTCAAAGTTGGCTCAAAATAAGCCTATAAAAACCATTATTTCCAATAGTTGAAACAATTAAAGGAGCAGTTTCATATGTAGCAATGGCAGAGGTAGTTGCTTCGGTCAATATGTCTGAAAATGTGATGGAACATGGCCAAACGTAGCCCAAGAGTGGGGACATGGTTTTAAAGATATGTTAGTAAAGGACACGTGGCGTATTCACACAGACTAAAGAGAAAAGAAGGTTACAACAGACAGAGGTAGTTACAAGCAGTTGTGAAGATCATGGGCAGTTATTTAGGAAATAGAAGTAACATGCTTCGTGGTGAAACACGTGGCAGCACATGAACAGCATGACCAGTAGCATAAACGTTAGAAATCCTTGTAGTCAAGGAACGGAAAAGGCATCAATTCACAACTTGAGAAGTCTAGGAGTAATCTAGTCTGTTTAGTAGTAGCAGTTAGTGTTTGTTCAAAGTCCTATCGATTGTAATACTAAAAGACTTGGGATTTGATCTTGGTGGTTAAAGTGACAAGTTTTATTATTTTCAATCGATTTCCAGTTATATTTACTTTGTTTTTGTGTGTCTTTTTTTTTTTTCAAGAATTAAACCTCCAAAGAATTCCTTAAACCTGTCAAGGCATTAAGACTCTCAACTACATTGCTTGATCTTGTTGTTTGTGAAAATTGATTTGTTTGATGTTTGTCAATATCACATCTAAACTAGATTTTTGCTAACACTTTGTCATCTTAATTTGAGAGAGTATTTGGACTTGGTAAGCTCATTTTGAAACTAATTTCAGTGATCCGAACCATTCACTTTTTTTGACTTGTTGAGTAGAATATTCATGCAAAACATAAGATGATTAGATATCAGTAATTATATATTGAAATCATATTTATTTTTAAAAAACTGATCACAAATATAATTTTAAAAATAACTATTTATTTTTTGTAATACAAATTTAATTCAAATATGTAGTTACCGATATCCAATCATCTTTATTTTTTGTATGAATATTCTTCTCAACAAGTCCTAAAAAATAAACAATTCAAATCATCAAAAACGAGTTAGAATCGAGACTTATAGTGGGTTCTACAGACTTCTCAAGTTCTCTCATGTTGAGATGTGTGCATGAAGAGGGTATTAATCTAAATTTTAAAATTTTATGACTGATCGAGATGCATACAAATTAGCGTAGACTCTATTGTCAAAAAATAAATAAGTAAATGTTGTTGGCCTTCCTTTCTTTCACCAAGACCTATATGATTTGTTTAGTAATTTCTTACCAGTTGAAAGTTAATAACAAAAATTTAAAGTTTAAATATTTTCCCTCTAACTTGCAATCAGTTTATTGCACTAAATATTTAAACATATATTCTCAATATATGTATGTGAACAATAAGACTTACATGATTTGTTCAGTCTTCGTTTGGAAAGAGTTAAAATAGTTTAATTTTTTGATTTTTTGACTATTTTAATCTGACTTTTTTAGTTTCGTTTGGTTTTTATTTTTGACTTTTTTGACTTTTGTAAGAGAAAAAATATAATGATTATAGTTTGGATGTAACATTTTGTCTTATTGACTTATATAGTTAATTTTGTCTTTTATACCTTTTTAATCAAAAAGCCAAAACCAAACATAATAATTTCTTACTAGTTAAAAGTTAATAATACAAATTTAAAGTTTAAATATTTTTCCTCTAACTTATAGTCAATTTATCGCACTAAGTATTTCAACATATATTCTCAATATAAACGTATATGAACAATTTTTATTTACTACATTCAAAATTTTGAACCATTTCAAATTAACGACGTCTACATCAAAATTTTTTAAAAAAATAATTATTAAGTGTAGCTGCTAAACACATCTTTTAAGAAAATAATGATTAACAACAATGCTTTTTACCTAATTTAAGAAATATTCATAATTTTTACGGGTACACTAAGTATGTTTTTGATGTTCCATTTGTTTCGATAGAAAATATATTTTACAAAAAAAGAATTTCAAAAACTTTTTTTTTATGTTTGGTGGTAGTGGTGGCATGGTGGTAGGAGCGACAACAACGGTGATGACGACGGTGGCTATGGTAATGGTGGTGTAGTGATGAATGTGACAGTGGTGACAGTGGTGGTGTGATGATAATAGTAAAATTTTAATTCAACAAATATTATCTGCCTTTTTTTAAATAAAAAATATTATGTCCAAATAAACTAGTTTTTCATTAAACATGAAAAATATTCTGTTAATTTTTATTTTTTATTATATTAAATATCAAAAATATATAAAAATATTTTTTTTTGTCCAAACAAATCTAGCGTAATTTCACCAAGAATGTTTCGCAATAGTGGGATGTGATCTCAAGGGAATTGGATTAAGAGGGGGATTGGGTGGCTTCAATATCTAGGTTTTTTTTTTTTTTTTTTGGGGGGAGTGGGTGTAAAAGTGAGAAAGAGAGAGGGTGGAGTGGGTTGGAATGATAGTGGTTGAAAAAAATATTGAAGGTGTGGAGGTAGTATGTGTTTAAAATAGGGCAAATGCCTTGTACCCCCAGCTGGGGTGACCCCCAGTGAGGTGTCACCCCGGGGTTGGCCAAAAAACAGTTTTTTTTTTTTTTTTTTTTTTTTTTTTTTGGGTGGGCAGCCAGTGGGGGCGTGCCACCTCACTGGGGGCGCGACCCCCACTGGGGGTATAAATCAGCACTCTTAAAATAGGGTGTGCGCCGTGCCATAAGAAGTTTGAGAATAAAATTATAAATTGAATGATGAATTAGTGGATTGGTAGATTAGTAATTTGTAATTTGAGCAGTTTTGAGTGGATTCACGAATTGAAAAATATTATAATTAATTATCAAATATTTACATAATATATAACATTAATTTACATAATATTTTTTTATATATATAACACAAATCAATTTTATATAATATTTTTTGTATATATAATTATTAATTTGTAATAAATTTCACATATTAAATTTTTTCGTATTCATTTTTATTTTGATATTTCATTATAAGTTAAAAAATATATGTGTTAACTATAGTAGAGCGGAGCAATTTTGAAAGCAATTTATAAATTTTAAAATTTAAACCGTAATTAACAAATAGAACGATACGAATTAATATGTATCAATGCGATTTTAACATATGAACGATATTTTGTACCGACCTAATTGAAAGGATTGGAAATGATGAATAGCAATGGGGGTGGAAGGGTGGTTTTAATAGGTGATTGACTGTGGAATTGTAAATGGAAAGGGGAAAAGAGAGAGTGAAAAAGTAAAGGATAAAATTATAAAATTAAAGATAAATTATTCTTCAAGAAAGAGAATGCTTCATGCAGATTATTTGCATTAATTTTAAAAAAATTTCAACATACTTTGAGTAAGGAAAAGATTTCAAAACGATAAAATTTGTCTTTAGTTTTACAATTGAATAAAGTTATACGTATCAATTAATACATTAATTAGTGTATTAACAGATGATATGATATAATTTTATTAGTTTTAAATATTTGTAATTTGTATAATAAGCGGAATCTATAGTTTTGAAATTATAATGCTATAACATGTGTTAGTACACTAATTGATATAGTAATTTGTGTGTAGCACCATTCTTTACAATTTTATCCTTTATTTTTTCCCAATTAATAACATGTTTTTTTTATCCAAAAATTAATAACATGCTTAAGGAGACAATGTTTTACCCATTTAATTTAACCAAGTAAACTACAAATATGTTTTTTGATTAAGGGTTTAGGTATGTATTAAAAAGAAAAAAAAAATGTCTGTGTGAGTGATTTTCTGATCACACTGCCCGTTCAGTAATTAGCTAGAGAGCACCGGTAGAATAGATTACACCTGACCAACCTGTAACAGAAAGAGAAGATTCCGGCAGTGGTTCGTCCACCCGGGAGCACTCCGACGATCAAATCAATATATCTCTCAAAGATAATCAAGTGCTAAATTCACTGCTCAAAGTATAAATTGCGTACCTTAGACCCATGGGGGTGCCTCTCTTTTATAGTTTACTCAATCCTAGTCTCACTAGAAGCCTGACTTTTATAGACTCCCATTCAGTGCTTACTTTGGACTCTACAAGAGATAAGGATAGACTCCCTAGGAATACTATCCTTATCCATCTTGAAGTCTTTCTTCATTCTAGGACTCTTGTCCTTTATCTGCTCATCTCGAATTCCGATAACTTTGGAGGTAACCTCGGCAACACCCGAAATAACCTCGGCAAATGACCAGCCCACGTGGCACCTCGGCTGACACGTCGGCGTCACCTTGTCACGTGTCGGTACTCAAAAAATATTTCTCCACAACTGCCCACTAGGTTCTATTACCTCGGCATTCTGAGGTGATAGAACCTACATCGGTACTTCCTTCCAGTAAGTCGGTTTAAAATATTTTAGCCGACGTCATCGTCTCAGGCCGACATAACTTCTAAAAGATCAAGAACTCCAAAAAAGCTCCCTTATGAACTTCTTCATGCGTGTGAGCTGTCAAGCATTGCTTTTCAACCGTTTCACTTACGCGTTTGATTCTCATTGGATCGTGTTTCTGACGCGCCTGAAAACCGTCTTCTCTACGTGCGCCGTCTGACGTATGCGTTGCTCCAGGCGCATTAATGCCTTCTTTTGCCGCCGTTTCAAAAATATTTTGACAAAACTGCAATTTCCTTTCTTTCGCTTCTTCACTTTGCATTCGATTCACTTGCTCTTTTTCTCTCTCTTGCTCCTGAATACGCCATTGTTCCAATTACCAAGCTCTGCAACTGCCTTCCTTTCTCCCTTCCTGTGAAGCTTTCGCCGTTTTGTTACATCTGTAACTGTTGTCTGACGTCGGCAATCTTCATACCGGCTCCATTTTTTCTGGTAAGCAACTGTTCTTTTTCGTTTTTCAATTCCTTTGATATTCCTCATAGCTTGTTTCTATTACTTGCTTTATTCAAACATTTATCTTGCGAACCATATATCTGAATGTATTTACTCCATGATTCTGCTTTTGCCCAAATCTTGAACACACGCACTGTTTCACCACTTTCTTTCGTTTTTGTCACTGTTCTTGACCTTATACTCCTTGTATTCTCTGTGCTTTTGATAGCCCTACCTCTGTTCTTGATTCTGAAACTTCATTTTTGTTTTTCTGTTTTTCAGATTTGTGCCTTCAATCTTCATCTTCATAGATTTAGGTTTGGGATTTGACTGTAGAACATGTCAAAACTAAAACAATCTTCACAAATTCTTGCACCAATACAAACCTAGGTTTTAGCCGAGGTTCACAAAACCCTTTTTAGATCATCTCTCCTCTGAAACCCAGTCCTTTTATTTTAAGCTGACGTCATGGGTATGTGGAGGCATAAGGTAAACACCCCAACCAAACTTGAATTTTTTAGACAGGAGTTCGAAATCCCAGCCGACGTCCATCTGAGGTTGGCTGGGGATGATGACTCCATCATGCCCACTGACGACTCCATGCCCTTCCCCGTAATTGCCTTTATCGAGTGTGGACTTCGGCTCCCACTCAACATCCTGTTTCGCGAGATTCTCCATTATTATAAGTTGAACCCCATGCAACTTGCTATAAATTCCTACCAAGTGATCAACGGTATCATAGCTTTAGCTAAACAGGAAAACGTTAGGATCACTTTAGCCGACGTTCAATACTGCTATACCATGTGCAGCCTTAACTTGAAAGAAAAAGGCTACATTTATTATCTTAAGCCGAGATCCACGGAGTTCAAAATCGTAGCCGACCTTCCAGACTCCAACAAGGGGGCTGGAGACGATTATCTCATTGCCTCAGGAAATTGGGAATTTGGTCCAGATGAGGATCTCCACCTCTTCCCTCTACCTCGATCAATTTTAGAGGGCAAGGGTAAGAGCCCTGTGTTAACACTTGGTTGCTTCTTTTCAAGTTTTTAATATTCTACATGTTTCTAATGTTTGTTTTCCCTTGCAGCTCTCCGTCAGCCACCAAAGAACTTTCGCCAATCCTTCGTTCTCAGCGAGGATTTGAAGAAACTCTTGGACTTGCCAGTCCAAAAACGGAAGGCGCCTCTGCTTCTTAATTTCATTCCGACATACAAATCAACTCTTCCCGATGTTCCTAAGAGAAAAAAGAAGAGCTTATCTCCTCCCTTTGCCACAACTCCACAAGCCAGATCAACATCTCGGGCTGATCAGGGGTCAACATCCGATCCAGTAGAACAGCCGTCTACTTTGGCTCAATATCTAATCCCACCATCTCAACGCAAACGTCGCCGACGTCTTGTTCTTGCAGCCGAGATGGGTCGCGCAAAACCTATGGCCAAAGATCTCTTAGCCGATATCCCAACTGACGTTGATGCTATACCAACTCAAACCCAGCTTCCTCCCAAGCCAAAAAGAGTCAAGAAGGCTCAACCAAATGCCAAAATGACTCAGGCTGAGACTGAAGACACTTTGCCAATTTCCCAGCTGGCTCCAAGCGAAAAAACTGCCTCTATCCCTGTGAAGAGGTCCGCTGAAGCTCTTCCCTCCGAATCCACCAAGTCGAAAAGGCTGAGGTCATCTGCAACGACCTCGGGGTCAAAGAAGCCTGATGCCCCCTGGGCCCTTGAAATAACTTTGAAAGATAAGCCTGTAATGGCTAGTGACAGCGCCAACGATATAAATGTCGGTGTTGCACTTAGCACTGCACTGCTTCTCCCAGGCGACTTGGAACGAAACGCCGGATTTAGTGAATATGAAAACTACGCTTTGATGCTGCAACACTCTGTTCAAGTAAGTGTTTTTGTCTGGTACTTCTTCTTTCTTTCTCTTTATTTTACACTTAAAAATATTTTTCTAATACTTCTGTTTCCTTCCAGGCCATCCAGCATGCCCACTCTTTCTCCATGCAATCTTTTTAGAACCGTGAAAAGTTAGCCGAGAAAAAGAGAGAAGTTACCTCACTTCAGAAAACAAATAAGGGCCTGCAGTCAAAGATGAAAGTGCTGGAGGACCAGGCCGAGGTCGCCATCAAGGAGAGAGATAATGCCAAGGAAAAAACTGGTGCTGCCGAGGCAGTAAATAAAGTTCTTCAAGCCCAGCTAAAAGAGGCTGAGGATAAGGTGGCTCAGGCCCAGAAGGAGCTTAAAGATGCCTTGGCCACTAAAGCGGCCGAAATAAAAGATGCCGATGAGAAGGCCTATAATCAGGGTATGGCCGATGTGACAGAGGCCTATGAGCAACAAGTGAAGCAGGCATGCAACAGGGGTTTTTCCCTTGGTTGGATGTCCCTTCTTAAGAAGCTCAATGTCCCCGAGGACTCGCTTCTTCGAAATGCCGGCGCCATTCCTCTTCCATTCCCTCCACCGCCACCTCCAGCTCAATCTGAAGATGATTCTGAATCTGAGGATCAGGATGAGGATGAGGCTTTGGTGAGGAAACCCAAGGAGGCCGCTGGGGCCAAGTCCCCTCCTCAACTTGAGCAAGTCCTTGACTTGACTCAAGATGAGAAGGTTGAGGAGGTTCCCAAGGAAACTACCCTTGAGCAGGTATTATCCGATGTTCTTATGGCCGACAAAAGTGTTGATGAAACAATTGCTCAAATTGATGTCGAGATCGCGGCGGAGAAGGCAGCCGAGGTAGCTTCTCAACAGTCCGCCGATGTTGGAGAATCTTAGTTTTCATGTTTTTCTTCTTTTGTCTTTTGTACTCTTGTACTTTTTGTTTTTCGGAAAATGTAAGCTCTGCAAATGGCCGACACGCCTCTTTGTTCTTTTGGATGTCTAATTCAACCTTCCTTCTCTTGAATGCTTGTTGCCTTTGTCTTCTCTTGACTGTTTCTGCATGATTGTATACTTAGAACTTTTTGCAAGTCTTTCCTTCTTTGTGCAACCTTCTCGGGGTGAATTACCTCGGTTAACAATGATATCGGCTATTCTTCAACTTGTAAATTGCTACAAATTTCAACAAGTGTTTAAATAATAATTTCGGTTTTAACTTTAACTTGTAAATTGCTACAAATTTTAACAAGTGAAGATAAACAATTATATCGGCTTAACTTCAACTTGTAAATTGCTACAAATTTCAACAAGTGTTAAGTATCACTTCAGTTTAACTTCAACTTGTAAATCGCTACAAATTTCAACAAGTGCAGATAAACAATTATCTCGGTTTAACTTCAACTTGTAAATTGCTACAAATTTCAACAAGTGAAGATAAACAATTATATCGGCTTAACTTCAACTTGTAAATTGCTACAAATTTCAACAAGTGTTAAGCATCACTTCAGTTTAACTTCAACTTGTAAATTGCTACAAATTTCAACAAGTGAAGATTAACAATTATCTCGGTTTAACTTCAACTTGTAAATTGCTACAAATTTCAACAAGTGTTAAGTATCACTTCAGTTTAACTTCAATTTGTAAATTGCTACAAATTTCAACAAGTGAAGATCAACAATTATCTCGGTTTAACTTCAACTTGTAAATTGCTACAAATTTCAACAAGTGAAGATAAACAATTATATCGGCTTAACTTCAACTTGTAAATTGCTACAAATTTTAACAAGTGTTAAGCATCACTTCAGTTTAACTTCAACTTGTAAATTGCTCCAAATTTCAACAAGTGAAGATCAACAATTATCTCGGTTTAATTTCAACTTGTAAATTGCTACAAATTTCAACAAGTGAAGATAAACAATTATATCGGCTTAACTTCAACTTATAAATTGCTACAAATTTCAACAAGTGAAGATAAACAATTATATCGGTTTAGCTTCAACTTGTAAATTGCTACAAATTTCAACAAGTGTTAAACAATTCTCTCTTCTCTCTGCCCCCTAATGTGAACCTGAGTTCCACTTGGGTTCTCTTTATTCAAAAAACATTATTATGCATAGTTTCACAAGTCGTGGAGAATTATGCTAAGATTTTATTAATGACATCGGCAAAAAATAAAGCAACATCTAATGATAGAAAAATTTCAAATTACAAGTGTTCCAGGGTCTTGGCAATGCTTTGCCCTCATTATCTTCAAGCCGATATGCCCCATTGCCCAATACCGAAGTGATTCTGTAGGGTCCTTCCCAGTTTGGGCCAAGCTTGCCCTCCCTGGGATCCTTCTTGTTGCCGACGACTTTTCTCAGGACTAGGTCACCGACTTGAAATTCTCTTGGATTAACCTTCTTGTCATTAGCTCTAGCAAGCTGTTGCTGGTATGCTGCAAGCTGTATTGCAGCTTTCTCTCTTCTTTCTTCTAGAAGATCTAGATCTCAGGCTAACAGCACATCGTTAGTCCTATTCTCAACTCCCTAGGTTCTGATCCCTGGGATGCCGACCTCCAATGGAATGACTGCTTTTGTGCCATAAGCCATGGCAAAGGGTGATTCCCCTGTTGATCTTCTCAGCGTAGTCTGATATGCCCAGAGTACATTGGGCAATTCGTCTACCCACTTCCCTTTTGCTGCCTGCAGCCTCTTCTTTATCCCATCCAGAATTACTTTGTTGGATACTTCTGCTTGTCCATTGCTTTGTAGAAAACTTGGGGTTGAAAAATAGTTCTTGATTTTAAACTTTGCACATAAGTTTTTGATCAGCTTACTGTCAAATTGAGTCCCGTTGTCTGCAACAATTGCTCTTGGAATCCCAAATCTGGTGATGATATTTCTCCATATAAAGTTCTTGATATCCACATCTCGGATCTCGGCAAGAGGTTCTGCTTCTATCCACTTTGTGAAGTAATCTGTTGCTACCAGCAGGTACTTCCTTTGCCCAGTTGCTTGGGGCAATTGCCCAACGAGATCCATTCCCCATTGGGCAAATGGCCAAGGACTGGATACAGGATTCAGGTCAGCAGCTGGCTGGTGTATCAAAGGTGCAAACCTTTGGCATTGTTCACACTTCTTCAGGTAGGCTTCTGTATCTTTTTGCATGTAGGGCCACCAATACCCCTGGGTAATGGCCCTGTGAGCTAGTGATCTGCCCCAGTGTGGCTTCCACAAATTCCTTCATGAATTTCATACAAAAAATCTTCAACCTGCAGAGGGTGTACGCACCTTAAGAGGGGTCCAGTGAAGGACCTTCTGTAGAGATGTCCTTCTGCTGTCAGACTGAATTTTGCCGACTTCAATCTGATCTTGTGTGCCTCCTTGTGGTCATCTGGCAGCTTTCCTTCTTTCAAGAACGCAACAATTGCGTCCATCCAGCTTGGTCCCATGTCTACGCACATTGCTTCGTGCTCTGTGGCTACTGGTTCAATGCTCAAGCCCGACAAGTATTCAATCATTATTGTCCTTGCTTTTCCTGGTTGTATTGCACTAGCTAGGTTGGCCAATACATCGGCATGGTTGTTATCATCTCGGCTGACTTGAAGCAGTCTGCAGTTCTGGAATAAGGCTGCCAGCCTGATGACCTCCTTTGCGTAGGCCGACATTCTTTCATCTTGGGCTACAAACTCGCCCGTTGTCTAGTTAACTATCAGTTGTGAATCACAAAAAACTATTACCTCATCTGCTTGTACTGCTGCTGCTAGCTTCAGTCCTACAATCAATGCTTCATATTCTGCCTCATTGTTTGAGGCCTTGAATCCCAATCGAATGGACTGTTCTAATATTTCTCCATCTGGAGATATCAGTACTACTCCTACCCCCGCTCCTTGCCGATTTGAACTCCCATCAACGAACAGTTGAAAGGAATCGCCGATGTAAATGCTGCAGGGTCTGGGTTTCTCTTCTTTCTTTTGTTCTTTAGCCTTTGGCTGTGCTTCTGCTTGCTTGTTTGGGCATTGTCTGTCTTGGCTCAATGGAACCCGATGTTCGATGGACTCTGGCGTGAACTTGGCCACGAAGTCGGCCAAAACCTGGCTTTGATTGCAGTTCTGGGCTTGTACTCCAGATCATATTGGCCTAGGGCGACTGCCCATCTGGCTATTCTTCCTGTCAAGTCTCCCTGCTGCAATAGGGATTTTAATGGATGCTCTGTCAGTACCACAATTTTATGGGCCTAGAAGTAATGGTTCAACTTCTTTGAAGCCATTACTAGAGCCAGTGCCAATTTCTCTAAGGGTAGATACCTTATTTCTACGTCGGCTAAGGTTTTGCTTACATAGTACACAGCCTTTTGCTCCCCTTTTTCTTCTCGGATTAGTACTGCGCTAATCGCATGTTCTGAAACTGCTAAGTACAAGAACAGCTCCTCCCCAGGTTTTGGATTCGAAAGAACTGGAGCTGTGGTTAGGTACTTCTTTAGATCAGCTAATGTTTCTTCGCACTCTTCTGTCCAAAGAAAGTCTGTGGCTTTCTTCATTAATTTGAAGAAGGGCTTGCACTTGTCTGAGCTTCTGCTTATAAAACTGTTCAAGGCTGCGGCCCTTCCAGTTAGCATCTGCACCTATTTTGCCGACGTCGGGCTCTTCAGCTCTAGGATGGCCTTGATCTGATCTGGGCTGGCCTCAATGCCCCTCCTGGTCACCAGGTATCCTAGAAACTTACCAGATCCGACTCTAAATGCACACTTCGATGCATTGAGTCGGAGCCGATATGTCTTAAGGATTTCAAAGACTGCTTGTAGATCGGCAAGATGTCCCTCAGGCTCCTTGGTCTTAACGACCATGTCGTCGATGTAGACTTCTACTGTTCGACCAATCAGGTGTTTGAACATCTTGGTTACCAATCTTTGGTAGGTGGCCCCTGCGTTTTTCAATCCAAAAGGCATTACTCTGTAGCAGTATAGCCCTTTGAGAGTGATAAATGCAGTCTTCTCTTCATCTGTTGGGTCCATAGCTATCTGGTGATACCCCCTGTAGGCATCTAGGAAGCTCATCCTTCCATGCCTCGAGGTGGCATCCACTAGCTGGTCAATCTTAGGTAGAGGGAAGCTGTCCTTGGGGCAGGCTTTGTTTAAACTAGTGAAGTCTACACAGACCCTCCATTTACCGTTCTTCTTCTTTACCACCACTGTATTGGACAGCCATGTCGGGTAGTGAACTTCTCTAATGGCCCTAGCCTCCAGAAGTCAGTCTACTTCTTCTTCTACCACTTCGACGTGCATCAATGTTGGTCTTCTGGCTCGTTGAATTACAGGTTTGGCCGACCTATCAACATTCAGTTTGTGGCAAGTGACCTCGGGGTCAATGCCAGGCATTTCATAAGGTGTCCAAGCAAACACCTCAATATTTGTTCGCAGAAAAGCCTCCAACTCTTTTTCCTCTTCTTCGGCTAAGCCTGAGCCGAAAAGAAAGAAGCGTTCTTCATCCCCGTCCTGGACGAAGATTTTCTTCAGTGCCTCTTCGCTCTTCTCGGCTGGCTCCTTGCCGATGTCTTCTAGGACTTCTACGTCCTCATCTTCAATTTCTGCCTTTTTTGGCTCTCGTATGCTGCAGGTTGATTTCATTGTTGCCATGGAGCAATTCTTCGCCTGCAGCTGATCGCCCCTGACTTCCTCTATCCCATGTTCTGTTGGGAATCGCAATAGTTGATGCAATGTTGAGGGAACTGCTCTCATTACATGCAACCATGGCCTTCCCAAGATGATGTTGTAAGGGGAGGGTGTGTCAATGATGGTGAATTCTGTCTTGATCTTCCTGGTGCCAACCTGCACCTCCAAGTTTACTGCTCCCAGTGGCCATGTCGGCGTTCCATTGAACCCAACCATTGGGCCATTGGATTGTTTCATGTCGTCTGGGTGAAGGCCGAGCTCCTTGTAACATCGGACGTACATGATGTCACAAGAGCTGCCTTGGTCTATCAGGATGCGTTTCACTTGGCACTCCCCAACCTGGAGGGATACTACCAAGGCATCATTATGCGGATGCTGGACCATCTCTAGGTCGGCTTCAGTAAAGGTTATCATTGGTTCTTGACATCCTTCTACCCGATGTCTTTTCTCCCCGACTTGATAGACATGTTGTAGGTGTTTTACCTTCTGGGTCTCCCCTCTGATTTCGTTTTCGTTGACCTTTGAGTGAATCACATTGACTACCCGAGGTCCTCCTGCCTAAGGTTGCTGTGCTGGGAGAGGCGGAGCTGCTGGTGCTTGAGGCAATCTTGCCTGTTCTTCTCTTGTTCTGGCCTCATCGACCAGATCTCTCAGATGGCCTTGCCTTACTAAGTCTTCTAAGTGTGCTTTCAGGGCTCTGCAACCCTGGGTTGTGTGCCCCTCTTCATTGTGGTAGGCACAGCGCCTGCCGACGTTCCTCCCCATGAATTTCCCTGGTGCCCTTGCTGGTGCCCTAAAATAGGATTGGTTTCGTATTTGTTCCAAGACTTTGTTAATTAGGGCCCGGAACACAGTCGTTACCGCCTGTGCAGCCCTTAGTTCTGTTTCATGTTTGTTCGACCCGTTGTTACCTCGGCCTCGCTTCAGCGAGCCGTTTCCTTTTTCTTGCTTTACCTCCTTAGTTCCCGATGTATCTTCCTCGGCTCTGACATACTTCTCGATTCTCGCCATGAGCTCTTCCATGCTTTTTGGCAAAGTTTTTGCCAAAGACTTCCGTAGTAAGTAGTTGTCTTTCAGACCGTTCTTGAATGATACAACCGCCACTTCTTGATTACATTCGGGTATTCGGTTGAATACCTCGTAGTACCTTTTCGCATAGGCCCTAAGGCCTTCATCCTTGCTGATCTTCAAGGCCATCAGTGCATCCACCCTCAATGGCTGCAGCTTGTTTGTCACGAACCTGGTTACGAACATCTCAGCCAGGCCTTCCCACGTCTTCACGCTTCCCTTCGGTAGTTTGTGGAACCAGTCTGATGTAATCTCCCCGAAGGATAAGGGGAACACTTTGCAGAGCAACGGCTCGTTCCCACTATATAATGCCATTGAGTTCAAAAATAATCCGACGTGGAAATTGGGGTCTGACTTACCATCGTATATTTGAAACCTCAGCATGCTGAATCTCTTCGGCGCTTCAAACCTATCCAATTCCACTGAGAATGGTGTTCTCGGCTTATCTGGGGAAGTTACCTCGGCGTAGTCATTCTGTTGCTTCCTCTTGAGGTAATCTCTTAAATCCTCTTTTGTCCTCCCAGGAGCTCGGCTATCCCCTCCTTTCAATCTTTTTGGTGCACTACTTTCGGCTTCGTGGTGAGTCCTCTTCGACCCTTCTCCATGAATTGTGTCGAAGCACAGCGCCTGTCCCTGAACATGCCGATGTCCCTTGGGATCCGCCTCCTTCGTATGATGTGTTCTCCGTGATTCTTCTCTTCTTGGCTCCCTTCGTCCGACCTCCCTAGAAGGTTGGTGAGAGTGTCTTTCGCTCCCGTTGTGTTGAGGGGCTATAGGGATTGTTCTTTGCCCTCCCTTCTGGGCATTGGCTGCTGGAATCGGCGTGTCCTGCAGCGGGAATGGCGGCTGCATGACATTATTTTGCATCATGAAATTGACAATCGACTGCAGGTCTGCCAATTTGTTTGTCATCTCCTTCATCTCTTCGTCCCTCCGCAGGCATCTATCCTTCCATACCTGGAGGTCATCTTCGTTGTAATAGCCACTTCGATCTGGTTTCTTTGGTCCTCCGCTAGTCTGGTCGACGTCCTTCACTCCGTGATTCTGATCACGAGTTTCTACATTGTATTCGTCTCCTGTGACATCCAGGTCAATAGGTCTCCCACTCCCAGCAAGAGTGTCGTCCCCAATCTTTTCTTTCTGTCCGTTGCTGGCCATCTATTCTCCTATCTTTCCCACAGACGGCGCCAAATTGTGTGGGTGATTTTCTGATCACACTGCCCGTTCAGTAATTAGCTAGAGAGCACCGGCAGAATAGATGACACTTGGCCAACTTGTAACAGAAAGAGAAGATTCCGGCGGTGGTTCGTCCACCCGAGGGCACTCCGACGATCAAATCAGTATATCTCTCAAAGATAATCCAGTGCTAAATTCACTGCTTAAAGTATAAATTGCGTACCTTAGACCCATGGGGGTGCCTCTCTTTTATAGTTTACTCAATCCTAGTCCCACTAGAAGCCTGACTTCTATAGACTCTCATTTAGTGCTTACTTTGGACTCTACAAGAGATAAGGATAGACTCCCTAGGAATACTATCCTTATCCATCTTGAAGTCTTTCTTCATTCTAGGACTCTTGTCCTTTATCTGCTCATCTCGAATTCCGATATCTTCGCAGGTAACCTCGGCAACACCCGAGATAACCTCGGCAAACGACCAGCCCACGTGGCACCTCGGCTGACACGTCGGCGTCACCTTACCACGTGTCGATACTCAAAAAATATTTCCCCACAATGTCTATATTTTATTTATTTTTATTTTTTTCTTAATTATAAATTTTAAAACATAGCCTATAGGTGAAGTGCAAACCAATGTATTGGCTGCTCCAATCCCAACTCCAGACCCAATCGCAAAAAACGGGTCAACCCAAAATCCAATCCACGAATATTCAGTTTACTATTCACCGACAATGCGATCTCGATGAATCAATCATTGCACTGTTCAATCACAACATAAACAAACAATCACCAGTGTACTGAATCTACTCACATTCACTTCTGAATTGTTTATACCCAAAAAAAAAAAAAAAATCTCTCACTACACTTTGGCACGTATACTACTTCTGAAGATTCCACTGCAAAACCCCCATTTCTCACTGACCCAATTGCTCTCTTTGCCTTTTTAAACTGTTTTGTTTGCCACCCAGATGAGGATTCTGTAGATATGAAGAGATTCAACAGAAATTTCATTGATCCACATCGAGATCCGGTGAACGCCGTCGTTTCTCGGGTTCCGGAGAGCAAATGGGGCTTGAATCCGCTGAAGTTGATGGGGGTTTTCGTTGCTTGTTTGATGGGTCTTTCGGTTCTGTTTTCTGTGTCTGTGCTTTTGAGGGACCCACTTTCTGATGGCATTTGGGTTGGGGCTGAAGCTAGGGTTCTTGAAGTGAAGCCTCAACAAGAAGAAGGTACTTAGATTTTTATGGGTTTGTGATTTTGATGTGAATTTACACCGTTTTGCCTCCAGCATTTCTATTTTTGCTTTATTTTGTAGTTAATTTTGTGTTATGGTGAATTGGAGTTTAGGTCATTTCATTGGTGAGTAAAGGTATGAAAAGTAAACGACTTGAATAGTTATTTCTAGTAGATATTATGTTCTTGGTTAATGGAGTAGTCAAGAACAACTTTTATAGGGTAATTGGTAGCAATAAGTACACAAATGGTTACAGAACCGGATACATAATGTATATTAGAAAGATTGAGAATTTTTCAAAAATGGACTCCCTTAACAAATCCTGTAAAATCTTGTCTATTCATTTGTATTACAGATTTGGTTTATGTGTTCGTAATAGAACTGAATTGGCAATGATCATGATTTAGAAGTGATAGTGGTAGATGAAATAAGTTTAATTTCTATTTGAAGTTGATTCATAAATTGAACTCTATTTGTTTGAGCAATTAATCAAAAAAATTATTGAATTATATAATAAATGATCCTTGATTGTAACTTCTTTGAAACATGCCATGGACAACATGCTTTTATGAATATCAGAGTGGGCTTTCGAAAAATATCTTTGGTTCTGCCTATAGATGAGCAAAAATAATTGGAATTTATATCACAACCAGCATTCATCAAGGAAAGAATGTTGCCTTGGAATGTAGAGCATAATTGGCTAAATGAGCATTCATCATGTGGATGTTCACAGCCTCGGATAACTGGATTGTATTGCCCCGAAATCCTTTGATTGTTTTCCTGAATGGTAAAAGCCGTTGCTGCTCTGTAGACAATTCTATGACTTTTCTCTCTTTTGCATTATATAGCTTGATCTTTCGATGATTGACAATCCTAGGATTTTTCCAATTGAAAGCTTATTGTTCCTCCTTTGGATAAAAACGAGTGCCTTCAGAATCGGTAGTAGTCCAGTGGAATGGGGTGCACCTTTGAATGAATTGTAAACTCAGACATCTTAGGGTCAACTCCTCTCTGATGTTGTACCTGAACTTAACTGATACACGTGTCGTGATTTTGTTTGGGGATAGCTGTACTGTCCTATCTAAGATCTCACCACTTAGTTTAAAATTTCCGCTTCTTATTATGCAAGTTTGTTGTATGATCTTTTGCTTCTGTAGCCACTCTTAGGCTGTGTTTGGATCATGGGTGGCCAAATTTGTAATCCAAACACAACCTTAAAACAACAACATATTATGCTTGCGCTGTCATATTTTAGTTTTATATTTGGAAAAATAATTTATTTACCACAAAAAGTACGTTACTTAATTATTAAAAAAGAAAAAGAAAGTACATAGTTCCTGTTTAACGTTAATTTTTGTCTTTGTTAGCTTCTCAGATTTTAATATAGAAAAAGAAAACATAATCTCTCTCTCTCTCTCTCTCTCTCTTATTTTTTTTTGGGCTAGTTATGGGTTTTTCAGAAGATGATTCTTCTCAGCCTGCCGAGGTGCCTAAAGATAAACTACTTAATGGCCTGCTTGCTTCTGGATTCGACGAAAGATCTTGTCTCAGTAGATATCAGTCGGTACTTTATGGCAAATCATTAACCCATAAACCGTCTTCTTACCTTATCTCCAGGTTACGAAGCTACGAAGATCTCCATAAACGATGTGGACCATTCACTGTATCTTATAACAAAACCATGGAGCAACTTAAGTCCGGCCAACAAACCGGTCCCACTGATTGTAACTACCTAGTATGGATATCATTCAGTGGTCTCGGGAACAGGATACTAACCCTGGCTTCAGCGTTTCTTTACGCTCTCCTCACCAACCGGGTCCTACTTGTTGACCGTGGAGTCGATATTGCTGATATCTTTTGTGAACCATTTCCCGAGGTCTCTTGGTTACTCCCAACAGATTTCCCCATTACCGCTCAGTTCAGTAGCTTCAATCAAAAATCAGATCTCAGTTATGGGAATATGCTGAAGAAAAACCCAACTCAGACAGAAGTACCACCCTTTCTCTATCTTCATCTGGTCCACGATTATGACGATCAGGATAAGCTTTTCTTCTGTGATCAAGAGCAAGATTTTATCAAGAAAGTACCGTGGTTGATTATGAAAACCGACAACTACTTCATCCCTTCTCTCTTTTTCCGTCTTTTGAGCAAGAATTGAGAAATCTCTTCCCAGAAAAAGAAATGGTTTTCCACTTCTTGGGTCGGTACCTCTTCCACCCCACAAATCAAGTGTGGGGACTCGTTACCAGGTACTACCGAGCATATTTATCTAAAGCTGATGAAAAAATAGGCATCCAAATCAGAGTCTTTGATACGGGGGTTGGACCATTTCAACATGTTTTAGATCAAATCATAGCTTGTACCTTGAAGGAGAATCTACTACCCGGAATCAACCCAGAGGAGCATATCATCAACCCACCCGGAAAGCAGAACACGAAAGCAGTGTTAATGACATCTTTGAACTCCGGGTACTTCGAGAAAGTACGAGACATGTATTGGGAACATCCAACCGTGACCGGGGAGTTTATTGGCGTTTACCAGCCGAGTCACGAAGGGTATCAACAAACTGAAAAGCGAATGCACAATGTGAAGGCGTGGGCAGAAATGTATCTTCTGAGCTTGACCGATAAGTTGGTCACGAGCTCATGGTCCACTTTTGGATATGTGGCTCAGGGTCTTGGTGGGTTGAAACCATGGATCCTATACAAGCCCGAGAACCAAACTGCTCCCAATCCGCCTTGTCGTCGAGCCATGTCAATGGAACCTTGTTTCCATGCCCCTCCCTTTTATGATTGTAAGAAGAAGACCGGGGTCGACACCGGTGCACTTGTTCCTCATGTGAGGCATTGTGAAGATATGAGTTGGGGTCTCAAGCTGGTTGATCAGAATGATTGAGGGAGGGAATATTTCTTCTTGTTGTAAAGTAGAATCAGAAAATTTTTCAATATGGTTATAGACCCTTAAGAACTATTTTGTGAGGGTGTGTGATAAACTAGTTACTCTGAGTTTGGCTTATGATTCGCTCGTGTTTGAGATTAACATGTGAGGAAAAATGAGTTATGTTTTGCAGCTTTTTATTTTCTTTCTCGAGCTCGGCTTGACATAACTTGGTCGGAAAAATTCAGCAGTGTGCTATTTATTATATTAAATTTAACATAATATTATTTATTATGTCAAATTTCGCAGGATAGAAATATTTTGTCAAATTTTAGTTTGATAAATGTTTGACTATTGATTTTTTAAAATTTATTATATTGTCCTTAAAAAACATTTCATATCATTTAATTTTTTTTAAAATATAAATTCAATAAAATTAATATAACAAAACATTTTTTTTAATAAAAAATGCGCACACACACTTATCAATCACAAAACAAGGATGATCATTTATGGCCCATGTTGGGTTTTTGTGTGGGTTGTTTGTGTATGACCATTTTGTTTTGAAATCAATTCTCATGGTGGTAAAAATATGTTTTCATGAATAGCTTTTGGGACACTATGATTTTTTATTTTATTTTTAAAGAAGATAATTTATGGTTACGTTTTAGAACATGAGAAACATTATATCAATAAATAGCAACATTACATAAGTAAGATCTCAAAACGTCAGCCCAACCAAATGACAAAACAAAAAATAAATCAAATCAAACCAAGCCAAGCCTTAAGTTTCATCAAATGAGGTCGGCTTAACAAAACAAAAAATCAGCAACAAAAAACAAATTCGCTAAAAAAACAACAACGATTCAGGAAAAACCACCGATCTTCTCGAAGATATGGTCTGATAAGCAAGATCTGTTTGAAAGCTCGCCGTCCCCGTTGACGTCATTCCTGTCGCTATTGCTCAACTCCTCCTCCGCCGCCGCCGGACATCAAATACCGTCAAAAACTAGAGTTGCGAAGGAAGTATGCCCACAATGATATGGGAGAAGGCTTGAGAGATGAGGAAACCATTATGGGTGTCGAAAATTCAAAAATCTATGTCGAACTCGGAAGAGAAAACTTTCAAACCCCTATTTCAGACATAAAAAGTCCAGATCTACACTCTAAAACTGTAGATCTATACTCTATGGCCCCGTTTGTTTTGGGAGATAGAATGGAGGGGATTGATAGTGAGGGGATTAATAGTGAGGGGATTGTTAGTGAGGGGATTGATAGTGAGGGGATTAATAATGAGGAATTGTTAAATTATTTTTATATAAAATAATAAAACAAATTAAAAAATATAAAAAATTAAACATTATATTTAAAAAAAAATTCCCAATATATAAAAAATAAAAAAATTTCTAATCCCCTCACTATTTTCTAATACCATCTCTACCTCATCCTTACCAATCCCCCTTCCTCCTCCTTACTAATCCCAAGGGATTACTAATCCCCTCCATACCTCTCAAAACAAACACTCCATTCTTAATCCCCTCCTCACTACCAAACCCAATACCCTTGCTATATCCCCAAACAAACGGGGCCTATGAGTGTAGATCTACACTTAGAAATATAAAGTGGATCGCCAAAGTGTCGTCAGAGCACCCAAAAATCACCTAAAGAGATAGGCTCTACTCCCTCTCTGTGGACATTAATAATTTCTGGTTATTAGGTTACTGGACGGTGCTTTAACCACTATTGCTTTAGGGTTTTTTTTTTTTTTTTTTTTTTTTTTTTTTTTTTTTTGGGGGGGGGGGGGTGTTGGGTTGGTGGTTTCTAAGCAGTAGCTATTGGGTTAAAACCAAAAACCTAGCTGTAAACTTTTTGCATCAAAACAGTAGATCAAAATCGCAACCTTAGATTTAACTTCCCTACAACCTAGAATACCAAAGATCGATTACTAGCAACAAGAGAGATGGAGGAGACAAACAGAGGAGAAGGGAAGAGAGACAGGAGGAGACATACCGCAATCTAGCATCGAAGCTCTGTGACCGGTGTCTGAGAATCCAATGAAATGATATGGGTTCTTTTCTATGTATTGTAGAGGCAATTTTTGTCCAATAGGAAAAATGAAAGGAATGGAATGGCGAAATGATCATTCCATTTGGAATGCCTATTGCGTATTTGTTTAGCAAACCAAACATGGGAATGGTCATTCAACTCTTACCTTTATTACTATGACACTCTTACCTTTATTACTATGAACCAAACGTAGCCATAATGTTTTATGTTTTTATCAGAACTCACTATCTCGTTATGGGTGTCATTACCATGTTGACATGTTCCCCTTCTCATCAATGTTTATAGAAATTTCGGTTGTGTTTGGTTTAAAAATTTGGAGAGAGATTTGGAAATGGAAAGAAAAAAGATAAGTGAAATATAAATAATATATACCTACATCTCACCTAATTTCACACACCTTTTTCCTTTTTCTTTTCAAATTCCTCTCTAAATCCATGAACCAAACACAGCCTTAAGGATCAATGAATTCCATGTCAACCCTTGATTATCTAGTGATTTTTAAACAGAAAGTAGACTACAATGAAAACCAAAAACCAATAGTTATAACACAATATATTCATAAGAACTCTACGATATATTCATAACAAAGACAGCAGAAAATTCATCATGCCAAGTCTCAGACAAACAAAGACATAAATATTACTTCGATTTTCACGGTTGCTAATTCGACACAGCCTTATTTGAATGCCACATTCTATCAGTTCTTCCTCCCTTCGGATAAGATAATGTGGTATCCATGTCTGTAACCATCAAAAGCATAATGCAGTTAGCTAAGTCTGAGCAATATGAATATAAGATTGAGCTAAAACACATGGTTAGCAGGTTTGCGGAGCAAGCATCAAGACTCTAAAAATTAAAAAAAAAAACTTACGTGGATTTAAATGGTGCACTAGTAACTCCAACAGGTGTGTTGAAAGCAACATCCTGGAACGGACCAGCCATCTTACCACGTGGAAACCATCCCAGGTCTCCACCCTTCTTCCCTGATGGACATTCTGAATATTCCGCTGCTAGCTGAGGGGGGAAAAAACAGAGAAAAGTAGTATAGATGCATGTCAGCTTAATGGCTCAGTTCAATGTTCTTGAAATAATATCTGGGCCAAAAATTTTCTTTAGCAGAAGTTAGGGCAGACAGAGACAACCGTTTTCTTGTGTGCATGTACAAAATTAGGGGTAATTTGTTTCCAAATTGACTAGGTTAGGTCAAAATTATGAACTCCTTGGAAGCATAAATAAAAACCAAATCAATGGACAATTGGATTGGGTTCATCAAGGGAGGCATTTCAGACCTTTGAACGATCATAAATTATTCCAAAAAACATAAAAGAATCAATAGGGTTATTCCCTCAGTTTCAAACAAACAATTGCTACATACCCAAACTTTCTTCAAGTGCAAAAGTTTCAAACTAAATGTGCTAAAAAAAAAAATTAAAAAAAAAATAAAATTAAAAAAAAAAAATTCAGAACACAGTAGGTTAGGTTAATAAGTAAGGATTCACCTTAGCAAACTCAGCTGGTGGAACTTTGTCTCCATTACTAAGCCAGCCATCTTGCAGCTTCTTGTATGCTTCATTAATCTTCCCTTGCTTTTCGCATAAGATATGCCTTGCTAAATGATTTAAAAAGTAAAAAATAAAAGAACTATACAAATCAGGAGACTAAACCTACCGGATAAATTGCAGTTAAAAATAACATTAAAAGCTCCTGAGAAACATAATAAGGGGAAGAACCAACCTTTGACATATGTGCAGGTGCCAAGCCCATCTGCCGCCTTCCCACCTTTTCCTTTACCTTTCGCAGCACCATCATCACTTCCACTGGCTGCTTGTTTACCCTTCCCTTTCCCTCCTGAATCCTTTGGTTTCGCGTCCTTACCCATGACTATTCAACCTTCTACCTTAAAATCACAATACGAAGACCTTCTTAATTAACAAGGAATGAAAACTGGAAGAGATTAAAATCACACATCAGGAAGCAATAATAGCTTAACGGTAAGCCAACTAAAATGACCATTATTACATGGATAATGGATGTGTTCAAGGAAAAGATTTGCTTGATCACATTCCCAAGAAGAAACATCACTTCAGGGAAAACGGACTAAAAATTACAAGAATGAGAGTAAAATATGGAAAATTCTCCAGTGTGCAATGCACACCGTATGCAACCGTACCACAAAATTACCTAAGTTTTCACGAAGTTACATTAGTGATCTCACAAAAAAGCATAAGTTGAACACGAATTTGTGTTCAACTTACGCATTTTTGTGAGATCACTAATGTAAGTTCATGAAAATTTACATAATTTTGTGGTAGGGTTGCATACGGTGTGCATTGCTCACCAGAGCTTTACCTATAAATATATATAAATGATTGAGCCAGTAATGAAAAGAAACAGTAATAGAGAGCTCTAAATCCACCACTAGTGAGGTGGAAATTGAAAAAAAAAAAAAAAAAAATACAAAATCAAGGCACAGTACACGTGGCAGTGGGTGGGACCCCCTGCCACATCATTAGAGCCACCACTAATTAGTGGTCTAAAACATTTTTGGAAAAGAAAACATATAAAGAAGAAGAACAGACTATGGAGAACACATAAAAAAATATAGCCAAGTTGGACAAGAAATCAGAAATAGGAGAGCAATGGACTCCAAACAATAGAATAAACAAAAAAAAACTTTGCAGCTGAGCTAGCAAAGGAAATCAACACTCAAGAGTCATGAGATAATTTATGATCTTCAACTTCTTTCTAATGATGACTCTGAACATGTTAGTATACACAAAATAGTCAAATATGATGCACAATTATATAAAGAGAGACCATTCTAAAAATATTGCAACTTCAAATTTTTAATTGGGATATACACTAACACAATCATTAATAATGTGTTCGGAATGAAATTCAAATAATATTGGTGATATGTAATTGCAAAAGCATTTCAAAGAAAGAGTTCAAAAGGAAATGTGGAGAAAATAGGCTACCCAATGTTAGAGACAAGTTGAGCAAAATAGTAGATTGTTCAAGCTTGGTTTAAAAACTTGACAAGTTTTAAAATGTGTTCAAGCTTGGCTTATTTATATAATGAGCTGATCTCAAACGACCTTTTATATACTAAACACCAATTGAGCTCAACTACCTCGTTGGTTCAATTTACAACCCTACCTATCAAATATCCTAACCCATAACCAAGATTTTCACCAATCAAACAATACCCAATCTCGCGCATTGATAATATGCAAATCTCCCTATTGTTGAGAAATATTCCCATCAGTTCTCGAATCACGGCACATTCCATCTCCATCAAAACACACATTTAGCTTCTCTCCAGGAATTGAATATGGCTAGGTCACCCTAAACAATCTTCTAATCATGGGTAAACAAAATCAACATGTAAACCAAATTCAACAAAAACATAGAAACAGTAGCAATTTGTCATAGAAACAGAAAACCCAGAATTAAATCCAGCATAGAAAGTCCACAGAGCAAACTATACCACTGTATCAAGCACAAACACACACATATATAGTTATTTGAGAAAACAAACCCAGAAACAGAATTAAAAGTCTAATCGAATGGAGTGAGTGACCCACAGAGAAATCATAAGGGAGAGTGCTAAATTCAGAATTAGTAAAGCGATCGGGGAGTTGGGATTCACCTTCTATTCGATTTACGGCTCTGGGAAGAAATTCGACGGCACAGTCTGAGAAGAAGATGAACTCGATGGGGGGTCTAGAATAGTGGAGAGATGAAAGGGACATTTATTTATTAATTTTTTATTTTATTTTATTTTGTTTGTAGCTTTTTACTAGTTTTAGTGATATTATTTTATAAAATAAATAAATTACGCTAATCAAGCTTGAAGCATAGAAAAAATAAAATAAATTTTATAACTTTGGAATAATATATTGATTTCATAACAGAAATAAAATAAATTTTATAACTTTGGAATAATATATTGATTTCATAACAGTTATTGAAATTACTCAAAAAAAAAAAATTTAAAAATTATCCAAACTAAGGCAAAGTGTGTAGACCTAAAATAAACAAACAAAAAAATTGATGTAAAAATATATAATAATATGATTTTTCTATTTACACCTTTAATGAAATACTGATAAAAAATTAGCCACCGATGTTGGAAATTTTCACAAGCGCAGAAAAATTGGCCAAACAAAGTCTGCGACGGTTGGTGGCTGTGACCCGCCACAGCAGTAGGTAGTGGTGATGAAGTAGAGAAAAGAGTGATATTCAACAAATATGGTATTGAATGAGTAACATCTGTTATATTTCAATAGATATGTAGTTTGGTGAATTTCAACAAATAAAAAAATATACTTGCTGAATTTTAATAGATAAGACAAATTTGATAATTTCAACAGATAGACAGATAGGCTCTTTCTCTCTCTCTTTATTATTTTTCTCCTCTTAAAGTTTTCAGTTGAAGTAGCTGCTGGTAGAGATGAGCAGTGGATATTCTGATCCGTCCAAACCAACCGAACTGAACTAAACCGATCTGTCGCATTTTGGAAGAATGCGTGATGACGAGTGGACGGTTGCGGATTGAATTTTTTCAATCTGTCTAATTTTGGACGGATAACGGGTTTGAGATTCCTTTAGCCGCAACCGAACCACCAAACCACGAGCACCCCTAGTAATTTCTAAGACTTTGTGTTTTCAATTTATTTAAATATTTTGTATGTATTTTCAATTGAAAAAGAGTTTAGATATTCTGTTGTATTTTCAATTTATTTTCTATTACCCAAAAAGCAACCCAAGAGGGGTGGTGAATTAGGTTTCTACAAATTAAAATTAATAATACCCTAATAAAATTAACTACTAGTACAACAAATTATTAACAAGTACAATGATGAACTTAGCAGTAAATAATCAAGCAAAATAACAATGAAGTATAACTAACATACAGGGTAAATTAAATGATTAACACATGAATTTTAGATAGCTATAGTAGTAATAGGAAAGTAAAGAGATTAGGGAAGATGAGACAAATAGATTTATAATGGTTCGGCTTCAACCAAGCCTACATCCACTCCTCAAGTTTCACTTGAGATTTTCCACTATCTTCTAGCTTCACAGGGGTGCTACCAATTTCATAAACATGGAGCAATCCTCCATAGATTTTACACAAACTTCATAAGCCCAAACCCTTGCAAATCTTAAGTGATTCACAATCACTCTTAAGATTTTAAAAACACAGTGTTTGCAACGTTTTTATAAGATGAAATGGTATTTTTGCTTTCAAAGAAAACTTACAATAAATATCTCTCCCAGATGGATATATAAAATGAAGCTCTGATTTTTCTATAAACCTCACATAGGAAAGATAGGCTTAAAACTATACATCTCAGTGTATAATTTCTGAAAGAGAATGTAAACAAAAATTGAAGAACACTCCTCAGAAAATTTTTCAGAGAATAGATGTGAGTGATTATAAATCAAAGAATATTTTCTGGTTTTTTGTTCTAACTTATTTACATTAGAGGTTTTGGTATATATAATGAAACTTATAACTGTTTATAGCCGTTGTATTCATTTGAATTTATAGCCGTTTATAACCGTTGTACTCCATCATTACTAATTTGAATATCTTCCACTCCATCATTACAAATTTGTATTCATTTGAATTTATAACCGTTGTACTTCATCATTACTAATTTGAATATCTTTCACTATATCATTACAAATTTGAATATCTTCCACTTGAACCTTTTAAACTGCTGCTGTGCTGGGCTATTTGAACCTCTGTTTTTGGGTTGTTTGAACCTCTGTTTTAGGCTGTTTGAACTCCTGATTTAATCAAATATTAAATACATTCTAACAACATTTAGGATAAATGTTTATATGATAAATAATGAGACAAAATAAATTTTGATTCTATTTTTTTTTCTTTCAAATAAATTAAAACATAATTAAATAAATCATCAAAATAAATTGTGAATTCTATTTTTCTTTTCAAATAAATAAAAATATAATTAAATAAATCATCAAAATAAATTGTGGATTCTATTTTTCTTTTCAAATAAATAAAAATATAATTAAATAAATCATCAAAATAAATTTTGGATTCTATTTTTCTCTTTCAAATAAATTAAAACATAATTAAATAAATCATCAAAATAAATAAGTCTAACAATCTCCCCCTTTTTAATAATGGCACACAATGATATTTTGATTTGATTTGGGAGTAAGAAAAGCTCCCCCTCAAGTCATGCTCCCTGAATTCATTTCTAAATACATAACATCATATAATTTCTCCCCATTTGATATTATCGAAAGGAAATCATGGGTCAGAATCTGGAAGATGATGAGGAAAATGATAGTGATAAATGGCATCAAAAAATAGATAATCAAAACATATATATGCATATATACATACACATACAACTCTCTCGCGTGTCTCTTTTTCCTTTGATAAACGCGTTTGACACGCGACCTCACTTTTGCGTCATTGGCCGACAAAAGATATTCTCCTCGATTGCTGCTCGCCTCGACTATCTCTCCTTCCTTGTCTTCTTCTCTTCAGCCTCTTCTCTTCAGCCCTCTTCTTAATCACACTCGTCTGCTTTTTCTTCTTCACTTCATTCTCTTCTATCTCTTCTTCATCACTCTCTTCGATCTTCTTTACCACTCTTTTCTGTTGCTTCGCAACTCATTTCTTTTACACCTCTTGCCTCTAAACCATGGCTTCCTCATCCCGTCCCCTTATTCTATTTCCGGACCTGAACGATCCCATAAGCTCTGCTGGCCAAGTGCCCCAGCTCCTACTCTTCCCAACCTTCCTATGATGTCAATTGAGCAAATAATGGCAACTCAATCAGACATTGAAGCCTATCATTTCACACTGACGTCTTATATGGAGACGGTGACTGCAGTCACAAAATTGGCTCACCAATTACAGAACAGGACGAATGAGCTCCATCAGGTCAACGCCCAACTCTCTTTGCTCCAGCGTATGTACAAGGATGCGCGAGCAGAAATGGGCTCACTGAAGGTCGAAAATAAAGAGCTTAAAAGGAAGACCACCTCCATGGTCCGATTTGGAGCAACGTCGTTCTTAGCCTTTGATAATCGGCGGGGAGTGCTCGCTCCCGACGAAAACACGGGGGCAGGAACGTCAAGCATCGCCCAAGGTGATAAAAAGAAGAAGAAAGCGGTGGAAGAGGCGAGTAAGTAAGATCGGTGTATGGCCGTAAAAAAAATGAAAGTTTTTTTTATTTATTTATGTAAATATGTTTATTTTGATCAGCGTATGGCCGTAAAAAAATAAAGAGTGTAGTTTTTTTTATTTATTTATGTAAATATGTTTATTTTGATCAACGTATGGCCGTAAAAAAATGAAGAGTGTTTTTTTTTATTATTATGTAAATAGTTGTATTTTGATTTGTTGTTGCTTTTATCATGCTATTTCAATCTATTTTCAAACAAGAGCCAAGGAGAGACCAAATTGTTAATGAGTATATGAGAAGCATTTGAGCATGATCTAATTCTCAATTTCTTAACAAGAGCATACAAATATGAAGATTTAAGCAAGAGCATACCAATCTCAAGACTATAATAGACATAACAGTGCATAGATCAAACAAGGTTGCCAAGCAAGAACATAAATATGGAACTAAAGTTCAAGTCACTCTTTCTTGAGGAAAACAATCTTCCCTCTTACATTATCAACAACTAATCAGTCAAAGGTCATGTTGTAAGAATTAAGATACCAAAAGTATAGAGATATCAAAATAATCAGAGATACTAAAACAATCAAGTCTCTTTTTCTCCCCCGATAACATTTTCAAACAAAATCAAGTACAAGGAGGGAGTATGATACAGCATATCGGATGAAAGAATGTAAGTCTCATTATAGCACAAATAATCATCTATATCAAGGTAGCTCTATGATACCAAAAAAAATGATAGCACATAATGATCATACAATTGAAGCTCATACCATTTGACAATAATGGGCAAAAAAAAAATAGTAACATGTGAAGGTGCAAGCCCATAAGTTTGATATCAAAAACAGAATAGAAACTGAGAGGATTTTAAAAAATAATCAAGTTTAAATTCTTCCCCTTGTTTCATTTGGCAAAATTAATAGGAGATATAATAAATGAAAGCTCATAACTAAAATGTTCTCCTCAATAATATCAAATAAGATGCTCCAAAAATGATACCAACATGCAATCTACCAAGGATACCAATATGCAATCTAGAAGATTTAACAATCATAGTTCAAGTATTATGTAGAATATCAAATATTGCTCATAATAGGTTAAACTCAATATAATCTCATGGAGCTAATGTAAATCTAAAAAATGAAGCATGTTCAAGGTAAAAGCAATCCATTATGCTAAGAAAAATCATAAATTTCAATAAATAGCACACATTTTAAGCATAGCATGATTTTTAGGCAAGAGTATCATCAAAGAGTATACATTGCAAATCATATAAAGCATAATCAATCTTTTTCATATCAAAGTAATAACAGTATTAGCTCAAAGGATATAAGATATAATTTTTACCTCAAAAGCTTAAGAGAGTATATGAGGCCTACATTAGCTTCAAGAGATGGAAGCTTTTTAATCTTCAATTTTCTTTCATAAGGAGTTCATCTCAAAAGGGTTTAACAAGTATGTTAGCAAAATGATTTCTCCCCCTAAGTTGGTGCTACCATTTTCTAATGTGATTTGTGTAAATATAACATTCATAGAACAATTATTATTACTCAATAAAAATACAGCACAAATCACTTCTTATTACAAACTCAAAAAGTGAAAAATAATTCAATGATCAAACAAGAGTTTGGAATGTTATTTTCATAATTTTCAAGTTGTAGCACATAACATAATATGCATAAGAAAATAGAGTTATGCTCTTTGTTTTATTAAAAAATGATGTAACAATCTCATTTAATCACATAACATTATCAAGAGGCATTTTCATCAATTCAATCCACATACTTAAATGTGATAAAACATTTTACTCAATGTGGAACACAACATGAATGCTATAAAACAACTGATTCAATAATTTATCAATTAAAAGCATTTCATGAGATGTATGGCCAATATAATCCATATTCAAAAGATATTCAATAGGATAGATGCAATGTCTACTACAAACGTATGATACTTCTTTTCATTTATACATTGTTGATGGATCATAATCAACGAATTTCATAACTCATTCAAATATTCCAATGTAAAGCATATAAGTATGAAATTTTCATATTGAGCATATTCTTGATATCATAAATGTACAATTGAAAATATAGATAGTATACATCTCAAAAACATGTTATGACGTCAAAATTGATTCTACAAAGATATGACTCAAAAAGGAATTAACATATTAGTAATGAAGTCATATATAAGATGTGAAAAATATGCTCACAAAAAATATTTATCACTTTTTATCTCTTTTTTCATAGCAATGGATGACATGATATACGATGTTAATGAATACATGAATCATTCATATTCTAATAGGCATTCATCAAAATAATATAATTCTCATTGTTGAATTCAATGAAAGTTTGAAAGAAACTAGCAGAACATGACTTAGCAAACTTAGTACACTTAGATGACAATGGAAACAATGATTAGACACCAACCTATTATATACAAATCACACCTTAAAGAATATAGAACTTTAAGCTTAAAAGTGTGTTAGGAATTATACCTTCATTTACCTCTTTGGAATCTTCACCCATACATTACCTCTATTGTTCATTTTGGTGATTTTCATTTCATCATTCTTCTTCTTCTTGTAGGGGCTGATTTTGCTCTTTAGATTGAACAATCCTTGTTGTGCAATTTCCTCTCGAAGTCCTTGGTGTTCTTTGAGATTCCACCTACAAAATATCTTAATTTCTTTCTTGGTACCCATACTTTCTTAGGTCCATAGGGATTAGTCTCAAGAACATTTAATCTCATAAAAGGTTTAGGAGGATCAAAACCAATGCCTACTTTGTCAAAAACACATTTTTTTTATTTCCAAAAAGCTTGTTAAGGTTTTATTTTCCTTTTACAACATTTTTAAGAGTTTTGTTTAAAATCCTCAATATTGTTTTTTCAAAAAGTTTTTCTCATTGGCAATAGACGTAAAGTCATTTTTCAAAGTAGCATCTATTTTTAAAACATCCACATCATTTGAAAGAGAAGTAACTAATTTCTTTAATTTTAGAATTCTCAACACAAACATTTCTAAATATGTCATGTAATTTATTGAAAGCACTTTCAAGTTCTACATAATTAGAAATTACCTCATCTTGAGTGAATTATTCTTCTCCAAGAGCTATGAGACACAAGTTGGCTACTCCATCATTTTCTCCCCAAATGGCTTCCTTTTTGTTGCCATCCATTATTGAAAGTTCACGAGCCATGAGTGAGCCTAGGAGTTCTTCAAAGCCTAATTTTGTTAGGTCTTTGCTTCTTGGATAGCTGTAACCTTAGCTTCCTATTCATTTGGCAAAGATCTAAGTAATTTTCTCACAAGCTCACCATTAGTATAAGATTTACCAAGAGATTTTAAAGTATTAATAATATTGGTAAATTTATAAAATATCTCAGAAATATATTCAAAATGATTCCACTGTAAAGAGTTCATAATCATGAATAAGCATGTCAATCCGAGACTCTTTTATTTGGCTAGTTCCTTCATAGGTGATTGCAAGTTTATCCCAAATTTCTTTAGCAGTAATACATTCAGAAATTCTATTGTACTCATTTGCATTTAGTCTACACACAAGAATAAGCTTGGTTTTAGCATTAGCTTGAAGGAGTTTATAATCACACTCATCAAATTTATCCTCAAGTTTAGGCACACTGATATGGTCTACTACTTTGGAAGGGATTTTAGGACCTTTAGTGATAATGAGCCACAAAGTATAATTGGTAGCTTGAAAATACAAAGTCATTTTTTCTTTCCAATGAATGTAATTACTACCACCAAAGAGAGGTGGCCTATTGCTAGTTTGTCTTACAGCAGAGTAAGTAGAATACATGTTTGCTATGGATCAAAAACTCAAGATTGTTAAATCTAAACAAGAGCCCCAGGCTCTGATACCAATTGTTACCCAAAAAGCAACCTAAGAGGGGGGTGAATTAGGTTTCCACAAATTAAAATTAATAATACTCCAATAAAATTAATTACTAGTACAACAAATTATTAACAAGCACAATGATGAACTTAGCAGTAAATGATCAAGCAAAATAACCAATGAAGTATAACTAACATACAGAGTAAATTAAATGATTAACACATGAATATTAGATAGTTATAGCAGTAATAGGAAAGTAAAGAGATTAGGGAAGAGGAGACAAACAAATTTATAGTGGTTCAGTTTCAACCAAGCCTACATCCACTCCTCAAGCTTCACTTGAGATTTTTCCACTATCTTCTAGCTTCACAGGGGTGCTAGCAACCTCATAAACATGGAGCAATCCTCCATAGATTTTACACAGACTTCACAAGCCCAAACCTTTGCAAATCTTAGGTGATTCACAATCACTCTCAAGATTTCAAAAATACAGTGTTTGCAACACTTTTACAAGATGAAATAGTATTTTTACTTTCAAAGAAAGTTTACAATAAATATCTCTCCCAGATGAATATACAAAATGAAGCTCTAATTTTTCTGTAAACCTCACACAGGAAAGATAGGCTTAAAGCTATACGTCTCAGTGTATAATTTCTGAAAGAGAATGTAAACAAAAATTGAAGAACACTCCTCAGAGAATTTTTCAGAGAATAGATGTGAGTAATTATAGATCAAAAAATATTTTCTGATTTTTTGTTCTAACTTATTTACATTAGAGGCTTTGGTATATATAATAAAACTTATAACCGTTTATAGCCGTTGTATTCATTTGAATTTATAGTCGTTTATAGCCGTTGTACTCTATCATTACTAATTTGAATATCTTCCATTCCATTATTACAAATTTGTATTCCTTTGAATTTATAGTCGTTTATAGTCGTTGTACTTCATCATTACTAATTTGAATATCTTCCACTCCATCATTACAAATTTGAATATCTTCCACTTGAACTTTTTGAGCTGCTGCTGTGTTGGGCTGTTTGAACCTCTATTTTTTGGACTGTTTGAACTCCTAATTTAATCAAATATTAAATACATTCTAAAAACATTTAGGATAAAGGTTTAGGTGAGAATTTTGATTCTATTTTTCTCTTTCAAATAAATTATTAAAATAAATTTTGGATTCTATTTTTCTTTTTCAAATAAATAAAAATATAATTAAATAAATCATTAAAATAAATTTTGGATTCTATTTTTCTCTTTCAAATAAATTAAAACATAATTAAATAAATCATCAAAATAAATAAGTCTAACATTTTCAATTTGAAAATTCTTTTATCAAATGGCAAGTGTTGATATTTGGTATTTTTGTGTGGAAAAATATAAGACATAATTTTGTATTTTTTTTTAAATCAAATTAAATGGTTTTTGATTTTTTTTTTAAAAAGTAATAACATAGTTTTGATAATGAGTGGTTTTTTATACGTATTTTTTTATTGGTATTTGACAATTTACTTGATAATTTTTTGGTTATATTGAGTTGGATTGTTATCCAAAAAAAAATGTTGACAAGTTGTATTATGTTCAAAATTTGTAAAAGTTAAAACCGCCAAACCGATTCGCATCCATTCGCCAATCCGCTAAATCCGCATTTGTCAATCCAGCGGATGGATGCGGATTGATTTTTTCTAGTCCGCTAACTAGCAGACGGATAACAAATTGAAATTTTTCCGGCCACAACCGAGCCGCAAACACTTCTAACTACTGGGGTGGATGAGGGGGTCTTTGGCAATCTTCGACCTCCTTTTCCCTCCTCTTACCCATTTTTTTCTCTTCCTTTTTCTGGTTTTGTTGTCCAATAACATGGAAGCTATGGCTTTCCATTATGGGTGTAAATATGACCCGGCCTAACTTATGTCAGGCCTCGTGGGCTCTTGCCAAAATTCAGGTCAGGCCGGGCCGGCCCACAAGCCAGGAAATTAGGACCAGAGGGTATTCAAGCCTTGGGCAAGTTGGTGGGCCTGGACCTGGACCTGGGCCTGGGCCTAGGCCTGGGCTCGGGCTTGAATAATTTTTATTATTATTTTTTAAATTTTTTCTACAAAAATTTTATTATTTTTCACTAAAAAAGACACTAGGTCTTGGGCGGGGCCTTAAACGGGCCGATGAGACAGGCCACGAGTCGTGTTGGGCTTCAAAATGATGGCCCAAGCCCAGCCCTAGAGCCCAAACGCGCCTAAACAGGCCAGGCCTACTCCGGGTCGCGAGCGGGCTTCGGGCCGCTGGCCATTTTACACTCATACTTTCCATCATCTCCTTTTTTAGTGAGGTGTTTCTTCTCCCCTTCATTTCAACTCTAGCTATGACCCTCAGTGGATCCGCTACTTATCATCTTCTCCATATGGCGTCGTCTTTATATTCTTCCTTACTCGCCATCTTTCTCCGCCAGTTTCTTCGTCTTCCTCTCTAAATCTATACCCTTTACCACCTCTTGTTATGTCGAATTTGCTGTCTTCACTATCGTCGAATCTGTTGTCACCGTTGCTAGATGTTGTTTGGTCGATGGGTTTGTGTTTTTGTTATCTATTTTCTGGTTCTCGATTGTGTCTTGTTTTGTTGTTGGGTGTGTAAGAGTCCATCAGGGGTGTTATTGTTAAGTTTACCCTCTTTGTGGTTGGGATTTATGATTTATCTCAGACACGCTCTATTACAAAACTCTTATGATCAGCTCTGTTACATGATGTGCGTCTGAATATTTTCATAGTTTATTTTTTGTGTGATTCTTACTATATTTTTACTTTGTTTGGTGTAAGTTTTAGTTTGGATTGATTATTGTATGTGTTGTTTGGCTTTAATTAATGAAATTTCCTTTGGATCCAAAATATATATATATATATATATAGACAGATGGGTTGATTTCAATCAATAATTATTCTTTTGAATAAATTGTGTCATTTTGGCTCAAAGAAAATAAAGTTTGAGCTTAATGGCTCAAAATATTAAGAAATAGACTTATAGCCTAAGTGCTCTAAAAAATAATCAAATGTTATGTGATTGTATTTACTCTAATGAGTGGTTTGGCAAGCATCTAAAACAGTTAAAAAGTCATTACTAAAAAGTTTTTTTAAAAAAATATTTATTTTTCTATATATCTTTTTGTAAAAAGTTAAAAAATTAACTAAAATAATTATTTCCTAAAACAACCATAAATTTTAACTGAGATTAATGTAATTTATCATATTTTATATGGTGTTATTAATTAATTAAAAATTACATACAAAATTAAATGAAGACTTCTATTAATGTAATCATATAATATCCTTAGCTATTGCAATACAAATAAGATGGTTAACATAACATTTCCCACCTCGATATGATTGATATCCAAAAAGTTTAGGTGTGCATAGGACTAAGGTCTTGTTTGGGATGTCTTAAAAAAGTTAAAAAGTTACTATCCTATTTAAGTCACATTATCTTATTTAAGTCGCATCACCTCTCTATTACATCACTTCGAACTCAACCCATATTTTATAAAAAGTCAAAAAGTGTACTTATTTAAAACATCACAAACAATCCCTAAACATAGAAATTGTGCATTCGGTCGTCTGGTCAGACAATTGCTCAAACAATTGGTCAGAATTTATCGATCGCAACTGTTATGGTGTCTTTCGATCGTCTAGTAAAATAATTTTTGTATTTAATTTTGTATTTAATTCTCTATATATATAGCTAGACTGATATTGCATAAATAGGGGTGAGGTTCTAGACACTCATACTTATCATGCTATCATTCTTACTCATTGTCCCGTTATCATTTCCACTCATAACATCTCATCCCAATTGACAAACCCATAACTCCCTCTCTTGTGCATTTTTATTTTGTAAATGTGTTTTATTATTATTATTAATAATATTAGTACTCTCCTTCACGCGCATTTTTAATTTGTAGACGTGTTTTATTATTATTTGACGTGGGTAGGCCCATAAAGGCCATAACCCACTATGAACAACCCAAGTCCATCACTTAGAGCCCAACACATAACCCAACTGATGAGATCCTGAACAGTTGAAAGCCAACATGGCACAAAGAACCAATGATATTCAAACATGTGGTAGGTAAAGGACAAGCCACATCAGCAGACAAAGATCTGCAAAGTTATTGTCACTTCACATCGCCATTAATGCAGCCCATCACAGCATTTATTACGACAACACCTCTCCATCGGAACAGCACCCCCTCACCCTGAACAAGGTAAGTTACAGCATAGACTTTCGGCCAAGGTGGCAGGTCGGAAGGGACGGCGAAATGATTACCAGAGAATATAAGCAAATGTCGAAGACAAGAAGAAGGTTAAGCTTTCTATCCCCAATCTTTCTCTACTCTCTACTTCTCTTTCTAACTTATTCGTCGGAGGGTTCACTGGAGGACTCCCTGTTCCCCGTCGAACTTGTCTGCAGGTTCATTGGTGGGTTTGATCACTCGGATATTGGCACGAGAAGCGTGGATAAGTCCGACCCGTTCTGCCAGGTACCCGTTGTATATTGATTGTCTCATCATTATTAATAATATTATTGTTAAGAAATAATTGGAGAAGGAAGAAGACAAGTTTTTTTGGGTGAAGAAGAAGAAGAAGAAGACAAGTTATTGAATAATAGTTTATCCAAATTGATAGTAATGGTTAAATACTATTTTTAATTTTATTTTTTACAACTTTTTAAATTTTATTTTTTTATAGTTATTCACATAAATTTGGGAGTTATTTGGGATGATTTGAATAAGTATACTTTTTGACTTTTTACTAAAAAATGTGTAGAAAAGATAGTTTTGAATGATCTAAATAAGTATATTTTTTAATTTTTTACAAAAAAATATAGAAAAAAATAAAATTATAATATGACTCAAATAAGTGTATTTATATCAATCATACTAAATAATCCCTAGCCTTTACCAAAAATGTAAACAATAATTTTTTTCCCCTCTTTCTAAATGGATTTCAAAAAACATCCCATTGGACTAGAACCAGCCCACTCCAACTCTTTCAAGCCCATCAGAAATGGGCCACATTGTCCTTCAGCAGACAAAATGAAGTGAAATAGAAAAGCCCAGTACATCAGCAAGATGCAATAAATGAAAACATAATGGTCCATGCAGGTCTCGAACCTGCGACCTTCGCGTTATTAGCACGACGCTCTAACCAGCTGAGCTAATAGGCCATTTGATATCTAGATTCAATACAACTGATTTAACATTAACTAAAGTTAGGAAAAGCCAAAGCAATTACTCAAATCAGGACCATTAAACCAAATTTACTTTTTCTATGCATGAATGAAAAGAGTACTTGTGATGGGTGATTAAAATTTGGGGAACGTGGGCCAATTTGGTTTGTTCTGTAAACCAGATTTTAATATTCAACAAATATTGTTTTTAAGTTAATAGGATTACATTTTCACATTTACATTCACAATCTAATCTATCAACCCATAATTCTTAATTTGTACTAATTCTCATAACAGTAGTGTTACATGTACCAATTAGTGTACATACTAGTGTACTAACTAGCGTTATGATATTATTATTAACCATATTTATTATACAAGTTACAAATATCTAAAATTATATAAATGATGCCCACATCATTTGTTAGTACATTGTGTGCACATTAATTGATATATATATATAGCATTATTCTTTTCAAAATAAACTTTTTGTTTTTTCAACAACAAAAATTATGACTTTCTTCAAGATTAATAAATACATAAAAATCTCATTCAAGATTTATCGAGTAATAACTCTAACCAATAGGGCCGGTTGGTAATTTTCTCTCAAAAATTTTTACTATAAAAGAAGACTAGAAATTATTGTACTGTATTGTTCAAATTTAATTGTAGGGTCTGTAAAATGAAATTCCAAAAACAATACTCCGAAATCTGTGGTGTGGGCAAGTTCTAGAAGATTCACATGCCTTGGAATATGGGCAGCCCACAGTTCCAACAAAAACAATGGGCCATCCATTGCAATCTCTGAGGGGACACAAATAGGATCTCCTCTCTCCTCAAAAACCATTGGCAGCTCATAAATATCCCTTCACCTCTGCAAACTTTATCCCCCAAATCCACCTCTATCCACTATCCAATTCCAATTTAAAAAACAAAGATAAAAACAAGGATTTCTCAAACTCATATCTCTGGACTGAGAGAGGAGTGGGCAGCTTATCTGCTACCATCTACATCATCATCATCTTCTTCCTCTCAAACAAAAAAAATATCTCCCCAAGTCAATTTGAGAAAATTCCAAAGTGTGATATTTTGACGGATTGGAAAGTTATTATTTTAATAAGTTATTTTAATTTTTGATTATTTTAATAGGTTAAAATTTTTGTGTTTGGAAAGATGATTAAGGGCTTGTTTTGTAACAACTCAAATTTTTAATTATTCTGTAAAGTTTATACTAATATTATTTAATCTTAATTCGGAAAATATATAATTTATTATATATTATTATGCGTAATTTTGTAAAATAATATAATTATTAAAAGTTTAAATTTTTAATTATTCTGTAGAATTTATACTAATATTATTTAATCTCAGTTCGGAAAATATATATTTTATTATATATTATTATGCGTAATTTTGTAAAATAATATAATTATTAAAAGTTTAGGGGTCAAAATATAAATAATAATATAGATAATATAAATAATAATAATAATAATTGGTGTGGTACTAAAATAAATAAATAATTTTCTATTAGTATATAATAAAGTGTAATTTAATTAGGAATTAATTTATTTATATAATTATATTAAAATATTGGATCAAAGTGTAATTATCTTAAATATTTATTTAGAATAAAATTGAATCTATGAAATTAATTAATCGAATTTGCAAAATGATTTGGCCTGCCACGTGTTGGCGAGGTGTTGCATTTATCTCCCTATAAATAGGGAGAAGGTAATCTAGGTGAAAGAAGAAAAAGAAAAAAGAAAGAAGAAAAGAAGAGAGAAAGAAAGAAAAGAAAGAGAGGAAATGAAGGAAAAAATAATAGACGTTAAGAGGGTCTTTGATAGTGGAAAGAAATAGTAAGGTATTAAAGTTAAGGTGAGTTATATTATATCTTGAGTTACCATAATATATTTTACGTATGTTTTGACTTACCAAAATCTATTTTACACGAGTTATGTTTTATTAGTATATTAATAAAATTTATGTTTTATAAATGTTTCAGTTATGTGGTTTTATTTCTGAACCCTATTTGCTTAAAAGGAAACCCATGGATATGTTTGCTTATATTTTAAAGAATATTTAATTATGACATTATAAACAATTATGTTTTGTAAGTACCACCACGGAAGTCACACGCCTTGGGTAACTTAAATAATCATTGGCCTCTGTTTGGTTACTTTGTGGCCCTTTGATCCATGGACCTCTGTTCTGTGCGGACCAAAGTGCTGTGCGGAGCTAAGTACTACACTGTTGTGGGAGTCACCTCTAAAATCCGTACGAGCCACCTCTTGAATCCGTACCTCTGTTCTGTGCGAACCAAAGTGCTGTGCGGTGTTAAGTGCTACACTATTGTGGGAGCCACCTCTAAAATCCGTACGAGCCACCTCTTGAATCCGTACCTCTATTCTGACCGTCACTTCTGTGACCTCTATTCTATTCTGTTCAGTACCGTGGTTATGGTTATTTATTTACATAAAATCTGTATTTCAATTTCTGCCACTTAAATGATATATTTACATAATCTCAGTTTTGCTACTTAAAAGATTATTTGTTCCGACTAAGTTATCCTAAATATTTTAACCTAACTAACTATCCATGGTTATTTTGTGTCCCTTATACTCTTGGTATAATATTTCTCACTCTACCATGTGCATATAGTTGTTTACCAATTTTCAAGAAACAATGCAATTCAGAAATAGTTTTTTGAAAGTCTTAGATACGAGGCTGCGGATTAGACACACACAACACTTTTATTGACATTTTTCTATGTAAATATCGACCTTTTAGTCAATATAATTTTGTAATAAAATAGAAACTCCAATAATTATTTTGGTACCCTTACTTAAATATTTTTTTCCGCTTGCGTTTATTAATTTGTTTAAGAATTGGCTGGATGTAACTTCAGTTATTGGCCATCACGATGCTTAACCCTTGGGTACGGAGAGCGGGTCGTGACAAATGGTATCAGAGCAATGGTTTATTTTATTTTATTTTATTTTAAAAAAAAAAATCATCATTGGAGCATAGGACACATGCACATTTAAGAAGTAGGATAGCGGGTTTTTTAAAAAATACTAATTTTGAAACTATTTCCCATCAATGAAAAGTTCATCTCAAATTTTTCAATTCTTGCATATAATTTTGTCATTGTGTTCTCATTTTTATTTATTTTTATCGTAAACAAAACAAGTGAAAAGTTTTTAAAGTCACTCCTTATTCATTATTTTGGCCTAAAACAATTTTCGACAACTAGACAGTGAATTATTTTTGATAAAAAAAAATTTTGAGGTAGTATTTTCTATCAGATTAATCATCTAATATATATTTATCAGAGTGCGCAGCGGATAGCTTACATATGACAAATTTCGAGGACAAAATTTTAAAATGAGGGAAGATTGTAACAATCTAGATTTTTAATTATACTGTAAAATTTATACTAATATTATTTAATCTCAGTTCGGAAAATATATAACTTATTATATATTATTATGTGTAATTTTGTAAAATCATATAATTATTAAAAGTTTAGGGGTCAAAATATAAATAATAATAATATAGATAATATAAATAATAATAATAATAATAGGTGTGGTACTAAAATAAATAATTAATTTCTATTAGTATATGATAAATTACAATTTAATTAAGAATTAATTTCTTTATATAATTATATTAAAATATTAGATCAAAGTATAATTATTTTAAATATTTATTTAGGATAAGATTGAATCTATGAAATTAATTAATCGAATTCGCGGAATGATTCGGGCTGGCCACGTATTGGCCAGGTGTTGCGTTTATCTCCCTATAAATAGGGAGAAGATAATCTGTGTGAATGAAGAAAAGGAAAAGAAATAAGAAAAGAAGAGAGAAAGAAAGAAAGAAAAGAAAGAGAGGAAATGAAGGAAAAAATAATGGAAGTTAAGAAGGTTTTTGATAGTTGAAAGAAAAAGTAAGGTATTAAAGTTAAGGTGAGTTATATTATACCTTGAGTTATCAAAATGTATTTTACGTATGTTTTGACTTACCAAAATCTATTTTATACAAGTTATGTTTTATTAGTATATTAATAAAAGTTATGTTTTATAAAGGTTTCAATTACGTGGTTTTATTTCTGAACCCTATTTGCTTAAAAGGAAACCCATGGATATATTTGCTTATATTTTAAAGAATATTTGACTATGACCTTATAAACAATTATGTTTTGTAAGTACTACTACGGGAGTCTCACGCCTTGGGGGATTTAAATAACCATTGGCCTCTGTTTGGTTACCTTGTGACCCTCTGATCCATTGACCTCTATTCTGTGCGGAGCAAAGTGCTGTGCGGAACTAAGTGCTACACTATTGTGGGAGCCACCTCTAAAATCCGTATGAGACACCTCTTGAATCCGTACCTCTGTTTTATACGGAGCTAAGTGCTACACTATTGTGGGAGCCACCTCTAGAATCCGTACGAGCCACCTCTTGAATCCGTACCTCTATTATGACTGTCGCTTCTATGACCTCTGTTCTGTTCTGTTCAGTACCGTGGTTATGGTCATTTACTTACATAATTTTTGTATTTCAGCTTCTGCCACTTAAATGATTTGTTTACATAATCTCAATTTTGCTACTTAAAGGAATATTTGTTTCGACTAAGTTATCTTAAATGTTTTGGCCTAACTAACTATCCATGGTTATTTCGTATCATTTATACTCTTGGTATAATATTTCTCACTCTGCCATGTGCTTATAGTTGTTTACCAATTTTCAGGAAACAATGCAATTCAGAAATAGTTTTTGGAAAGTTTTAGATGCAAGGCTGCAGATTAGACACACACAACACTTTTATTGACATTTTTATATGTAAATATCGGCCTTTTAGTCAATATAATTTTGTAATAAAAATAGAAGTTTCAATGATTATTTTGGTACCCTTACTTAAATATTTCTTCCGCTTACGTTTATTAATTTGTTTAAGAATTGGCCGGAAGTAATTTCAGTTACTAGCCATCACAATACTTAACCCTTGGGTACGGGCAGCGGGTCGTGACATGTTTGGTTTGTATCTCAATATACAATTTTTGAGAAAATTTTTCAAAATTATGATTGGTTCAAATTTTTTGAAAAAAAATTTCAAAATCATTTTCTTTCTCTACTATACATCAATCAATCACTTTTTCTCTCTTCTTTTTTATTTTTAATCACTTTTTCTCTCACACATATCTACTCAACTACAATAAAATATCAAATCATTCCAAACTCCCAAACTCTAAAATTATTTTCAAAATAGACAACCAAACAAACCAAAAAAATTTCTAAACTCTCTCTCCAAAAGTTTTTTTCAAAATTTATCTCAAAACACAAACCAAAGTGGTATTTTGGGAAGATGGTAAAAATCAACTTTTTTGCTTTTAACCAAGCTTTTTTAGAGTGATTTGGGAAGTTGGTAAAAAACTACTTTTTTGTTTAGATTAATATTTATTTATGGTGTCACATCACACCAAAATGACTAAAATACCCTCACCCAACTAAAAAAATTACATTTTACTCAAACCAACTTTGAGGGTATTTTCATAATTTTGCAACCAACTTTGACCACTTCCCAAATGACCCAAAAAAGCAACCTGCGTTTTTTCCCAAACGCCAAAAATCTGATTTTTACATTGTTCCCAAAAGAGCCCAAATACATCCTAAGTTTTTTTTGTAATTGATGGGATATTTGTGAGAAAAAAATAAAATGATTATAAATTTGACGTGACATTTTACCTTATTAATTATTTTAATTTATTTTATAATCTTAACCCAAAAAGCAAAAAAATGGCATTTGCTAGAAGACTCACAAAACATAAAAGTCAGATCAACAAGCATTCACCTGTTAAAATTTAGGTAAATTATGGACATATCTTATGAAATGAACTTAAATGTTTATAAATTTTACACATTTTTTAATACATTAATAAATTCTAAAATATTTTTTTGATGTCAACACTTTTAGAAACATTAATAGGTGAAAAACAGAACAAAACTTACGAATAAATAAGTATGGTAAATAGGTTCATAGACCCTGCCAAGTTATACTCATTCTTCTATAATTCAGATTTATTTATTTATCTGTTTTTAATAATGTGTAATCTCTCAATCAGTTGGAACTACATTGCAGGGTAAGTTCTTATCAGGTATATAATCGGTTGGGAGCTTTTTTGATAAATTTACTTTTTAAAAATTTTATTCCACTCAACTCATATTCTTTTTGACTATTTCATTAGGTCTTATTTGAGATAAGAAGACCAAAATACCCTTTTCATCTACTTATGTTCCATTTAGTTCACATTATTTTCTTATGTTTCAATAAGTCCTATGGGTGACATAATTATCAAAATACCCCTAATGTGAATGTTCACACCGTCAATATGAATGTTTATATCGTCAATGTGTAGGGGTCAGGCCCATGTCGATCCTCGTGGTGTGCCCGGAAAAATTCGACTTGGGCCGGGGCGGGCCCGACCCATTGACAATGAGAATATTCACATTGACATGTTAACATTCACATTAATAGGAGTGTAAAATTGGCACGCATTCCGTAGCGGCGCGAAACCCGCCCGCGACCCATGGGCGGGTCCGGTCTAGCCCGTTGACAATGTAAATATTCACATTGACATATTAACATTCACATTGATAAGAGTATAAAATTGGGCCGTGGCCCATGGATGGCCAAAAGCTCGCCCACGGCCCGGGACGGGTCCGGCCCGGCCTGTTGACAATGTGAATATTCACATTGACATGTTAACATTCACATTTATAGGAGTGTAAAATTAGCCTGCGCCTCATGGTTGCTCGAAACCCGCCCACGGCCCGTGGGCGGCTCAGGATGGGCCCGGTCTGGCCTGTTGACAATATGAATATTCACATTGACATGTTAACATTCACATTGATAAGAGTATAAAATTGACCAGCGGCCCAGGGCGAGGCTGGCCCGGCCCGTTGACAATGTGAATATTCACATTGACATGTTAACATTTACATTGATAGGAGTGTAAAATTAGCCCGTGCCTCGTGACTGCCCGAAACCCGCCCACGGCCAGTGGGCGACCCGAGGCAAGCTTGGCCATTTTTTTTTTAATTCTTTTTAATTTTTTCTACCAAAATTTTATTATTTTTCACAAAACAAGACACTAGGCTTCGGTGCGGGCCGGGCCTCGAACTGAGCCTTGAATGGGCCTTAACTGGGCCGATGGGCCGGGCGGGGCCGAGCTGGGCTTCAAAGTGATGGCCCAGGCCCTAGCCTAGGGTCTCGGACTAGGCTCGAGCCTGGGCCCAAACGAGCCTTTCCCGGGCCGGGTCGGGCCGGCCCACGGGCCAAAAAATTAGGCATAGGCCCTAGCCTTGGCACAAGGGTATGCGGGCTTTGGATGAGCCGATGGATCGAGCCTCTGGTCGGGCCGGTGGGCCTGGGCCTAGCCTTGATCTTAGATCGGGCTGGGGCGGGTCTAGCCATTTTTTTTTTATTTCTTTTTAATTTTTTCTACAAAAATTTTATTATTTTTCACAAAAAAATACATTGCACCTCGGGCGGGCTGGGCCTCGGACCGAGCCTTGAATGGGCCTTAAGCGGGCCGATGGGCCGGGCGGGGCTTCAAAGTGATAACCTAGGCCCTAACCTAGGTTCTCGGATATGCTCGGGTCCGGACCGAAACGAACCTGCCCCGGGCCATGGGCGAGCTTCGGGCAGCCCACGGGTCGCGGGCCAACTCTACATTTCTATCAATGTGCATTTTAACATGTCAATGTGAATATTCACATTGTCAACGGGCCAGACCGGGCCTACCCTGGGCCGCGGGCAAGCTTCGGGCAGTGGACAAATTTTACACTCCTATCAATGTTAATGTTAACATGTCAATGTGAATATTCACATTGTCACGGGTCGGACCAAGCTCGCCTCGGGCGGCGGGCTAATTTTACACTCTTATCAATGTAAATGTTAACATGTCAATGTGAATATTCACATTGTCAACGGGCCGGGTCGGGCTCGCCCTGGGCCGTTGGCCAATTTCTGGCCAATTTTATACTCTTATCAATGTGAATGTTAACATGTCAATGTGAATATTCACATTGTCAATAGGCCGGGCCGGGCCGGCCCCAGGCCGCTCATGGCCCTTGGCGGGTTTCGGGCAGCCACGAGACGCGGGCTAATTTTACACTCTTATCAATATGAATGTTAACATGTCAATGTGAATAATCACATTGTCAATGGGCTGGGCCCGCCCCTGGTGGCGGGCGGGCTTTTGGCCGCCTATGGCCCACGGGCCAATTTTATACTCTTATCAATGTGAATGTTAACATATCAATGTGAATATTCACATTGTCAATAGGCCGGGCCGGGCCCGTCTCGGGCCACCCATGGGTCGTGGGCGGGTTTCGGACAGCCACGAGGTGCGAGCTAATTTTGCACTCCTATCAATGTGAATGTTAACATGTCAATGTGAATATTCACATTGTCAATGGGCCGGGTCGGGCTCGCCTTGGGCCGCTGGCCAATTTTATACTCTTATCAATGTGAATGTTAACATGTCAATGTGAATATTCACATTGTCAACGGGCCGGGTCGGGCCCGCCCTAGGCCGCTAGCCAATTTTATACTCCTATCAATGTGAATGTTAATATGTCAATGTGAATATTCACATTGTCAACAGGCCGGGTCGGGCCCGCCCCGGGCCGCCCATGGGCCGTGGGCGGGTTTCGGGCAGCCACGAGGCGCGGGCTAATTTTACACTCCTATTAATGTGAATGTTAACATGTCAATGTGAATATTCACATTGTCAACGGGCCGAGCCGGGCCCGCCCCGGGCGGCGGGCGGGCTTTTGGCCAGCCATGGGCTGCGGGCCAATTTTATACTCTTATCAATGTGAATGTTAACATGTCAATGTGAATATTCACATTGTCAACGAGCCGAACCGGGCCGGCCCTAGGCCGCCTATGGGCCGCGGGGGGGTTTTGCACCGCCACGAGACGCGGGTCAATTTTACACTCCTATTAATGTGAATGTTAACATGTCAATGTGAATATTCACATTGTCAACGGGCCAAGCCCGCCCCGGCTCGCGGGCAGGTTTCGGACCGCCCACGGGCCAATTTTACATTTCTACCAATGTGAATTTTAAAATATGAATGTTCACATCATAAAATTGCTAACCGTTCAAAAAATATTTATAAGGGTATCAAAATTAAATATAAGGGCATAAGTGTCCAAGAAAATAGTGTAAATCAAAAAAAATGACTTTATGGAATAAAACTATACATGCATGGGACTAAATGGGTTAAAAAATTCATTCATGGACTTCTTGAGTTAAAACATTTCTAAATGAGATTTATTAATAATTTACCATAATCGGTTAGGTACAATAGATATTTAGGTAAAATTTTCTATCAAATCGATAATATTAGTTTTATTATTTTGAACATCGATACAGATCACTTCTCTCATCAAACTACACCAAACTGTACCAATTGAAATGGTTCGGTTTAATGCGATTTAATCGGTTTAGTATCTTTCAAATTTAAACTATTTTTTAGTATAGTCACTCATTTGTATAAAATATGAAATTAGCCGTTTGTCAACCATTTTAAACATATCCTATCTATCCATTTAATAGATATTTTACAATTTCTAGATTAACAAAAATACAAACAAAAACTAATAGTAAATATTAAGATTTCAAGAAATAGTGAGTTAAAGTTAAGAGTAAAATAAAGGTATACTAACTTAGGTAATAGAGATAATAGAGTTAATTAATTGAGATTAATAATTTATTATACCTATTACTATTATTATATTATTAAATTATATATATATGTATATATATTATATAAATATAAGGGTCTTGTTATGGTGTGTAACTTACACCTTACACTTACACCTTATACTTAAAATTACACCTTATACTTACACTTTTTTTGAGGTTGCATATGGTGTGCAACCCACTTACACCTTACACCTTACACTTACACCTTATACTTACACTTACACCTTTTGTGAGGTTGCATATGGTGTGCAACCGTAAGTGGGTTGCACACTTAAAAAAAGTCCTAAATATAATATATGTTGAAATGGTTGGTTTCAAATACGAACCGAAAATCGAAAAAAATCAAATTAAAAAACTGGACAAATCAACTTTAGCTAATAAACATACCAAATACAGACGATTTGGTTCGATTCAATCGGTTTAGTCGATATTTTAAATTTTCTTACCTCCCTAGTTTTATTCACAAATTATAGGTATTAGTTAAGTTCAAAAGGCACCAACGGAAATTGAATTCAAATGTCTAAATTTACCGTTCATCTCAAAATTTGTTATAGGGTACTCCGGTTGCAACCTACCAACTTTAAATGGTGCCAGAAAATAATTTTTGATTCCACATTCTTTCTTTTCTTTTCTGTTTTTTTTGCCCTTTTGTTTTATTTCAATTAATCCTGCTCTATGCTCTAAATCTGGTCAATGGCATGGAAAACTACCCATGCATGCATACACATTAAGATTTGGAAAGTAGTTTGAAAAGAAAAAGAGAAAATAATAGTAAAATATAAATAAAATATATTTATGTTTTTCTTAATTTCACATATATTTTCTCTTTTTCTTTCTAAATTTCTCCTCAAATCTATAAACAAAATACATTCTAAGGAACAGCATACTCATCATGGTGGATAGAGCAAGCCTCAAAGATTTTTTATTTTATTTTTATTTTATATCATTTCCCCAATCTATAGTACAAATATGTTACAACTTTCAATTATATCAAGCACATTCTGGTTAGTTTTTATAAAAAGATATGAAAAAAAAGTAAAGAGAGTAATATGATAATTTCATAATGACTTTTTAACTAAAATTCAAGTTGTCAAACTAGGCCTTATCTATATTTTCATAAAAATATATAATTTTTTGAATTACTTCTTTTTAAATACATTTTTTCAAATAAAAAATAGAAGTCTACAATGAAGATTAGGCGATAGTCATTTAAGCCAAACCCTAATGTGTCCATGTAAGGATAAGATTAGTTGGATATGTCATCAATAATGCTACATTTCATCAATTTAGAACTTCAAAATCAACCTCAAATGACATGACAAGTATTTATTGGTAATTTTTATATTTTAGTGAAATTTTCTAATAATATAACTTATGACACATCACTTAAAATTAATTTAAAGATTCAAAATTAGGGTCGAAAACGTTTTCCTTTTATCATTGACAAAACCCTAGGGAAGGCACTAAGCACAAGACATTTTTAATAGTGATTTATTTGTTAGGGAAGAAAATATGTAGAGATGACTTGGGTTTTAATTGGACACCCTAATATTTTATCAATATATGCATTAAAGGGTTGCTATGTTTTGTCTATGCCAAAAGACAATTTTGCCCATTTTAGAATATGCCTTGAAAGTAAAAATAAATGTTAGAACAATTTGCTATGTCTAGGTGGTCTAATTTGGAATTACAAGTGCTAGAAGCATTGAACACACACTTTATTTTATTTTGGAGTAACCTTATTAAGCAGGGTCACACTGGACTCAAAACCACATATAACAAAAGAATAATATTATATGTATTAATTAATATATACACTAATGTATTAATAGATGATGTGATATCATTTGTATAATTTTAGATATTTATAGCTTGTATAATAAATGTGGTTAATAATAATATCATAATATTAATTGATACATAGTGTGTACACTAAGTGGTGCATATAACACCACCGTATAACAAATGTAACGCTAAGTTGACTTTGAGATCATTTAAGCTTACTATTCATTCCAAGACAAACTCATTTACGATTGGACTATTTGTTTGATATAATTTATTGAGAAAACTTTTAAGTGTGCATTACATTATATATGTGTTTTTATTATATAATTTTTTGATTTGAATTATACATTTTGTGAAATGACTTATATAAATTTATAAAAATTTACATGATTTTATAAATTTTAAAGCTTTTATAAATAGACTTATGTGAATTTGTGTTTAACTTATGTATTTTTGTGAAATCACTTATATAAAATTTTTTTGTGAATTGTGCATATGGTGTGCAACCCGTGAAGTTGGTTATAATTTAAAATTTTGAGTTTTTGTTAGAATGTTTGATACAGTTTCTGCTTACGGGTTATGAAATAAAAATAATTTAAATAAATTGAAATAATTGATAATTAAAAAGTTGAAGAAGATATGTATTTTTGCTTTTACCTTTTAATTATTAATTTTCAATTTATTAGAAATTACACTAAACAAGCCCAAAGTTGAAGTTTGGAACCCTAGAATTCAAATTCATCATCATTTTCCCTAATCCGTGATCCCTTGAGAATACTTATATAGTTTCTTTTCTCATAATAAAATTTGAATTCTCTCCATTACATAAGTGTAAAATAATCAAGTTATCCTATCTTTATTTCAAATTTAACAACAACTAATGAATATTTTGAAATATAATAATTATAGACCATCAATTTTAAATTTTAATGATTGTAATTTTATACATATCAGTAATGAAAATCTTAAAATAGGGATGATCTCAGTCACAAGAAATTTACCACCGATTAAAATAAAAAGAATAAATACAAAAAAATCAAGAGTAATGCTAGAAATCCTAAAACTTTTACCAAATGTCTCACATGAGCCACACCCACATGAAACATTTGATAGAATTTTTAGTACAATTTTTAGAATCTCGAATATTTTTAAAAAATCAAACACCTCTTCCAACTTACAAATCCCTAGTCAAACCATGCTTTTAATATAGAAAATTTCATTAAAAAAAATTATACAAGAATAACGTGATAAAATTATTTTTTTATAAATAAATTTATTTTCATAAATATTTTGTGTTAAAATAAAATATTAATATTCAGTCACATTATTATATACAAAAATTATTAAATAATTTTCCGTACAGTGGAGGCTCGCCCTTCTCTTTGCTTTTGCATGGTTTGGAATTTATAAGGCCTTGTTTGTTTAGACATATTTGTGCTTTGCATACTGGCCTCGTTTGGGAAGTGGCTATTTTAGTAGGTTATTTGGCTTTTTGACTATTTTAATAGCTATTTTAGTTTTTGTGTTTGGGAAGTGGAGATGGATTTTATTTGAGTTGTTGTATTGAAAAATGTGTTGAAATGATGTTTGAAATTAAAATGACAAATTTATCCCTAACTTTTTATTTTTTAAATTGATATAAAGGGACAAAATGGTAATTTGGCCCTTGATGTGGACAATGGCCGGCTGTGACAGTGTAGGCTGTGCCTACACTGTCCCCGGCAGCAGCCTATATATATATATATATTTTTTTTTGGAAAACCTCTGAACAGTGAGGCTTTTGGGATTTTTTGTGAAAATAGCCTAAACCCGGCTACTTTTTCCCTTCCCAAACACCCCCACTATTGTGGAAAGATTAGCGTTCTCAAAGTCGTATTTATGATTCTTGAAATGGGGTTCTCCCAAAAATGCCAAAAAGAAGCCGCGGTAATCAGCCATAAAGTTCTGGACGTCTTGATCTCAACATAAGACAAGTTAGACCCAAAAAAATATGGTTAATTATATTGACCGTCTTGTATTTTAGAAAAATGATAATATTATATGTATTAATTAATGTACTAATTAATATACGAACATATATTATAACATTATTATTGACCCCACCCACTAATACATATAATATTATTCTTAAAAAAAAATAAATCGTACAAGTTTGATGTAATTGCATTGTTGTTGATCTCTCCTTTTGTAAAACTGAAGCTACAAGAATTAATATTTATGTGTATAAAATAAACACGAGGAAACAACAATAAAACATATATTTTAATATAAAAAATATAATAATATTATTTTTTTATCTATACAACTAACCTATTACTATTAGAAAATAGATTAAACATTATGTCAATTAAAATATTAAGAAATGTGAATGTAATATGTTAAAAGTGTATAACAGTTTATTTTCTGCAAGCCTTATAAGTGGGCAATGTAATTTATATATAGAAATAGAATTATATACTTATAGGGTTTCCATATCCCGCTTGTAGATAATTCAGCCCCCAAAATGATGATCCGAATCATTTATTATGTAAATTTCGTAATAAAGGTCATTCATGTTAAAAAAATGAGTTTCATAAAAAAATTATAAATACATGAACAAATAGATATTATATTTTATAAAATGGATAGTTTACATTTGTCATTTATTTTATAAAATAAAATGTAATTTTTTATTAAGTTTATAATTTTTCGATGAAATTTATTTTTTGTACGAATGACATTTCACTACTACAAAAATAGTTAAAGATCGCACTTTGATTAAAAAAAAAGGATCTCACTTTTATTGGAAGTGTGATAAAAAAAATTAGATTGATATTTTAATCACACTTAATTTGATTGAGTGTGATAATATTTATTTTTTATGTCACTTTTCAATTAAGTGTGATTATATATATATTTTTTTAATCAAACCTTCTAATTAAAGTGTGATTATATATACACTACTACTTTTTAATCACACTTTTTAAACAAGTGTGATTATATATATATTTTTTAATCACACATTCTAATTAAAGTGTGATTATTTATATATTTTTTAATCACACCTTCTAATTAAAGTGTGATTATATATACACTATTACTTTTTAATCACACTTTTTAAATAGGTGTGATTATATATATATATATTTTTTAACCACACATTCTAATTAAAGTGTGATTATTTATATATTTTTTAATCACACCTTCTAATTAAAGTGTGATTATATATACACTACTACTTTTTAATCACACTTTTTAAATAAGTGTGATTATATATATATATATATATTTTAATCACACATTTTAATTAAAGTGTGATTATATATACATTACTACTTTTTAATCACACTTTTTAAATAAGTGTAATTATATATATATATTTAATCACACTCTCTAAATAGGTGTGATTGTATAAAATATTTAAATTTGATTTTTATATAAAATATACAATTCCCAAATCCGCGCCTCTATTCGACCCATGAATGATAGAGACGACTCACTACTAGAAAAGGAGGCTTTAGACACGGAACTCTTTTTCCCACTTTTTCATCTTCCTATCTCTCTGTCTCTCTGTCTTTCTCTCTTTTTCTCACTTACTCATCACTCTTCTCTGTTTGTCTGTCTCTCTCTTTCTCTTTGTGTCTCTGTCTCTCTTATTTTTCTCTCTCTCATTCATCACTCTTCTCTGTCTGTCTGTCTGTCTCTCTCTCTTTCTCTCTGTGTCTCTCGTCCATCTCTCTTTTGTCTATCTCTCTCATCTCTCTTTTCTCTCTGTCTCTCTTTTCTATCTCTCTTTTCTTTGACTCTCTCGCTCATCTCTCTCTGTCTCTCTCTCGTTTATATTTCGCTCTTTTTTTCTCTCTCTCTTTGTCTATATCTTTTCACCCATTTTTTCATCTTCCTCTCTCTCTTCTCCTTCTCTCTCTTACTCATCACTCTTTTCTTTCTGTTTATCTGTCTCTCTCTCTGTGTGTCTCTCACTCATCTATCTCTTCTCTCATCTCTTTTCTCTCTCTGTCTCTTCGCTCATCTCTCTTCTCTCTATCTTTCTCATCTCTCATCTCTTTCTGTCTCTCTCGCTCATCTCTCTATCTCTCTCTCTGTCTCTCTCGTTCATCTCTCTTCTCTCTTTGTCTCTCTTCTCTCTATATCTCTCTATGTCTCTCTGGTTTATCTCTCTTCTCTCTTTGTCTCTTTTTCTGTCTCTCACTCTCTATCTCTTTATCTTTTTGTCCCTCTCTGCCTCTCTTCTCTTTCTCTCTCTCTCTCCCACTGTGTTCGCGTTGCTCACTTTCTCCCTTCCGTCTTCTCTATTTATTGAGTCCCTCTCGATTTATCTATCCACTACAAGAAAATACACTTTTAGCGACCACTTTCTCTCTCTCTCTCTCGCTCATCACTCTGTCTTTGTCTCTCTCTCTCTCTCTCCTCTCTCTCTCTCTCTCTCTCACTCATCTCTCTCTTTCTCACCACTCATCTCCTTTACCACCTTCACCACTCTCTCTCTCTTTCTTTCTCTCCTCTATCTGTCTCTTACTCATCTCTCTCTTTCTCACCATCCATCTCCTTTACCACCTTCACCACTACTGCAAACGTCATTCCACTACCACCATTACTATCACTGTCGCCACTTTACCTCTACGACTACCATTACTACTACCATTGCCACCACTACCACTACTGCCACTACTACTATCATTACCTCTCCTTCACCCTTGCCACTTCATCTACTCTACCACTACCACAACTTCACCACTAATCTCCTTCGCCGCCACCACCACCACCACCACCACCACCATCATCTCTTATCCACCACATTCACCACTACTGCCACTACTACTACCATTACCTCTCCTTCACCCTTGCCACTTCATCTACTCTACCACTACCACAACTTCACCACTAATCTCCTTCGCCGCTACCACCACCACAACCATCATCTCTTATCCACCAGCTTCACCACTACTGCCACTCCCTCTCCTCTATCACAAAAAATTAGTTCATGATTTTTAATAACAAAAAAAAATAGGCCGTAGAAAAATATTTTTCATTGACCACAGAAAATTAACTTTTATTTTAGTGAAAAATATTTTTCATTAAAATATTACCCCTACTTCTACCAAATAAAAAATAATAATATTTTTTTCATTAAAATAAAAATGAAACAAATAACTTTTCAAGCTTAGTAACTAAAAAAGAAGATTTTTTTTTTAAAAAAAATTCATTAACTACAAAAATTATATATTTTAACAAAAAATAATTTTTTTTGACGACGGCAACCCCCGTCGCAAAAAAAAAAAAAAAAAAAAAGAAAAAGAAAAAAAAAAGAAGTTAAACGACATTATTTTGTTATTTAAATTTCATTTATGACAAAAAAAAAATTTATTTTTTACCCCTACTTTCACTAAATAAAAAATAATAATATATTTTTTCATTAAAATAAAAATGAAACAAATAACTTTTCAAGCTTAGTAACTAAAAAAAGAAGATTTTTTTTTAAAAAAAATTCATTAACTACAAAAAATTATATATTTTAACAAAAAATAATTTTTTTTGACGACGGCAACCCCCGTCGCAAAGGAAAAAAAAAAAAAAGAAGTTAAATGACATTACTTTGTTATTTAAATTTCATTTATGACAAAAAAAATTTTTTATTTTTTACCCCTACTTCTACTAAATAAAAAATAATAATATTTTTTTTCATTAAAATAAAATTGAAACAAATAAATTTTCAATCTTAGTAACTAAAAAAAAAAAAGAATTTTTTTTAAAAAAATTCATTAACTACAAAAAAATATATATATTTTAACAAAAAATAATTTTTTTTGACGACGACAACCCACGTCGCAAAAAAAAAAAAAATTAAACGACATTATTTTGTTATTTAAATTTCATTTCTGACAAAAATATATATATTATTTTTTATTCCCGCCCCTTTTTGTTTTCCATTCCCGCTCCCTTCCCCCACCATTTTTTTTTTCCATTCCTGCTCATCCCCCCTCTAAAACAAAAAATCCCCAACCTCAAGCCCAAAAAACCCTAATCTCTTCTTACCCCCTCTCTCTCTTGATCGACGGCGAGCGGCGGAGGAGCAGCCGAAAGGGCAAACGAGCCCTAGCCGTTCGCCATTGCACAGCTCGCAGTCTCTTTCTCTCTCTCTGTTCTATCCAGGTAACATTCTCTTGCATCATTCCACTATTTCCTGTTCATAGCAAATGAATAGACCTCCATGAATTTGATTTGTGATCAGCTTCTGAATTTCAGCTCTGTTTTGTTTGGTTGTTCAGAAAATGAAAAAGAGTAGAATATGTTAATATAGATTGTGAATCATATGTTAATTGGTTGTCGTGTTGTGATCAATGGGGTAAAAAAAAAACTAAAATACCCAGAAATTTTTAGTAGTCTTTTTAGTTTTTTGGCTCAGCTGAAATGACTTAAGTTTCATATGATCCCAGGTTATGAAAATCCAGAGATTACGAATTTTAATTTCTTCATTTCTATTGAATTTTCTCGGGAAGAAAACATAATATTAACAAGAAAATTATCCCTTTTTCCTTCTTCCTGGAAAAACTCTGCTTTTTTTTTCTTTTTTTTTTAAAAAAAAAAATTGTGTTTGATTTGCAGTTGTTATTTTCTGTTTTTTTATGCTGTTTTCAGAGGGCAGAATGGGTTTTTTTTTATTCAATTGGTTATTTGAATTGAAGGCATTTAGCTGTGGAGAAGAATCGAACGTTGCTCATTAAACTATACCCAGAAATATCGAATTTAACCAGAGACAGTCCTCCAATTGCATCGTTTATCATTCGAGTGGTCTGCTTCGTGGGAGATCACAAGTCTTTGATTCACCCAGGTAATAAATTACAATTAGATGTTTCTTAATTTCTTGTTCTTTAGATTCTTTAAGGACTTTGTACTAGTTTCTTAGTGCTTACAACACCCAATTGTGCATGTTTTGTTTGTAATTGATGCTCTTAAAGTCTTAATTGTGTTAAATCTAGGTATAGAATTTTGCAGATTAGCATTAGAACACCTATTGATAGAACAAATTCAGGATGAGAATTTCATCAGGTCCATTGTTGATAATTTTTCTTTCGTCAATGCTGTTTAACTGGTGTCATCTTGTGTCAATGCAGAAATTACAGACAAGAAGCTCAAGAATAAAGACGATTTTGTTTGGGCAATTGAGGTTCCATTAACGGGGAAATTCATAATTGACATTGAATTCCTTGATTTGAAGATTGTACCTTTAGAGGTATGATTCTGTTACCTACCTTTTACACCCGTCTTTTATTTTAATAGAATGATTGCATATAAACGAAAACATTTGAAACTGTCCTCAAGTTTAGCAAAGAATAGATATGAGATCAGTTGAATTTTAGAATCACTATCGATAACTGTGATAATCATGCCTAATCCCCTTGTCAAAATCTATAAATCTCAATAAAGGTTTATACAGTAAAAATAACAAAGTTGTATGGAAATAGTGAAATTTCACTAATGAAACAGGAATGGCAGCAACACTTTTGACAGTATTGTAATTTGTATCTATCCTCTACCTGACAAATATGCTTCATAAAACATGCACGGTGGAGAACCTTGCTATGAAAAAGAGGGTAAGTACATTTACATGTTTTTATTTTTTGTAGCTCTTTACTTTAATATGACATTGTCAGTTAAGATTTTGAAATTCTGTTTCACATAGGAATGCAAAGGAGCAGAATTCAAACAAACTTCAAACGAATTGACCTTGAGCTATGAACAGTTTGATTTGTTTCCAGCCCTTATTCTACAACAATTATATCTTCTAGACCCAATATGGATTAACACATTGAACTCTTAGACAAAAGCACTCTTCAATTAGTACAAAAGACTAATTTTATGGTGAAAGGAACGAAATTACACTGATTGTACACACGTAAATTTTTTTTAGTTGGTTCTTTAGATTAGCTCTTTTACTGCATTTAATCAAGGACAATTAACTCAAAATCTCCATTTGCACTCTGTTTGATTGGATTAAACTGAGTTTAGGTATTGGGATGTCGTTTGGGACGATCCAACACATCTTGGTGGCAAATATGACTGGTAAATTTTTTTTTTCCTTACGTAGATTAGACCTGTTATGTAAAACAATATAACCATACACTAAAGATGAATTAAACCACTTGAATTGCTTTCATGCAGGCTAGAAGGGACAAGTTATAGTGTTGTAATGGAAGATGAAAATCAAATAGAGATTTCTTTTACAAGAACATGGAATTCATCCCTAAATGACACAGGAATGCCCCTGAATGTAGACAAAAGGTTCATTGAAAGCATTTAGCATCAGCTTAATTTGCAGCTAAACAGATCTTAACAAGTTCTGCTTATTTTTAATCTGTCAACGTTGATTTTGTAAACATTATTTGCAGGTTTATAATGCTGCGTGGATGCCCCGGTTTCTACTCATATGCAATACTTGAACACTTCGAGGGATGGCCTGACATTAACAAACTTTAAGCTTGAAGAAAGCCTATAAGACATATATGATTGTTATGGTCCTGCTATTCTAAATTGTTGACTAGGTTTGACATGAACAGAGTAATTTAAGGAAAATTTAATCTTGATATGATACATGACTAGGTTTCAGTACATGGCTATATCGGATGAAAGGCAAAGGATCATGCCAACGCCACAGGACCGTGAAGCTGGCGTAGTCCTTGACTACCCTGAAGCTGTTCTGTTGACAAATCCAAGCAATCCAGAGCTCACTGGGTAGGTAAGCTTGACCATTTTTCATTCACCTACTAGTTATTGCTAAGACAGTCCTATTTCCTAAGTTTTGTGGAAATGGTTTTGTGAATTGACAAAAATGCCCTTTTGTGATTCATCAAGAGTGTTAACTTCTTGATATTTTTGTTACTTCATGAAGACTTGACAATCACAAGAGGAAAGATTGCATTTGTGTAGTTAGATATGCTAGTTTTTTTTCTTTTTTGATGTTGTGTTATGTAGGTGGATGATAAGTACCAATATTCATGTGATGACAAAGACAATCGGGTTCATGGGTGGATATGCTCCAACCCGGTTGTTGGATTCTGGATGATCACACCCAGCGATGAGTTCCGTACAGGTGGCCCTGTCAAGCAAGATCTCACATCGCATTTTGGCCCAACCACTTTATCTGTAAGTATCCGATATTGTTCCCTTTGCACAATCCTTTGCTATTAATCACTCAGATATCATGCTTTGCAAAAGAGCACACTTTCAAATGGCATCAATTTTACTCACTGGCCCAACACAGTGGCCCATTTACAAAATGAATTTCATGACAAGAAAAAAAAAAAAAAAAAAAAAAACGAAAAAAGTAATATATGTAGATGCAAATTCTTGACCAATTCCCACTTCCCAAATGAAGCCTAAAAGAACAAATATTGTTTTGTATTATGATGATGACATCCATAGGAAAAACTACTTCACAACAATTGGACTGAAAAAGGAATTGATGGAGAACAGAGCATAACTTTCCAGTTAAGCACATGACCTACTACTTAAATCTATCCTATTGAGGCACAACCTTGCACTTTCAATAAGTGGAAAATGTTATATATAAATAAATTTTTACAAATTTCCTTACTACTAGATGTTAATGTTAAAGGATTGTGTTATTTATCTTCAGATGTTTTTCAGCACCCATTATGCTGGGGACAATCTAACAATAAAATTGCGAGATGGCGAGCCATGGAAGAAGGTGTTTGGCCCTGTTTTGATCTATCTAAACTCAGTTTCAGTCGAAGAGGATGCCCTAACACTTTGGGAAGATGCCAAAGAACAGGTACTACTTTGGGCATGAAATTTTTGACAACATAAAATCTAATCAGTACAAACAAAATTAACAATCTCATCTCATATGCATATATTCAGATGTTGATAGAAACCCAAAGCTGGCCATATGATTTCCCTCTTTCAGAAGACTTCCCTCATGCTGATCAAGGGGTACAGTTAGTGGCCGATTACTAGTCCGTGACAAGTAACTACCTCTACTAGCTCAACTACACTATCTTCTTCATCATTATCAAGTGTATAATGATATTGAATCTGATATAAAATTTTTGTTTTAGGTACATTAATGAACAACTTATGACCGCGAACTTTGCTTTTGTGGGGTTGGCTGCACCAGGAAATGTTGGATCATGGCAAAGAGAAAACAAGGTTTTTTTTGTTTTTGTTTTGTTGCTTTCATATATTTTTAGTCAACAAACTACGGAATATTGTTGCTTTCATATATAACTTTCCTAATTTGGCAATTATCAATTAGACACTCTCCCTCTCTTCGTTTCTCTTACTGTTGCTTGTAGGCACTTTTCTGTGGAGATTTTAGCCTTTATACTGAATTAAGATCAAGCAGAAATAATTAATGTTCCTATTTTGGTTTGCTGAATTAACTTTTTAGTTTATTCATATGCATCAGCGGTTTTTGGATTAATTTGTGTTTTCATTTTTCAGGTCAGAAATTTTTTGGAGAGATGCAAAATATGGTCCAAGAATTAAAGAACTTAGTTTTTTAAGTTTTTTTCATTTTTTAATATATGTAAGCATAGTTAATTTTTTATTTATTTAATTCTTTTGTATATACTTTTGAATATTTAATTTCCATTTATGAAATATATGACGTTATTCTATTCAATATGTGGTTATGATTCAAAATATAGTATATAGTGTGTATTACATTCTTCAAATGTGCATACAAAAATAATATTGATTATTTTTCAAATATGTCAAATCTTTTTTTTATCACAGATTTTATTAGTTATTAATCACACTTAAAAGATGTGATTTAAGTGTTATTAATCACACTTAAAAGACGTGATGTAAATATTTTTAATCACACTTAAAAGATGTAATCTAAATGTTATTAATCACACTTAAAAGGTGTGATCTAAATGTTATTAATCACACTTACAAAGTGTGATTAAAAATGACCCTTTTTAACCACACTTCCAAAGATCACACTTAAAAGGTGTGATCTAAATATTTTTAGAAAAATGTCTCGTAGCTCAAATTTTGTGGCTCAAAAGTGGCTCAAATGGCCAAAACGACGTCGTTTTTGGCCATTTGTATGTTGTTCTGTACTCAAAACGACGTCGTTTTGGCCATTTGAGCCACTTTTGAGCCACAAAATTTGAGCTATGTAGCATTGTCGATAATTTTAATCACACTTAAAAAGTGTGATCTAAATGTTATTAAGCACACTTAAAAAGTGTGATTAAAAATGATCATTTTTAATCACACTTCCAAATATCACACTTTAATAAAACTTAAAAGGTGTGATTAAATAACATACATCACACAAAAAAAGTGTGATCTTTATCTGTTTTTATAGTAGTGTTTATTACAAAACTTACGAGATAGACGATTGGGATTGTTTGTACATATCCAAATTGGAGCCTACAAAAGGGATATATGGAGAGATGAAGGTATGGAAAAAGGTTTATCCCATAATCATATTCAGTGTGTTCTGTTTCAGTTTTCTGAAAATTAGTTTTTTGTTTTTCTTATATCTTTGTTTTTAGTGAATATTTTTAAAATTTTAAGCATTTTTTTTTACTTTTTTAGATTCACCTTACTTAAATGTATCTAAAAAGTAAATATTTGTAAAAAAATATTTTAAAAAATTAATAAATATATAAAATATGAAAAATATACTGAATTTTTATATTTTTTATATTTTTGGTATTTAGTGAATTTTTAAAAGATTTTTTTTCACAAAAATTATACTTTTTAAGTATATTTATGTTAGGTGTGTCTAAAAATTTTAAAAATTACTTAAAATATTAAAAAAAATTAGTAAAAAAAAAATATGAAAAATAAGAATAGAATTTTTTGAAAGATGCTTTTAAAAAACTAAAAATAAACATGATGATTAAGACTTATCATTTTAAAACATAATGCGGATTGGTTGGTACATATCAAAAAAACATATTAACTTATTGGCTTTAGTTCATTATTAGTTGCTATAAAAATTTAGAGATTTTAATAAAATATATTAATATCAAGATTGTTATAATGCTCTTGCCTTTTATTTTAAATTAGTTACACCATTATTGATTTTTTTTTTTTCCTTCTTGAAAAATTAATCATTTTCTACTTCTATTCATCCATGATTAAACAAAGTAAATACATTTTGATTGCTTCTCAATTTTTAATTTTTTATTGCATTTGTTGCCTTCTATTTCTCTCATGATTTCCCCCTTTTACTTTCTATTATGTTAATTATGTTCTTGGCTGGTATCCCTTTTCTTCATATACACCACCATTTAAAAAAATAAAAATAAAAAAATACATCAATTCACAAAACGAATATATGATACTATATAGAATACACTACTATTTTATGGAATACGATCTTTTATATGTATACAAATATGTCAGCTCACATACTCACGGAATAAATAAATAAAAATTGTCAAATATATTAGGGCCATGGCAGTAAAATAAATAAAATTATTATAAAATATTTGATTTGGTAATAACTTATTTAAATTGACTCGTTATAAAATTAAATATGGTTAATTTTTTAACATCGATTCAAACTCGACTAAAAAATATTATCTACATTATTAAAAAAATTAAGTAATTCAAACTCAAATGAAATTTATCTAAAATTAGCTTAAAAACAAATAAATTAAATTCGTTAAAATTTTAAGGGCCTTGCTACATCCCCTAATTTTTGGCCCCTAATCCCCTAAATTTCAAACCAAGGCCAAAAAAAAAAAAAAAAAGCCCAAAACGACGTCGTTTTGGGCATTAAGGGGATTAGGGGGGACATTTTTAAGGGGACAAATCATTTTCCAAATTTTAAACAGCTTACTATTCTAACTTGACTCAATTTATTTTTAAAATACAAAAAAATATCATCTATACTATATATTAAGCAAAAGGGGGTTTCTAACCCCGAAGGCCTGTGAGAGCTCCAATATGCCAATCCTAATTTTCTAATTTTTTGTTTTTTTAAAAAAAAAAAATTAATCTCAACATTTATTAATTTCTTTCAACTCACAAAACTTTTTGACTTCTCTCAAAATTATTGCAGTACCTTTTCCAAAACAAATAATTTGTATATTAAAAAAAATTTAAAACAGATATAAATATCTATATCTATATCTATCTATTTATTCATATTTATCTCTAACCTACAAGTTTTGTGGGAGTTCCAATATCTGAACCTTAATTTCTTAATTTTTTTGATTTTTTTTGAAAAAAAAAACTTAGCACTTATTAAATTCTTCCAAGTCTTTTTAATTTCTCCAATTTACACACTCTTTTTAATTTTTCACATACCTATTGCAAACAGTGAGTCTCCTTTTTCTTTTCTCCTGCTTGACTTCTCACTTCTACACTTTCAACTTTAGTGACCACGTATGCAAACAGTAAGTCTTCTTTTTGTTTTCTTCTTCTTGACTTTTCCTTTTGTTTACTGTTTTAATATTGCAGTTAGATAGCGCATAAAAATATTTGTGATTTGTGTAGCAAATAAAAAATTATAATTTGATTTTTTAATATGATTGAAGTTAGATAAATATAAACCCTCACAAAGAGAAAAATGTGATTATAATTAGTTAAATGATTCTTTTTTTTTTAAATGTGATTGTAGTTAGTTTAATAGTTCTTTTTTCATTTATTATTTTATTATGAAAAAAATGTGATGTGATTGTAGTTTGTTCAATGGCTCTTTTTTTTAATATAATTGTTGTAGTTAGTTCAATGATTTTTTTTAATGTTATTTAATCTTTTTATTTACTATTTTAATTTTATTTTTAATATGATTGAAGTTAAATAAACATAAACACTCACAAAGAAAAAATGTGATTGTAATGTGATGTAATTGTAGTTTGTTCAATGTCTCTTTTTTTTAATATGATTGTTGTAGTTAGTTCAATGTTTTTTTTTTTAATGTTATTTAATCTTTTTATTTACTATTTTAATTTTATTTTTAATATGATTGCAGTTAGATAAATATAAACACTCACAAAGAAAAAAATGTGATTATAGTTAGTTCAATGATTCTTTTTTTTTAAATGTGATTGTAGTTAGTCAAGGGTTCTTTTTTTCATTTATTTATTTTTTTATTATGAGAAAAATGTGATGTGATTGTAGTTCGTTCAATGGTTCTTTTTTTTAATGTGATTTAATCTTTTATTTACTGTTTTAATGGTTTTTCTTTACAATTATTTATGAAAAAAATATGATTGCAGTTAGATAGTATAAAAATATTTGTGATTTGATTTGATTTTTTTCTGATTTGATTTTTAAAGTACCAATTATTGATAATGATTAGATTGAATTTTGAAAAAAAAAATTGTAATTGATTTTTTTAACTCACTGTGTTTTTTGAAAAAAAAATTATTGTGTTTTTTTAACTATCAATTCACTTAATTTCTGATTTGATTTTTAACTCACTTTGTTTTTTGAGAAACAAAATAGATTGTACTCATTAGGGTCACATAATGGACCAATTATTGATGATAATTAGATTGTATTTTGACCCCCAAAAAAATTGTAATTGATCTTTTTAACTCACTATGTTTTTTGCAAAATAAATTATTGTGTTTTTTTAATTATTGATGATGATTAGATAGCTTAAAAAAATTATGATTTGTATGATTGAAGTTATCTCCTTTTATTTATAATTTTATTTTTTAATATGATTGAAATTAGATAAATATAAACACTCACAAAAAGAAAAATGTGATTGTAGTTTGTTCAATGGTTCTAAATAATCTTTTTTATTTACTATTTTAATGGTTATTTTTTTCAGTTTTTTTTTTTATTATGAGAAAAATGTCATTGTAGTTAGATAGCATTAAAAAAATTGTGATTTGTATGATTGAAATTATCTCATTTTGTTTATAATTTGATTTTTTAATATGATTGAAGTTAACTCACAAAAAGAAAAATGTGATTGTAGTTTGTTTAATGGCTCTAAATAATCCCAATCTAAATTTTCTAAATTTTTTATTACAAAAAAAAAAAACACAACATTTATTGATTTGGTCAAAATCCCCTGATCAGTATTTATTAACTTTTTTCAATACACATGTCTTTCCACATGTCTGCATTTATTGATTTGGTCAAAATCCCTTGATCAGCATTTAAAATTCCCTCATACAAATAATTATAGATACAATCTGTGTATAGTTACTGCAGTACCTTTTTCAACTTCTCTCATACACTATGATTAGTGATAAGATTGTTAAATTATTTTTATAAAAAATTTAAAAAAAACATAATTTATATATTAAAAAAAATCTAAAATAAATATAAATATCTATAATTATCCCGTGCATAGCACGGGTGATAAGCTAGTTTTCTATTAATTAAATACTTTGGAGTCTTATCCAAATAGGAAGACACACAGTCAGCCACACCATGGATTGCCAGTTGCCAACTGCCAAATCGCACCCCCATGATTGAATATGGGTCAGTTAGTTGAATATCAAAAACAAAACACCCAAACAAGGCCTACATCAAAAACAAACATCCACATTAATATATATTTTTATAAAAAGTCAATTATCCAATTGGTAAAATCTTTTCAAAATTTTGGATAAAGGAATTAAAAAAAATCCAAATCATTGTTCATTGATTCCACATACCTTTCTCACTTTTTCCTTCTTCGAATCTTTGAAGCTTCAAAACTAACGCAAAACGCTCCAACTGTCTCTCACAATATTTTTCTGCAATCCTGCACATTTCACTGAAAAGAAGTGTGAGTCTTTAGATTTCTCTTTTCTGGGTTCATAAGCCTTGTTTGGCTTGACTTCTCATTAGAAACAGAAAAAAAGTGAGAAAAACTAAAGTAGACGTGGGTTTTGTTGGGTCTTTCTTGTTTGAGTCTCTCTATCTAGTTTGAGAAAAGGTCTAATTTTCACAGCCATGGCTTGTTCATTGAAGACTGGTCTCTCTGTTTCTGGGTCTAATCAGACCATCCCCAGGTCCAAAACCAAAGGGGTTCTGCAGCTTTCTCCTTCTAATCACTCTCTCCAATTTACAGACTCACATTCAAAGGATTTTCTGGGAAAACCCATGTTTGTTGCAGATCACAGGGCTTTAAGAGATTGGAATTCCAAACCCTCCTCAAAATTTGCCATTCATGTATGTGAATCTGCAAATCTCTCTCTCTCTCTCTCTCTGTTTCTTGATTGTAATTTTTTGGGTTTTAAAGTGACATTTATTCAACAATTTCAGGCACAATCATCGATTTGTGTGAGCAAAGCTCTTCGTTGGTGGGAGAAGACACTGAAACCTAATATGATAGAGATCCAATCAGCACAAGAACATGTAGATTCATTGCTGAGTGCTGGTGATAGATTGGTTGTAGTTGACTTCTATTCCCCTGGTTGTGGAGGTTGCAAAGCTTTGCATCCTAAGGTACTATTCCAACAATCATATACATTAGTTTATTCACCAAACACGGTGGTTCAGTGGATAAGACCTTAAATTCTTCGCTTAAGGCTTGGGTTTGAGTCTCCATCGCCCTTGTTGGGGCTAAACATACTCTTTAGCGGCTATCCTAAGCTTCAGCCCTGACGTAGGTGCGGTGGGGTGCGCTATCTGTAGGTGCGCTATCTGTAGGTGCGGTGGGACAATATTGGCTGTCGAATATATTGGAGTAGTATCCATTTTGTTGAATCAAAAAAATATAGGTTAGTTTATTCGGATACCCATTTCAATTTTAAGTTAATCTTCATAGATTTTGCATTTAAAGTTCAATTATTTTGGGCTAATTTCTTAATGGCTTAATTTTTCTAATCTTTCGGATTATTGGTGATCTTTGATGTATCATAATTATTGTATGGGGTGAAATATTCTCGATCCTCTGTACTCCTTGAATCCAAACTTCACGTAGCATTGCTTAACTTGAGAACAGAAAGACGGTGAGCTGCCCGACGGTGTGCTACCGCATAAACTCTTTGACGATCAAGTCAGCACACTAGGAGAAGAAGAATAATGAATCAAGCGCTCTAAAGAGAGAGAGAGTTGGAAAATCTTTTAGGTTTCTTACCTCTAGCGTCTCCCTGTTTTTCCTTTTCAAGGCTGGCCATGCAGCCTCAAAGATTGTGGGCGCACTACCTCTGTTGTCCTTCTCTGGGCAGACAGCTATGCTCCCCTTTACTTTTCTTACACGTGTAGAGACCAAAACTTCCAAACAGTATTTGTTGAACTGCCAAATGGTATTGACGCATACTAGTAGTAGATTTCCCCTTTCTTACCATTGGTCCAGGTAGCTTACACAACCGAGCTATCACTTGAGAGACAGACATCACAATGGACAGTCATAGTCGAGCAAAATCAAACCGATCTATCAAAGTCGACAAGCCGCGGGGCACGCCACTTGGCATCTCGGCCTCACACCGCACTCTCAAGGGTCGTCTATTTCTACATTCGCGGTCCGAGCCACTTATAACTCGGTCAAATAAATCTCAATCCGGTCTATGGGCCCGCTCGTCCAAGCCCAGCCCAACACCATAACCTGCGTGGGCCAAGCTCGGTTTGACAACGTATTCTGCCTTAGCTCGGCCAAGTGTATCTTGGTCAATACTAACGTTCCGCCGCACTCAGCACGAATCCAATTTGGTCTCAGCGCCCCAAGCCCTCCCTTCGAGGCCTAACACCATGTTCAGTGTTGGTATAGATCGGCCAGCCGTTCAGCGCAAATCTCCCTCTCAGTTATGATGTCTCAAGGTCTTGGGCTCTATATTGTTTCTTTTACTGCTTTTGCATTTGAAATTCGATTGTTTTCATTTGTTAGCTTGATATACATTATTGGGCTAATTATCTAATAGCTTAAGCCATAATTGGTGATTTTTGATGGTATCATAACTATGATTCTAGGCTCGAATCTTGTTATCTCTCATTATGCACTCAGTCTATACACTCAATCTGTACTTACATTTCCTCTACGTGGAGAGTGATAGCTTAATATACATTGTTTAGCTCATTTACTAGTAGTTAAAGCTTTTTAGATAACTGGTGATTAATATGTTGACAGTCTCTCTCATTTTGTATCTTGCATCAGATCTGTCAACTGGCTGAGTTGAACCCAAATGCAATTTTTCTCAAAGTTAACTATGAAGAGCTCAAGAAAATGTGCCATTGTCTCCACATACATGTCTTGCCCTTCTTCAGATTCTACAGAGGTGCTGAGGGCAGGTTGTGCAGCTTCAGCTGCACCAATGCAACTGTAAGCGTTTTAAATCGATTTTAGTCCATATTTATAAAAATCCTCAAAATTTAATACCAAACTATTAATGGGTTTCTTGTAATTTAGCTGATAAAATTTGTGAATTTGTGTGTAAACAGATCAAGAAGTTCAAAGATGCATTGGCAAAACATGGGACTGATAGATGTAATCTTGGCCCTGCAAAAGGACTTGATGAGTCTGAGCTATTGAGTTTAGCCTCAATTGGTGAGATATCTATAAATTCACCATTTTCATCAACCAAGGAAGAGAAAATGGAAGACTTGGTTCTGAAAAACATAGATTTGATTGGTGCATTGAGCAAAGCAAGCAATGATAAGATAGGACTTAAAGAAGAGAAGAAGGGTGCAATGTTGTTGGCTTGAAAGCTTGATCCAAGATTATTGGATTTGGTTATGGATTAAAGCAGCTCCAAATTTCTATGATTTTTGTTTTTAGTGTTTTTGGGGCCTTGTTTGTATATATACGGTCCAGTTTGGTAGAGCTGTGGAAAAGTAATTATAGATTATAGTTTAATAGATTATAGCTTACAGTTGTGAACATAAGCTGGTAACCTGTGCTGCTGTGGGATTATGAATTTAAGCAGCAGAGTAGTATTTGGTAAATAAGTTATAAAATAATTTTTTACTGTGTAATTGTCATTTTTGCCCTTATGAACCTAAAAATTATAATTTTGTCATTTTCTTCACTTTAAATTTTGAAAAAATTATTTCATTAATGGAAGTTGATATAATTTGTGCTTAATTTGGTACATTTTTTCATTACCTAATTTTTTTTTTTAATTTTATTTTAATATTGAGTTTGCAAGAGAACAAAAAAATGTCATTGCAATAAAAATGTCATTTTTTTTTTTTAATATTGAGTTCACAAGATAAGCCTAGCCCTTACTCATAATTTCTTTAGTTATACTTCATATTGTATTTAATTATGATATTTTTTTTTCAATTATGACTTAAAAAATTTTAATTAATTTTTTTTTTAATTATAAGATATATATGGTTCATACATAACCTTTCATCTTCTTATTTATACTTTATAACCTGAATATTATTTGATCAAATTGGATAGGCCTGTGATGAGAGCAAAATTAGTAAATAAAATAAAATAGATAAGCCCGTAGGAGACATTAAAATGGATAATCGCCAGAAAAATCATCAAAACTTTTTCCTTTTTAAAGGTAACAATAAAATAACAAAACTTTGAGGCACAGCCTCAACAATTCATATAAGAACACTAAAACAATACTTCTATCAAACAAGTTTTCATGATTTTGATTTTTTTTCGGGTTAATTACACTAATAGTCCTTATAGTTTGGGACTTGTGTCACTTTGGTCCCTAACTTTTCAATTGTGACATATTTGACCATGAATTTTGAATCTTGTTTCAAATAATAACAATTCAAAATATTATTAGATTTTTCAAGAGTAAAATTGTCAATTTGATAAAATATAAACTAATTTGACAAAAATAAATGTCAAAAAAATATTTTTAATTTTTTAAAAATTATTTTTATTCACCAATGATAAAATTATGTAAAATTAATTAAAATTACATGATTAGTTTTTTTAAATTAATTTTACATGATCATCATCCAAAGACATAATAAAAATTAATTTGGTTAAAAAAATAAATAAATGTCTAAAAGATTTATCAATTTTACATAACTTTATTTTTAGTAGGTAGAAATAATTTTTAAAAATTCAAAAATATTTGTTTGACATTTATTTTTGTCAAATTAATTTATATTGTATCAAATTGACAATTTTACCCTTGAAAAATCTAATTATATATTCAATTGTCTTTATTTGGAACAAGATTCAAAATTCAAGGTCAAATGTGTCACAATTGAAAAGTCAAGGACCAAAATGACACAAGCCCCAAACTATGGGGACTATTTGTGTAATTTGCCCTTTTTTTTCTTTTCAAAAAACAAAAAGCTATAACAAACATCCTCTAAATTTGGCAGTAGCTGAACAATACAACCAAATCTAAATTCCATCTCTGAGTAGTCTTGAGTTGATGCTATTTGCTAAGCAAACCAAACATATTATCTCCATTAGCTTCTCTTCACTCCCAACAAATATGGAATGCAGAGAAGCTGTGAGCTCTGAGTATGTTGAAGTAGGCCTTGCTAGCTCAAACTGAGACCTGAAATCCATGTCCACTATCAACCTCACTCTTTCATCACCACCACCATTGATGTCCTTTATCAAAATATCTATATAGTCATAATCACCTGTAAATTCAAACATTTCATGAACACAACACAACACAACACACACATATCAGAAAATGGGTCCTTACCAAAATCCACAGAGAGAGAGATGAGAGAGAGAAAGAAAGAGACCTGAAGGGCAACCAATGGTAGCAGGCCAGGAAGTTTTACAGAGAGAGGCTTCAAAACCATCCCTAATAAGCCTCAGGACAATCCACTTCTTCAAATTGCTATTGGTTTCATCTATGAATTCGATGTCTCTCAGGTAGATTAAGATTTTTTCAAGGATCTAAGTCTATGAATTTGAAGAATTGAATCCAAATCCTCCAAGGATAAAACTTATTAATAGTCAAAACTGCAACATTTGATTTGTTTAGTGTTTAAAGGACACTCAAATAACCGTAATTTTCTTTGGCCCTCTCCCTTAAGGCAAAAAATTTAGATGATAATAAATTACATGGACTACATTCTGTTGTATTCTCCACTTAACTAGTACCACATTCTATTGTGGGCTTTCTGCAAGATCTTCCAGAAAAAAAAAAAGAAAAAAAAGCATTCAACATTTGATCATAATCCCATGGACCTTCTAGAGTGTCCAAGCATAATTCAATAATCCCATGGACCTTCTAAACATTATTCACAATTAAGAGTTAGAGAACAGGTGACCTTCTACCCTTATCCTAAACATTATTCACAGTTAAGAGTTTGAGCAGCATTTGCAAAAATTCACATCAACCATTCATGTGATTGTGAAATTTCTTTTAATACTTTTTCAGGCTGAGATCTGTTATTACTCTAACAAGGCTGGTTGTTCTTTCATTGTTAAATTTTCACCAAGTTTCAAACTTAAATCAAAATTAGCTCAATTAAACTTAAATCAGAATATTTACAATTAGAAAAGTAATAAAATGAAAACAATTAACAAACATAATTTAATTTTCAAGCTAGATAAAGTTTGAAAGATTTGTTGTGTAAGGATAAATTAGAGGATCAAATACTATTTTAAACCCAAGTTCTACATACATTTGATGCTTCCCAGGTAAAACTATCAGATTTAAAAACATCCTTCACATACATTTGTTACACAAAATATTCGCATACCATGTACTAAGATAAGTTTTACTTGTTACTCAACTTATCAGATTAAAAAAGTGTTATGTAGTGTTAGTGACTTTATTAGCTAAATAGTTTTCTTTGTGCCAGAAAAATCTGTGGAATGCATGGATAACAATCTCAGATCTAAGATATGTTTGAGGTTTCACTCTTATTCTTAATTTTGAATCCTGCTGGAACTTTTAGGTTGAAAATACATATTTGGCTTGGCATTATATTTGGTCTCCTTTGTGCATCACTTTTCTGGACGGACCACTTTCAATATGAAAAACACTTGAAGATTCAAATTAGTAATAAATTTTTACACATTTATCTAAATTAGAAAAGGAAGTTGAATGCATATCTAACTTCATTTACTAAAGAAAGATTGGAATTCCAGAAAGAGTACTTCATTGGTTTAGGTTGTAAATTGGGAATTAACATATATTTTAGAATACACTTGCGGGTACAAAATATTAGTTACACAAAACATCCTTCACATGATCCAGGTAAAACTATGACCATTCCCAGGTAAAACTATCACCAATTTGCGTCGTAACAAAAACACCACCAGAAAAGTCTCAATAACCAAATTATAATTTATAACACAAATTTAACTTCCCAGCAGCACCAAATTTGACACGTGGTTGGTTCTTCAATTTTAAAGACCTGTTCTCCACAACTACCACTACTACTACTAGAAATAAGGTTGATTAAACACATTCAATTTCTCCATTCCATATATCCCAGCAATTGAACCTTTATTAATAACAAATAAGCATGATCTGTTTATAAGCCTTGTGATCCAGATGGACAAATCACTAAATCTTCTCAAACTTCAAAATGAATCGAATAGCATATATTATTTCATCTAAGGTAGCAAATTATGGATTCAATCAACCTAATCATGGTGAAAAGCCAAACAACCAATTTCTGAAATATGGGTCTTCAAAAAAATAAACAAGTACATTGCTCAATCCAGAGAACAGCAAATGTAGTTGAACAAATACAATTTTGTCAACTCTGATAGAAATTATGACATATCTTGGGCAGATTAAAGACATTTGGCTTGGATGAATTCTCATACTTCTTAGGAGTTTTCATTTAGCTTTTCTATCTACTTTTGATGACTTTGTGTACACTGATTTTTAGTTTCACAAACACAATTAAGCACTCACATTGCAACCCAAATTTCACCTACTCCAATATTAATGAAGCTCGTGAAATGAATATCACTTTTTTGAACTCAAAATTGAAAAACATCTAACGATTAAATAAATAAATAACAGATCGCAATAAAAGGGGGGTTTTCAACCCTAATCAGAGAGAGAGAGAGAGAGAGAGAGAGAGTGAGAAGAAAACCCTAATCGATGTCCATACATGTATCACAGTCATGAAATCTTACCTTTTCAGTGCAGATGAACAGAAAACAGGGGGACGATTGTTCTTGGAGAGGTAGACGACTGTTTTACAAGCACGATTTGCTGCGATCGGAGAGGTCGACGACTGTTTTCGTGGGTGTTTGGTAAAGCTTCTTCTCAGTCGAGGAGACGAGAATGGGAGAGAAGAGTGTGAGAGACGAGAGTTAGGGCAAGAATGACCAATCAAACGGTATATATCGTGGCATTTGCGTAAATAATGAAGTTTGGAAGGGGCATTTACGTCATTTAACCCCTCCAACACCAGTTGTACGGGAGAATCTATTTACACACACATATCTCTCTCTCTGCACATCCTCCACACACACCTCTCTCCAACACACTCTCTCATTAAGTGTGTGCGGAGAGAGTGTATGGTGTGTGCAAATAGCTCCTCCCCAGTTGTACGCTTAAGTTAAAATATTGGGCAAATTACAAACACCCCCTCGAGGTTTGATGAAAATACAGATTCCTTCTGAGGTTTGAGAAATTACATCCCGTTCCCTGAGGTTTATATTTTCATAACAAATTGCCCCCTAAAGTTTTTATTTTCATACAGATTCTTCCATAATTTCCCCTAATTTGTTATGAAAATTTGACTCTCAGGGAGTAATTTGTAATTTCTCAAATATTAGGGAAACCTCGAGGGAGGTGTTTGTAATTTGCCCAGTTAAACTGAATCAAACATTACTTTTTGGCTTAAATTAAGTTAACAGTTAAAATAAGCCGCTTATAAGTTCTACCAAACACCCCCTACATCACTTCTTGGGTTTTTCCATAAGCAGGCTTATGTTTTTTGTTTTTGTTTTTGTTTTTTTGGTGTGGGTAAGCCCCTGCATGTTTGGTAAATCTATGGCTCCGTTTGATAAGCAGTTGAAATTATAATTCTACCCATTGATTTGAATGTGTTGTTTATTTTAAACTTTTAAATCATAATTCTACACCCATTTCTCAAAACTCAATTCAAAACATAATCATTATTTTCCAAAACTCATAACCAAACACATAATTCAAAACTCTTTTCAAAACTCAATTCAAATCAATATTTTAATTTTGTTAAGATTTTAAATATTTTAATTTTAAATATGTTACGATTTTTTAAATTTTTTAAATATTTTTAAATATTTTAATTTCAAAATATTACGATTTTAATTTTTTTAATTTTAAAATATTTTATAAAAATAAATTTAAACTCTATTTTATAAAAATGTTTTTAAATATTTTAATTTTTTTGTTATGTATTTGGTTACGATTTGAGTGTAGAGTTGTAAAAGTAGTATGGAGTTTCGAGTTATGTATTTGGTTATGAGTTTTAAAAATAATTTCTTAATTGAGTTTTGTTTTATGTGTTTAGTTACGATTTGAGTGTAGAGTTGTTTTTAAATTTAAAATATTAATATATTAAATTATTTAAATTTTTTGAATATTTAAATTATTTAAATTTTTACGATTTAAATTTTTTGAATATTTATTTTAATTTTTTACTTATTAAATTTTTTAGATTATTTAAATTATTTAAATATTTATGATTTAAATTTTTTGAATATTTATTGAAAAAAAATTATTTCTTTTGTAGTATTTTCAATTAAAAAATTGATTAATGTTATTTTCTGTTAATAATAAATTTTTTTAATTGAATTTTAAAAAGAGTTTGGTTATGAGTGTTGATTAGAATTTTTAATAATATGAAAGTAGTGTGTTTTGTTATGAGTTATAACAATTTGAATTAAGTTTTGAATTTTTTTTTCAAAACTCATAAACAAACAAATTTTATTATTTCACATATCAAATCAAACTTTCAAAACTCAATTCAACACTCAATTCAAAACTCTATTCAAAAACCATAACCAAACAAATTTTCTGCACTCAAATCATAATTTCACAACTCACAAACTCAAAATATAACTCATACTCTCAAATTATATTTATAAAACTCTATCAAACGCAACCTATGATTCTGTTGGATTGGATATTTTGATCTGATTAAGGAGTTTTATCTCATCTTTTTAGCTGGAGATAATATTTAAATTTCATGACACGTATCTCTTCTTTTCCTTTGTTTATTTATTTATTTTTATTTTTTTGAGCTTATTTGTTTTGTCTTAAGAATGTCTTGTTTTTTTAGTCCTCATTTTGCAAATCTAGGTTAAAGGCGTATACTCTTTTCTTTTTCTTTTTTTAAAAATTCGTATTTTGTATTTTGACAAAGATTTTTTTTTTTAAATGTAAACAATTTATAAAATTTTAAGAAACAAATATTTTTACAAGCTCTCGCCCTTTGACAATAAATATATTTTCTTCTTTTCGTTTTTTGCATTTTTTAAAACATGTGTACTAACTACTAATATGCTTTTTTTTTTTTAATTTTATAAAAAAAATAAAGATAAATGTGTTTCGTCAAAACTTATTTTACAATTTTTAACTTATTTTTCAAATTCAAATTGTGTTCAAAATGCAACTTTAAATTAACTTATAATAAAATTTATCGTTGGTATTTTGAAAATAGGGATCATTGTTGTTGCAAGTGATGGTTGAAAAAGTGATTCTTTAAATGAGGAAATACCTTTAAATGAAGAAATACATTTTTTAGTTAAAATTTGAGAAAAAAAAATAAGGGGCCATTTGGGAACATAAAAAAAAAGAGTCAAAAGTTAGCTTTTAATTCATTTTAAGTTATATCATCTCTCACATAAACAAGCCAAAAAAAAAAGTTAAAAAATCAACTTTTAACCAACTTTTCAAATCACCCATAAGTATTGCTAGAGACGCTTGATGATACGAAATTTTGATAAACAATACATATTCTCTTTTGATTGTGCATGAATGAATGGGATGAAAATTTCAATTTTCACAAAGTAATTTTTGATTAATCTCATATAACAAATACACCACATGATCGAGTCAGTTTTAAATTGATTTTTTAAAAAATTAGATAAATTACATTTTACCTCCTTTATATTTATTTACTTTCTCACTTTAACGGTTAAAGTTTATTTTTTTTCTCACTTTAGCTCTTCATGTTTCAAGTTTTTTCCAATTTAGTGTGAAACTAATTTTTATTCAAAATTAGAAGAAAAAAAAAATGACACATTAATAGTCACGTGACATAAAAATATTTTATTATATATAACTTATACTTCTTACACAAACTCAAATCTCAATATAATAATATATCTTTTATATTATGTGACAGTATCGTGATATTTTCTGTCTAATTTTGAATAAAAATTAGTTTTAGGAGTAAATTGAAAAAAACTTAAAAAATGAAGGGCAAAAATGAGAAAAACAAAAAATCAAAGTGAGAAAATGACTAAACATAAAGGGGACAAGGCGTAATTTATCCAAAAAATTTTGCGCTTCAATAACATTCTTTTTTCTTCAAATTTTTATAAGCATTTAGTTTTTAGTCCAAAAATCCATTTAATATATGAGAAGGAGAGTTTACATATACTATGGTAAAAATAAAGGGTAAGACTATGATACACACTCTTCAAATGATGTGTACCGTATATACCTTATAATTAAAGAAGAAAATAATATAATTTCATATTTTTTAAGTCATGACAAAAAAAAAAAAGGTCATAACCAAAGAAAACATAAGACATAATTAAATATTTCATGATTTATAACTAAAATAGAATAAAGTGAGTTGTTTTACTTATATAAAGTAAATCTTGTATACCCATTTAATATTATAGTGTTGTGGATGTTTCAATTCAATATAATTTAAATTTTAAAATAAAATTTAAAAGTTTTAATTAATTAATTTTTATGTAAGTTGGTTGGTTTTTTGACCTAGCCAATTCAGCTGAATTATTTTTAGTTTGACTAATTTGTTGGTTAACCATAATTTTAACAGTTTTATCAAAATATATTGATTAGATTTGTTTGATTCGAAATAAACTAAAAATTGATCTGATTAAAGATTGAACGACTAAGATTGCTTGATTAGAAATAAACTTCCCACCCAAACAATTGTTAACTTTTATTTTATAATCTCACATCAGGAAATAAAGGAAAAAGTAAGTCGTTTCACTTATATAAAATGAACCTTATGCTCCCATTTAATATGATAGTGTTATACATGGTTCAATTCAAAACAGTTTAAATTTTAAAATTAAAATAACATTTAAAGCTTTAATTAATTAATTTTTGTATAAGTTGGTTGGTCTTTTGTCCTAGCAGATTAGGCTGAACCATTTTCGGTTTAACTGATTGATTGGTTTAATCACGATATTAGCGGTTTTATCAAATATATTGATTAGATTTGTGTTGATTAAAAAAAAAACTAAAAATTGACCTAACTAAAGATTAAATGACTGATGTTGTTTGATTCGAAATAAACTTTTCGCCCGAACAATTGTTAATTTTTATTTTACACAATCTCATATCGAGAAAAAGAAGGAAAAAACGAGTTGTTTCACTTATATAAATTAAACATATGTTCCTATTTAATATTATAGTATTATGCATGTTCCAATTGAAAACAATTTAAATTTTAAAATAAAATAGATTTAAAATTTTTAATTAATTAATTTTTGTGTAAGTTAGTTGGTCTTTTGACCAATTTTAACAATTTTATCAAAAAAATATACATTGTTTTATTTCTAAAAGGTATGTTTGAGGTTTATAACAAACTTCAACATAGAATAACCTAAATTTTAAAAATGAAATTTATTTTTATTTTTATCATAAATATAAATTTTTTTCATTTTTTTATTTTTATCCTTATCAATTAAATTATGACATCTATTTCTTATTGTGAACTTAAAATATACAATTAATGATATATCAATTGCAATATATATATTTTCTAATAAAAATGGTTCAAATTTAATCCATTCTAAATTATTTTTCTAAACTTTTTAAATAAATTTTATGTTATTATTTAATTTTAAAATTATTTTTAATTATTTATTTAGTCTGCACGTTGGATGAGTTTATATGCTAGTAATTAAAGAAAAAATGACATAACTTAAAAGTGTGTATCGTAAAATTTTTCCAAAATAAAATACTCTGGACTCATCATTTGAGTGTCTTTGTAAATTAAAAAATATATATATATATTATTTATTTATATATATATTAATTCATTTGAAAAAAAATATAAATCAATGATTTCATCAACGACAAATTATTTTAAATTGCAGATCAACCGACATACAAAAAAAACAGAAACAACTCACATTAGAGATCCACTTGTGATTAGGGTTGAGCAGAAATCCGTGAAATCCGTAATCCGATCCAGTCCAATCCAATCCAGTAGGTTTGGATTGGTTTTTTGAATCCATGGTTCGGTTCCGGATTGAAAAATTAAAAATCCGTAGTTCACGGATTGGTTCTGGATTAAACCCCACGGTTCCGGATTGGAACCGATCCGGACCGTATACAAATAATCTATATTTTTATTATACACCTTCCTGCATAATATCTTCTCTTATTTTATATAAAACTTAAATCCAAACCTAAACTCACATAGTATCTTCTTTTATTATTTTTGTTTGTTAGTTTTTAATGTTAATTTGTAATGGTCTAAATACTTATGGTGGATCCAGTTTTCTTATGGTTGTTTAAATTCTAGAACAGTATGTCGCTATTATGAAAAGATATGTTGTTATTGTGAAACTAATACGGTGTTGTAATTATATTTTTATGAAATTGAAGTGTCATATATATATATTTTGTTATTTAATTAGGTAAATCCGTGGTCCTAAAACGATCCAATCCGTGTCTTAAATGGATTGGTTCGGATTGGTTCACACGATTTAAACGGATTGGATTGGTTCCAATTTTTCAGGAACCGTAGATAACGAATTGGTCCTGATTTTACCCCAATCCGGACCATGCTCACCCCCTACTTGTGATCTCTCAGTTATTCCTTGTAAGTTAGATGCCGTGGAACTGACGTGGATGCCTCTATTCCATACCATATATTTTGGGAAATTTAGCATTTAGTAGTGTTTTGAAAAAATTATTATAAAAAATTTAAATTTTAATTCTTGATATTTATAAAATTTACTACTTATAACACTATTTTTAGAATTTATTAAAATTCTAAAAATTACAAAAATATACCACTTATATAACTATATTGAGACTTATCATTTTAAAATATAACATGGATTGGTTAGTACTTATCATAAAAACATCTTAACTTATTGGCTTTAGTTCATAAAAAATTTAGAGATTTTAATAAAATGTATTAACATCAAGATTGACGAACGGAGTATAACACTCTTGCCTTTTAGTTTTAAATTAGGTACACCATTTTGTGTGTTTGGTTTGAGTTTTTTAGATTAAATTTTTTGAAAATTAAGTTTTTTTATTTTTTGTGCTTTTTTTGTTTTTAATGAATATTTTTTAAAATTTAAGCATTTTTTAAAAATTTTTTAGATGCATTAGATATATCTAAAAAGTAAAAAATTGTGAAAAAATATTTTAAAAAATTAATAAATACATAAAAATTAATAAATACATAAAAATACAAAAAATTGTACTAAATTCTTGTATTTTTGGTATTTATTGAATTTTTAAAAGTTTTTTTTTTTACAAATTTTTTACTTTTTAGGTATATTTATGTTAGGTATGTCTAAAAATTAAAAAAATTGCTTAAAATATTAAAAAAATTCAATAAAAACAAAAAAAATACGAAAAATAAGAAAGTATAATTTTCTAAAAATTATTTTCAGAAAAACAATACCAAACAAGCTGATTATTATTTTTTTTTCCCTTCTTGAAATAGTAATAATTTTCTTTTCTTTTTTTCCTTCTTGAAATAGTAATCATTTTCTACTTCTATTCATCCATGATTAAACATCTTCAAAGTGTCTAAGCAAATATTGCTTCTCAATTTTTAATTATTTATTGCATTTGTTGCTGTGGGGACATATTTTTTGGGCAGTCCACGTGGCTGAGTTTGTTAGCCGAGGTGCCATATGGGCAGACCATGGTGTCGAGATATGGTACGATAATACTGAAATTCGAGATATTTGACTAGAGGACTAGAGTACTAAATGACATCAAGCTACCTATTTGGATAGAGATGTGACTCTTAAGAAAGTTTATCTTAATTTGAATAGTATGAGTTATGATAGATGTTATCCTTATAAAGGATAGAGTCCCATGAAGTAAGACTTCTAGGAGAAGTTAGACACTGACCATTATAAAACTGAGGCACCTCCGTGGGTCTAAGTTATGTTTTTATTTGTGATGCTTTGACTTGTGCATTGAGTACTTATTTGATATCTTTGAGAGATAAGTTGACTGACTTGATTGTTGGAGTGCCCCCGGGTGGACGAACCACCGTGGTATTCTCAACTTCTTGTTGGCAAATGGTTGGCTTAATCTATTCTGCCGCGTGCTCTCCAACTAAGTTTCTTGTTTGGTTGTGTGGTCAAAAATCAACACCCATAATTTGGCGCCATCTGTGGAAACTTAGTTAGAATAGATGGCCATCATCGTACAAGATCAACGTAAGTCGGCAACGACGAGTTCAGTGAAGATGGACATCGCATCAACATTGACATAATGAAGACCCTTCTATAAGGAATAAATGCAAAGATAAGGGGGCATGAGTGCTCCCGAGAAGACGAAGACGACCTTTAAGTAGAAAAGACATTAGCTTAGGTGCAGCAAATCCAAGATGGAAGAGCATGGCCTAGGTAGAGCAGATCCCAGATCCCAGAAGACAAGATCTTAGCCTAGATGATTAGGTCCGAGAAGACAAGAGCTCAGTCTAAGTGAGCAGATCCCAGATCCTAGAAGAGAACATCTCGGCCTAGATAATTAGGTCTGAGAAGACAAGAGTTTAGCCTAAGAGAGCAGATCCTAGATCCAGAAGACAATATCTTAGCCTAGATCATCAGGTCCGAGAAGACAAGAGCTCAACTAAGTGAGTAGATCCCAGATTCTAAAAGACAAGATATCGACCTATATGAGTAGGTCAGAGAAGACAAGAGCTCGGCCTAAGTGAGCAGATCCCAGATCTAGAAGACAAGATTTCGACCTAGATGATTAGATCCGAGAAGATAAGAGCTCAGCCTAAGAGAGCAGATCCCAGATCCAAAAACAAGATATCAGCCTAGATCATTAGGTTCGAGAAAACAAGATTTCAACCTAAGTGAGCAGATCTCAGATCCTAGAATACAAGATATCGGCCTAGATGAGTAAGTCGGAGAAGACAAGAGCTTAGCTTAAGTGAGCAGATCCTAGATCCCAGAAGACAAGATTTCGGCTTAGATGAGTAGGTTTGAGAAGACAAAAGCTTGACCTAAGCGAGCAGATTCCAGATCCAAAAGATAAGATCTCGCATAGATGATTAGGTCCTAGAAGACAAGAGCTCAATCAAAGTGAGCAGATCCCAGATCCAAAAAACAAAATCTTGGCCTAGATAAGTAGGTCTGAGAAGATAAGAGCTTAGCCTAAGTGAGCAGATCCCAAATCCTAGAAGACAAGATCTTGGCCTAGATGAGTAGGTCTGAGAAGACAAGAGCTCAACGTAAGTGAGCAGATCCTAGATCCCAAAAAACGAGATCTCGGCCTAAATGATTAGGTCTGAGAAGACAAAAGTTCAGCCTAAGTGAGCAGATCCCAGATCCTGGAAGAGAACATCTCAGACTAGATGATTAGGTCTGAGAAGACAAGAGCTCAGCCTAAGTGAGCAGATCCCAGATCCTGGAAAGAGAACATCTTGGCCTAGATGATTAGGTCTGAGAATACAAGAGCTCAGCCTAAGAGAGCAGATCCCGGATCTAGAAGATAAAATCTCGGCCTAGATCATTAGGTTCGAGAAGACAAGAGCTTAGCCTAAGTGAGCAGATCTCAGATCCCAGAAGACAAAATATCGGCCTAGATAAGTAGGTCGGAGAAGACAAGAGCTCAGCCAAAGTGAGCAGATCCCAGATCTAGAAGACAAGATCTCGGCCTAAATGATTAGATCTGAGAAAACAAGAGCTCAGCCTAAGAGAGCAGATTCCAAATCCAAAAGACAAGATCTCAGCCTAGATCATTAGGTCCAAGAAGACAATAGCTCAACTTAAGTGAGTAAATCCCAAATCCCAGAAGACAAGATATGGGCCTAGATGAGTAGGTCGGAGAAGAGAAGAGCTTAGCTAAGTGAACAGATCCTAGATCCTAGAAGACAAGATATTGGCCTAGATGAGTAGGACCGAGAAGACAGGAGTTCGAGCTGGAAAACAATTTTGAAAAGATCAGAACTTACCGGAGGTGAACAAAGTTGAACTAAGTTTGCGATATTTCGGCATGAAACATGACGAGTAACTTAGACTTGTCATATGGTAGAGTTGAATTAGACTTGCTATATGGTAAAGTTGAACTAAGTTAGCGATATTCCTATAATGAGCATAAGGAGTAACTTAGACTTGCCATATGGTAGAGTTGAACTAAGTTAGTGATGTTTTTGAATGAAACATGACAAGTAACTTAGATTTATCATATGGTAGAATTGAATTAGACTTTCCATATGGTAGAGTTGAACTAAGTTGGTGATGTTTCCGAATAAAACATGATGAATAACTTAGACTTATCATATGGTAGAGTTGAACTAAGTTGGCAATGTTTCCGAATGAAACATGACGAATAACTTAGACTTGCTATATGGTAGAGTTGAACAAAGTTAGCGATGTTTCCAAATGAAACATGACGAGCAACTTTGACTTGCCATATGGTAGAGTTGAACTAAGTTGGCGATATTTCTGAATGAAACATGGCGAGTAACTTAGACTTACCATATGGTAGAGTTGAATTAGACTTGCCATATAGTAGAGTTGAAACTAAGTTGACAATGTTTCCGAATGAAATATTAAACTTGCCATATAGTAGAGTTGAACTAAGTTGGCGATATTCTTCGAATGAAATATGACGAATAACTTAGATTTACCATATGGTAGAGTTGAATTAGACTTACTATATGGTAGAGTTGAATTAGACTTGCCATATGGTAGAGTTGAACTAAGTTGGCGATGTTTCCGAATGAAACATGACGAATAACTTAGACTTGTCATATGGTAGAGTTGAATTAGACTTGCCATATGGTAGAGTTGAATTAAGTTAGTGATGTTTTCGAGTGAAACATGACGAATAACTTAGACTTGCCATATGGTAGAGTTAAATTGAGACATGCCCTATGGCAAAGTTGAACTAAGTTAGCGATGTTTCAGAATAAAACATGATAATTAACTTAGACTTGCCAAGACAATAGATTTGAACTAAGTCAGTGATGTTTTTGCACGAAACATGGCGAAACTGGCCATGACCTGGTTAGTTTGTAAGAAAAGTCGAGGTAGTTAGTACTCTCGGTGCACTAAGATTAAGCTTAACGTGCTTCGTTTGGGCGAGCTAAACATGATGATCTCGGTTGAGATGGTGATTTCAGTTGAGATGTTGATATTGGGTAACATGATGAACTCGGTTGAGATGTTGTTCTTGGTTCCTAATGAGTTTGATACTAGGATCTTGATGTTCTTGAACTAGTATGTCATGATCTCTGCTAGTAGTGACATCTCTGTCGAGACGTTGGACTTAGATGAGATAGAATATGATTGTTCTTGGTTCTTGATTCTTGTCGAGGTGGACATTTGAGTCCTTATTTCTTTATGTCGGCGAGTCGTGATTTATTTAGAAGAGTATCTCTAGCATGTTGTTTAGCCGACATATTAGAAGATGAAACAATATAAGTTCCATCACCTCAAGTTGCCGAGATAATAGAACCTAGTGGGTAGTTGTGGGGACATATTTTTTGGATAGTCCACGTGGCCGAGGTTATTAGCCAAGATGTCACGTGGGTAGACTATGGTACCGAGATATGGTGCGGTAATACCAGAATTCGAGATATTTGGATAAAGGACTAGAGTCCTAGATGATATCAAGCTACCTATTTGGATAAAGATGGGACTCTTGAGGAAATTTATCTTAATCTGAATAGTGTAAGTTGTAATAGATGTTATCCTTGTAAAGAATAGAGTCCTATGAAGTAAGACTTCTATGGGAAGTTGGACACTGACCATTATAAAACTGAGACACTCCGTGGGTCTAAGATATGCTTTTATTTGTAATACTTTGACTTGTGCATTGAGTACTTATTTGATATCTTTAAGAGATAAACTGACTGACTTGATTGTCGGAGTGCCCTCAGGTGGGACGAACTATTACGGTATTCTCATCTTCTTGTTGACAGGTGGTTGGCTAAATCTATTCTGCCGCATGCTCTCTAACTAAGTTCCCTATTTAATTGTGATGGTCAAAAATTGACATCCACAGTTGTCTTCTATTTCTCTCATGATTTCTCCGTTTTACTTTCTATTCTGTTAATTATGTTCTTGGCTGGTATCCCTTTTCTTCATATACACCATTTAAAATTTTTTTTTTAAATCAATTCACACAACGAATATATAGTACTTACATATAGAATACACTACTATTTTATGAAATAAGATCATTTATGTGTATACAGATATGTCAGCTCACATATTCACGAAATAAATAAATAAATAATGTCAAATATATTAGGGCCATGGCAGTAAAATAAATAAAATTAGTAGAACTTGGTGCATTTGATTTGTTAATAATTTATTTAAATTGACACTTTATATAATTAAATCAAATTTTATCATATTTTAAATATGGTTAATTTTTAACAACGATTCAAACTCGACTTAAAATATTATATACACTATTAAAAAATTAAGTAATTCAAAAAATAAAAAATCAGCTTAAAAACAAATAAATTAATTCATTAAAATTTTAAACAGCTTGCTACTCTAACTTGACCCAATTTATTTTTAAAATACAAAAAATATCATTTCTATTAATTAACTTTGGAGTCATATCCAAATAGGAAGACACACAATCAGCAACACCTGTCAGTTGCCAACTGGCAACTGCCAAATCGCACCCCACGGTTGGTTGAATATCAAAAACAACACACCCAAACAAGGCCTACACCAAAAACACACATCCACATTGTTCATTGATTCAATTGGTAAAATCTTTTCAAAATTTCTCTATCTTGTCTCTATCTTTTTTTATAAAAAAAACTTTCTCTATCTTTTTTTTTTATTATAAAAAGTCAACTATTGAATTGGTAAAAATCTTTTCAAAATTTTGGATAAAGGAATGAAAGAAAAAAAAAATCCAAATCATTGTTCATTGATTCCACCTACCTGTCCCACTTTTTCCTCCTTCGCCTCCTGTGAAGCTTCAAAACTACACAAAACGCTCCAACTCTCTCTCTCTCTCTCTGAATAATGGTCAAAAGGCACATCTTTATCTTCAATCCTCCAATTTCACTGAAAAAAACGAGTGTGAGTCTTTATTTGATTTCTCTTTTCTGGGTTCATAAGCCTTGTTTGTCTTGATTTCTCATAAGAAACAGGAAAAAAATTGAGAAAAACTAGTAAAAGTAGAGGTGGGTTTTGTTGGGTCTTTCTTGTTTGAGGCTCTCTATCTAGTTTGAGAAAAGGTCTAATTTTCACAGCCATGGCTTGTTCATTGAAGACTGGTCTCTCTGTTTCTGGGTCTAATCAGACCATCCCCAGGTCCAAAACCAAAGGGGTTCTGCACCTTTCTCCTTCTAATCACTCTCTCCAATTTACAGACTCACATTCTAAGGATTTTCTGGGAAAACCCATGTTTGTTGCAGATCACAAGGGTTTAAGAGATTGGAATTCCAAACCCTCCTCAAAATTTGCCATTCATGTATGTGAATCTGCAAATCTCTCTCTCTCTCTCTCTCTCTCTCTCTCTGTGTTTCTTGATTGTAATTTTTTGGGTTTTGAAGTGACATTTATTCAACAATTTCAGGCACAATCATCGATTTGTGTGAGCAAAGCTCTGCGTTGGTGGGAGAAGACACTGAAACCTAATATGATAGAGATCCAATCACCGCAAGAACTTGTAGATTCATTGTTGGGTGCTGGTGATAGATTGGTTGTAGTTGATTTCTATTCCCCTGGTTGTGGAGGTTGCAAAGCTTTGCATCCTAAGGTACTATTCCAACAATCATATACATTAGTTTATTCACCAACAGGATTGGTTCAGTGGATAAGATCTTGAATCCCAGCTTGGGTCTGAGTCTGCAATTTGGGGGGGGGGGGGGGGGGGGGGGGAGAGACAATACTCCTGTCGGATATGTTGTTGAATCAAAAAAAATATACGTTAGTTTATTCAGATAGCCATTTCAATTTTAAGTTAATCTTCATAGATTTTGCATTTAAAGTTCAATTATTTTGGGTTAATTTCCTAATAGCTTAATTTTTCTAATCTTTCGGATTATTGGTGATCTTTGATGTATCATAGTTATGATTTCAAGAGGTCTTGGGCTCTATATAATTTCTTTTACTGCTTTTGCATTTGAAATTCGATTGTTTTCTTTTGTTAGCTTGATATAGATTATTGGGCTAATTATCTAATAGCTTAAGCCATAATTGATCTTTGATGGTATCATAGCTATGATTCTAGGCTCGAATCTTGTTATCTCTGTCATTATGCACTCAATCTGTACTTATATTTCCTCCACGTGGAGAGTGATAGCTTAATATACATTATTGTTTAGCTCATTTACTAGTAGTTTAAGCTTTTTAGATAACTGGTGATTAATATGTTGATAGTCTCTCTCCTTTTTTATCTTGTATCAGATCTGTCAACTGGCTGAATCGAACCCAAATGTGATTTTTCTCAAGGTTAACTATGAAGTGCTCAAGAAAATGTGCCATTGTCTCCACATACATGTCTTGCCCTTCTTCAGATTCTACAGAGGTGCTGAGGGCAGGTTGTGCAGCTTCAGCTGCACCAATGCAACTGTAAGCATTTCGAATCGATTTTGGTCCATATTTATAAAAATCCTCAAAATTTAATACCAAACTATTAATGGGTTTCTTGTAATTTAGCTGATAAAACTTGTGAATTTGTGTGTAAACAGATCAAGAAGTTCAAAGATGCATTGGCAAAACATGGGACTGATAGATGCAATCTTGGCCCTACAAAAGGACTTAATGAGTCTGAGCTATTGAGTTTAGCCTCAATTGGTGAGATATCTATAAATTCACCATTTTCATCAACCAAGGAAGAGAGAATGGAAGACTTGGTTCTGAAAAACATAGATTTGATTGGTGCATTGGGCAAAGCAAGCAATGATAAGATGGGACTTGAAGAAGAGAAGAAGGGTGCAATGTTGTTGGCTTGAAAGCTTGATCCAAGATTATTGGATATTGGTTATGGAGTAAAGCAGCTCCAAATTTCTATGATTTTTTGTTTTTAGTGTTTTTGGGGCTTGTTTGTATATATATGTATCACTTCTGGGTTTTCCATAAGCAGGCTTATGTTTATTTATTTTTTTGTGGATAAGCCCTGCATGTTTGGTAAATCTATGATTCTGTTTGGATTGGATATTTTGATGTGATTAAGGATTTCTATCTCATCTTTTTGGCTGGAGATAATATTTCATGACACGTATCTCTTCTTTTATTTATTTATTTATTTATTTATTTTTTTGGTGGATCTGATTAAGGAGTTCTATCTTATCTTATCTATTTAGCTGGAGATATTTTCATGACACGTATCTCTTCTTTTGTTTTTTTTTGCTTTTTGTTTTTTGTTTTTTTTTGAATCTGATTAAGGAGTTCTATCTCATCTTTTTAGCTGGGGATAATATTTAAATTTCATGACACGTGTATCTCTTCTTAAACGCGTTTAATCTTTTCTGTTTTTTTTTTTTTTAATATTTTGACAAAGATTTATTTTTTATTTTTTTTTAAATGTAAACAATTTATAAAATTTTAAGAAACAAAAAAGAACTATATTTTCACAAGCTCTCACCCTTTGACAATAAATATATTTTCTTTTTTTTGTTTTTGGCTTTTTTTTAAAACTTGTGTACTAACTACTAAATATGTTTTTTTAATTTTATAAAAAATAAAGATAAATATGTTTCGTTAAAAGTTATTTTACAATTTTTAACTTATTTTTCAAATTCAAATTGTGTTTCAAAATGCAACTTTAAATTAACTTATTATAATAAAATTCATTGTTGGTATTTTGAAAAGGCTCTGGCTTTGGTCCAGTCCGTAATCGGACTGGACGGTGCTGTTGGGCCCGTGGGGGCCCACCACAGGTCCCGTTTTGAAAATCTGAACCGTTCAATGTGTAGAACTCGTCGAGTACTATATACCTACAAAAAATCACGTTGATCGGATATCGATAGCTATGTGATCAAAACAGTTTTTTATCAACTGTTAATTTATTCACCGTCCATTTTTTTTTTATACAAAACTGATTTGATCACATAGCTATCGATATCCGATCAACGTGATTTTTCACAAGCATATAGTACTCGACGAGTTCTACACATTCATCGGTTCAGATTTTCAAAACGGGACCCGTGGTGGGCCCCTACGGACCCAACAGCACCGTCCAGTCCGATTAAGGACTGGACCAAAAATAGGGATCATTGTTGCAAGTGATGGTTGAAAAAGTGGTTCTTTAAATGAGGAAATACCTTTAAATGAAGAAAAACACTTTTTAGTTAAAATTTGAGAGGGAAAAAAAATATATTGCTAGAGACCCTCGATTGATACGAAATTTTGGTAAATAATACATATTTTCTTTTGATTGTGCATGAACAAATGGGATGAAAATTTCAATTTTCACAAAGTAATTATTGATTAACCTCTTATAACGAATACATCACATGATTAACTTTTAAATTGATTATTTAAAAAATTAGATTAATTAAACTTTACCTCCTTTATATTTGGTTACTTTTTTACTTCAACTATTAAAGTTTGTGGCGGTTCCGCCACGTATGATATTTTACATTTAATTAATTCTTATTCTAATTTAATTGTAGAATTCTCAATAAGGTGAAATTGACAATTGAATTATTATAAATTAAAATTAAACTTAAAGTGAACTTAATTATTAGTAGAAAAATTAATCAATGGGCCAAAGGTAAATAGAAGAAATTTGAGGGTGAAATATATATTTATATATAATGCCTTGTCACCACCCTAGCATATAGGGTGGTAAATATGCACTTATAGCTTAGTAAGGTCGTCAAGTGGGATAGGCGGAAGCACAAAGGATCCTCTAGAATGTTTTTTTCTTAAAGTTTCTTAAAGTAGTGTATTGTGTGGTTGAGATTTAATGCTGAAAAATTGATGTGACTTATCATTAAATCTCAATCACATAATGCACCATTTTAGAAAATTTAAAAAAAAAAAAACTCTAAAAAATCCTTGCTCAGGGAAGTGGGCAACAATGCCACCTGTGGGACAGGTGGCCGAACTTGAAATTGTCACTTGGCAAATGTTAATGAAGCCTCACCAACTATAAATAAGTTGCCAATTGTTGGGCTTAAAGAATGAAAACAAAAACTATAGTGCGGTACACTAGTAGCAAAAAATTAATAGTAGAAAAATAAAAGTTAAGCATTAATGTTAATGTGAATTATATTATATCTTGAATTATTATAATATATTTTATGTATGTTTTGAATTATTATAATTTATTTTATATAAATTGTGTTTTATAAATTATATTAATATTTTAACTACGTTAATTATTTTCTAAACTCTATTTGCTTAAAATGAAACTTATGGACATATTTGCTTAAATTTTAAAAATTATTTAATAATGATTTTATAAACAATTATTTTCTGTAAGTATCATCACGGGAGTCCTATGCCTTGGGAGACTTAAATAATCATTGGCCTCTGTTTGGCCATTTTGTAGTCCTCTGTTTGTCATGGATCCATTGACCTCTGTTTTGACTGACACTTCAGTGACCTTTGTTCTGTTCTGTTCTGTTTTGTTCTGTACCGTGGTTGTGATTATTTATTTACATAATTTTTATATTTTAGTTTCTGCCACTGAAATAATTTGTTTATTCAAATTAAGTTGTGTTAATGTTTTAACTTAAATAACTAGCCATGGCTATTTTGTGTCCATTATATTCTTGGCATAATATTTCTCACTCTGCCATGTGTTTGTTAATCACTTTCAGGTGACGTGTCAAAACCAATGCATGAGGTAGGCACAAGACACTTTGTAGTCATAGTATAGCTCGGGTATTGCAATCAAATAGAAGCTCTAATGTACACTTTTTTGTTATACTTAAATGAAGATTTTGGTACCTTTTTATTTTACTTCGCTGTATTATTAATTTAATATGATTTCAGTTATTATCATGTCGCGACGCTGAACCTCCGGGTACCGGGTTTGGGTCGTGACAAAGTTCATTTTTGGATTTTTTATTGATAAATCCCATTTAGAAGTGTTTTATCCAAATAAGTCCACAAAAGAAAATTATAACCTAATTAGTCCCATGTGTTTGTACTTTTATTCTATAAGGTCCTTTTTTCCTAATTTATATTTTTTGTTAGACTATTATACCCTTATGTCTATTATTGATATATATTATATACAAGAATGATATACACGTTTCCATATGTTTTTGTTGTGGTAGGGTTTCGTTCTTATAGGAGAGAAGACGATGACACAGAGTTCATGGTAGTATTTCGTTGCGGTAGGGTTTCATTCCTGTAGGAGAGAAGATGACGATTCAGAGTTTGTGCTCATGGTATTTCATTCCTATAGGAGAGAAGATGATGATTCAGAGTTTGTGTTCTGTTTTTTTTTTTTTTCTTTTTTTTTTTTTTTTTTTTTTTTTTTCTGCCATAGTTATGATTTCAGTCGGAAATCAAAGGAAGAGAGGAGGATTTGAATCGAAAGAACAAAGGTGATGGCTTACAAACTTGTTCAGTAGATTGATTGAAACACACATTCGATTGGATTGAATCAAAGGAAAAGAGGAGATGGATTTGAATCGCAACTATTTTTGTATCCAGTCTATGTTGTTAAATTTTATTTTCTAACTTCATTTTTTGGAATTGATGGACATGCAAGTTTTATTTGGTTGAATGGGATTATGGGTTTTGGCTGGTTATGTGGTTAAGATATGGCTCTGTTTTTTGAATGTGGTGAATATTCACATCGCAGGAAGAATGTGAATGTATATGAAGGATTGTATGATCCATTTCTTGCTTTTAACATTATTATCTAGATTAAATTTTGGTTGGTTGGTTATATGGGGTTGTTGGTTTTGGCTGACCATATGTTTGAGTTTTGATTTAAATTTTTGAATATGGTGAATATTTACATCGCGTGAACAATGTGAATGTTCATAAAGTGTTCGGTTTTGGGATTAGCTGTGCAAAATATAGACTTAGCTATTTTTTTTGCATGATGTGATCAGTGTTAATATTCACATTAATTTGAATTGAAAATTTGTCATTGTGTTATCAATTGATGTTAATATTATTCACACACCAATATAATATTGAATGGTGAATATGTTTTCACTCTGTTCATTACCACTATGACAAGGTGATGTGAAGGTTCACATCAGCATTGCATCATTACACAACGACAAACCTCACCTTTCATTTTGAATACAAACATGATGTGAATATTCACATTAAAATATACGAATCTGAAGGTTCACATGAATTCTGAAATATAGATGAAGACACTATGGTTTCAAAGTGTTAATTACTAATATGGAATGATGATATTAAAGTTCACATCAAAATTGCATTGCCCATAAATCACATTGAGCCAATGATTATGTGTACAAAATTGTAAAACAGCTGACAACAATGTAAAGGTTCACATTGATTTTTTAATCTCTAAAAATATGACTACATCAACATTGCATTAAGCACAAACCATCATTTTTGTGTGTACCCAAACATGAAGTGTATGTTTATGTGCAATCAGATTATTGATGTGAATGTTAACATCACGAATAAAATATCAAATGAATTAATTTAGTCACATTAAGCCAATGGTTATGTGTACATAATTACAAAATAACATAAACCAATATGAATATTAATATTGACTTTCCAGTAGCAAATATTATGACAACATACCATTGTATCTTATTAACCACAATCAAAATAATTAATTATGGTTCTTTTGTCCAATGTATTCTAATATTTACAAAATCACAAAAGATGTGGAATTCATATTCATATTTTTCTCGCCGATGTAAAATGTGTCTTTGGATGCCTTGTATGTCTCTAGCACGCATACGATGACATCATTGAACTTCATGCATTTGTTGAGGTCAACTTTATCGATCCTCAACACATTAAACAACTGTCAAAATAGCATTTTCTTCAAACAATCCAAATGAAAATCCGAGAACTTGATACTCATCATCAGTTTCAATAACCCAATGATGTTAGATCGGTAGTTGACCTTTTTCATATTCACTTTTCAAAGGGATCTGACTATTTGCTCAAGTTTGTCTTTGACGTGAAACTGTTCTCTTTTTATTTTTCCATGAAATCTATCAGCAACATCTGTTTGTTCAATTAGAAACAAATTTATTATTAATGGTCACAAATGGTAAATGATAACAAGTACAAACTATATGTGCCATGAATAGTGGAATGATGTGAGCATGGTTGCATTGAGCAAAACCATGATGTGAATATTCACATGAACATAGTACAACATAGGATAAAACAATAAAAGTTAAATACATGGTGTGAACATTTACATTGATCAAATACATGGTGCGAACATTCAAAAAATCAATTAAGTTTGCTATTTCCTACTATGAAAACACTAATGCAAACATTTGAAATACAGATGTGAACATTCACATATCTAAGCACAAGTCTTTGGGCGTTTGTCACGACCCAAACCCACCCCTGTAGGTTTAGCACTGTAACCGGCTAGTAATCCGTCGATTACCAAAGGCCTCTGAATAGATTAGCAAATAATAAGGGCTGCAGAAGCAATAATACGAAATAGACAAGGTCCAATGAGCTGTGATAACGTACATGGGACAGAATATTTTAAAACTTAATCATATATATATAAGTATGCTAGTCAAGGACACTAATATTTAAAAAATATTTACAAAGGTGAACTCCCCAAGATCTGACTTTACAACAGTTACAGAGACTAGCATGAAAACAAAAACAGCCATGGCATTAGACTTCGATAGGAACCTCCTCGGGAGGCACAACGGTTGGCTGACAAAAACAGTACGAAAGGTCGTCAACTCTGGCCCTGGTCATGTGCCGGCTCACCTACATACATAATATAAACTGTGAGCGAAAGCCCAGTGAATAATAACAGCGTAAAGGGGTTTCAATGAATGAGTCCATACAGATTCAGAAATCGCATTCCAATTACATATCAGATTCATATACAGAAATCATAAGTCATGTTCGATCATACATAGTCCATCCGTTAGCACTAACAGATTAATTACAAAGTATCTTAGATCATACTTGTCAGTTCCATAGAGGAACCTTCGGCCGGGTGAGGATAACTTGTCAGTCCCATAAAGGAACCTCCGGACTGGGAACTTGTAAACTTGTCAGTTCTAACTAGGAACCTCCAGCCGGGCACAGATAGCTTGTCAGTTCCATGAAGGAACCTCCGGATCTGGGTAACAGAGAACAGATATCACATGGTGCCAAGGATGTCACTAAAACATAACAGAAATTGGACAATTATTCATTGTACAGAACATGTTATTTTAGGAAACAGATCTTATTTTATCACACAGGAAAATAGCTACAGTTGAACATAACTTTACTAAGTTATTACTCACAGTTGGCCTTGAAACAAACAGACGGAGCAGATTGATCACACGACACGCGGCACGTGACCTACATAACACATAACGGACACACACTTGAAACATACGTTCTAATTGCACAAAATTGATGTCGTTAATTCTTAGTGTGTTTCTGACCTTAAATCCTCACTATAGAGTCTTAAACATGGCCTAGGAATGCCTAGGATGGTATGAGGATGCAAAGATGTACTTTAAGACACTTTTCAAAATTTTGCAGAAACAGGGGTCCCGCTTGAGCGTGTCTTTCTCCACTCGAGTGGACATGCAGACAAAAGGGATCCGCTCGAGCGTGTATTCCTCCGCTCGAGCAGACTGTAAACTACAGTAAAAGTACTAGATGCATGAAATTCACGCTCGATGGGCGCTCGATACCCACTCGAGTGTGAGACACAAGTCCTCGCTCGAGCGTGCATTACCCCGCTCGAGCGGACTGTAAAACATGCAAAATTCTGGGTATACGCATTTCACGCTCGAGCGCGACTCCCGCCGCTCGAGCGGAAGTGCATGTACTCAGGTTTCACGCTCGAGCGTAAAAGTCCCCGCTCGAGCGTGGGTCAATTTTCTGGAAAATCCAGATTGACCTCCCAAGCTCAAATTCGACAATCAACCTTCCAAAACTCATTTTTCTGGGCCAAAACTTTGAAAAACCCTTAGTAACTCATAAAACAACAAGTTTAAAGCTTCAATTCAAGAAATCATGGCCCAAGAGTAAATCAATCATGCCCAATTCTAACATGAAACTTAACATTAACTCATGTACATGACTAGTATGCAATTCCTTGGATTCCAATCTTCCAAAACATGACTAAACACAAATGTTTATCCCAAAAACATGATCAACTATGATATTATGACAAGGAACATGAAGAATTTCTAAACAAAGCTTGGATTATGACATGCATGCAAGGATTCTTGAAAATCAAGCTCCAAAATGTTATGAAACGTGCATGCATGCATGAATTCATTCTTAATTCCCCTTTGTAAGTCCAAATCACATGCTAACCCACCTAACACCATTAATTCATGATCTCATCAACTAAATTTCAAGACTAGAGATTAACATTCTTACCTAGGGACCTCAATTCCTTATGCTAGTGATGGTCTCCAAGTTTTCCTAACAAATCCTTTCCTTGTGAATTAAATCTTCAAGCCCTACACTAATTCCCCCTTCTTTCACTCTCTCAGCCGTTTGTCTCTTCCTCTCAAAGTTCAAGAGTGATAAAAAAAAAAAAAGAGTAATAGAAGGTGAGTGGGGCTCAAATGGCCTATTAAGTGGTAATTGGTCAAAAGTAACCAAATAACATTATTTTAATCGAATTTGATCGCTCCGAATCGAATTTTAATTAACCCTACCATAAAATCTTATAAATTCTAATAAGCACATAAATCAAGTCAATTTCTGGTTCGAATGCCGCTAAGGCTTTCAATTCGCTAACCGAAACTAAAACGTGAACAGATATTTCTACACCGGACAGATAGAAACACAAAATCATGCAATCATACATGCAATCTAGTTCCAAATCCTTCCTAAATTATTGCGAGGCTTAACTAAGCACGAATTAACGTTAATCTGGGGTCGGGTTTATTACAGTCTTCCCCCCTTAAAAGAGTTTGGTCCCCAAACTCGAATTACCTTCATTCTGGGAGAACATCGGGTTCAATGGAAACAGTTCTGGATATCTTTTCATCATATCTTCCTAGGTTTCCCAAGTTGCATAGGTCCCTCTGTGGTTTTTCCAATCAACTTTTACTAGTGGTATTTCTTTATTTTTCAGTCTTTTGATCCTCCGATTTACAATCTGGATAGGTCTTTCCTCGTAGGTGTAATTATCTTTCAAAAGTACGTGTGTTGGCTCAATGACATGGAGTGGATCTCTCAAATACCCTCGAAGCATCGATACATGAAATACATTGTGCATGTGCTCCATTACCGGTGGTAAAGCTACCCGATACGATACTGGATTGATCTTTTCAAGGATTTCATAAGGTCCAACGTACCTCGGCGCCAACTTGCCCTTAACACCAAACCGAGTTTGACCCTTCATCGGGGTCACCTTTATGAACACATGGTCCCTGTAGACACCCCATTTTTGACCGTCCTCAAGACTTGGACGTCACCGCTTGAACACTCGGTGATTACCCATGTTCGTGTTCGTTTCGAGTTCCCGGAGGTCTCGACCGCGCGCCTTGCCTCAGGATCGCTTAACTCGACTGTCCTGTCTTTGGTTTTGCATCAAGGACTTGTGTGTTTTTGCACCTGAGGGTAGAGAGTAGCTTTTTAACTACCCCTGGCACCCACCGGCCCTGTCTTGAGGCCACCGGCCGTGTCTTATTGCTACTGACCATTGGTGAAATATAACATTGGTCGGTCGGCATTTTGTGTAGTCGACCGACCATTTGTTTGGCCAATGGCCTCTTTTGCTGGCCGGTACCACCTTTTTGCCTTTTGCAGGCATAATGCATGCCAGCTGTACCAGCTGGGATGCACGGAACCTTCCCCCCATGCACGGGTGTGGCTGTTTTGAGCCTTTGACCCTTTTTGGTTCCAACCTCTTGCACCCTTTGCTCAAGCTTCTTGAGGAAGCTTGACCCTTAGTCTTAGCTTCCTCAGGAAGCTTGCACCCTTAGGATAGCTTCCCTTGGAAGCCTTGACCCTTTTAGATTAGCTTCTCTAAGAAGCTTCAAGTCTTTTACCTTGTCTATATAAGAGCCTCTTCCTCCTCCTTTGTTTGGTTCAGCAAAAAACCAGAGCAAAATACATATATATCTAATATACACTTTCTCTCTCTATATCTCCCTCTCTCTCTTCATTGTGTGTGTGTTTAAGAGCCAAAAGGGTGATTTCTTCTTAGTTTTGCACTAAGACACACACTACTACACCATACTTCGACTTTGGGAGGCATTGAGAGTTTGTTCTTGAGGTTTTGGACTGGTTTTGATCAGAAGAAGAGGGCTGCATTTGTTGTTCTTCAAGGGATCTTCAAGGGTAACACTTTTACTTTGTATTCCCCAATCTTGCACTAGTCTTTTACCTATCTTGCTTACTGTTTCAGCCTTTGTGTATAACTGAAAAAAGTCTTATATTTGCATGCTTAAGATACTTCATTAAGGTTGTTTTGGTGTTGGGGGACGACCCCCCCCCTCTTAGGCCTTGTTTGGCCCTTGTGGTGCTCTCTTTGCTAAGCTTTGGTTACTTTTGTGTATTGACCTTCTTACCACTGACATCCAGTAGATTTTCAGTGGTGAAGAAGGGGTTTTGAAGTCTTGCATAGGGGAGGGACACCCCTCTCCCTTTGTCTCTCTTTTGTCCTTGTTTTTGGCTCATAAGGGTAGCATACATGATTAGTTGTTTTTGGCTCCATTTCAGAGGTTTTTGGGGGTTATTTGGGCATATCTTACCTCTGTTTTTGGTTGGATTAAAGGTCCCTTGCATGCACAATATACTTGCTTTGTATTCCCCCATTTTGCCTAGAAGTGCATCTTGCCATTAGACCATCATGCTTGCACATTTTTGCCTAGCTTTGTGAAGCTTTTAGTCATATTTTGCCATGCTTGAGGTCTGTTGGGCGTTGATTTGGTCATGCATTTCATGCTTTGTATAGCCCCTTTGCATTCTAGTATGTTGGCATCGGATGTGTGAGTCATGAGCATGCTTGAGTTGGGTTGTTTCTGTGATTTGGAGTCATTTCACATGCCATTTCAGTCCCTAATCCATGCTTGTGTGCTTACATTCATCGTCACTTTCTTGCCTTGAAGGTTTGTTCTTTTGTGCCTTGAAAAGGGTCACAGTGCATGCCTTGTGTTTAAGTCATTTGGGGCTGCCATATTAGTGGATTTTGGGGCATATTTTGATGCATGGGAACTCTGTTTTTGGTTGTTTAGTTCATGCCATGAGTGGTTAGGGTAGGTGTTGAGCAATGCTCTCCTTTGTGGCCTTGAATGCCTTCCATTTTGTATTTATTCCCTAGCATGTTTTGGCACCATCTTTTGCATGCTTTTCAGAGTTTAACATGAGTGTTTATTGTCCAAGTATATTGCCTTTAGGTATGCTTAGAGTGGTCCCCTTCCATGCTTAGATGATGGGCCTTGGTGTGTGCATGCTTGCATGCATAATTTGTGCCCTCTTGCATCATCTTTAGGCCACTGTTTTGGGTGGGGCTGAGGTCCTCTCATTTCAGTATAAGTCCATCTTTGCATACTTTGCATGCTTGCATGTTGCATCATATTGATTGTATGCTTACATTGTATCATTTTTACATGTTTACATGTTGTTTAGCTAATGGCATTACATAGTCTTGTTGTATGCTTGATATGTCCATATTGCATTAGTCTAGCTTGCATGGTTAGAAAGTATCATGTTGCATTAGCTTAGCATGTTCATATTGCCTTGCATGAGTTGCATTACTTTGCATTGTATATGGCACACATTGCATTACATTTTGCTTGATTTGGAGTGTCAAACCAAGTATGAGGATTGAGAAGTGTTCGTACTTGAAGTGACGAAACACGTCTCAATCCTCGGTCGCCAATACCCTTGACCTCAACATGATAGGGCATTGGCACTTATTTGTTTTGGTGCATGCATTTACATTGAATGGCGAACTTGGCCTCTTAGGCCATCATGCATCGAAATGCGCAATTGATAGCCCGAGGGTCGAGGGCCACACTCCCTTAAGTCCATAACATAATTGGGAGAGTGGTCGTGCACACATTTGCTTGAAAATTCCATGCCATATACTGCTTGCCCTCTGCTGCTGTCAACTGCAGGAATCAATGGCCGACCGGCCATCTGCAGTGCCGACCGGCCACCAGTGTCCAGCCGATGACACAATATTTGGCCGATAAGCCCATTTCCATGGCCGATGACCCTTTGTCTTGGCCGGTGGCACTCCACAGCACTCAGAAGGAGGTTAAAAACAGGTCTGGAGACTTTCGTAATTTTCAGAGGAGCAAGGCAGTGTAAACAGAGGCAACAGTGGCATGTTGCGAGTTTCCGGGCGAGACGGATTCGAGCATGCATCATCCACGCATTCCGAGGTAGGGCTGCGGCCACCTTCCCTTTGCATTTAATTTGTTATTTAAATTAGAAGTTCTGTAATAATTAATTTAGTATTATTTATTCGGACTATAATATTTATTCGGACCCTCCGAGCGAGGGCAATTGTGTAATAAGTGTGCGTGAGTATGTGTATATCTTCCAACCCCACATCTTTCTTCCCTTTTATTTACTAGCTTTCAATGGTTAGTTCAGGGCATGTTTCAATTAGCATACTTATAATAGCATGTTTGCATACATACATTTGTCTTGTATGTACCGGGTTCGGCACATCATGCTAAATGCATTGTATTTCAATTCCAAATTGAATACATGTTATCTGTTGCATTTCACATGCCATGTTTGGAATAGTCGAGCCTGTCTAGATAGCATCTTTGCATGTGTTGCATTAGCCATTTTAAACATGAACTAGGATCATACATATGATTACTAACTAGTTTCTGTTTTGGCTTGGAGTACTAGGTAAGCTTTTATGCTTTAGCACGCCACATGTGTGTGAATGTTGCCATGATAGTATGCTTACCATGAGGCTATGTGCTTATGTGATATAACTGCTTGAATGCCTGTGGGTGGAGGTTGAATTACCCGAATTGGAATAAGGCAGTAAACTGTAAGTTTTAAGCTCACTAGATAGTGGCAAAACCATCTTTTTCTAAAGCCCACCTGAGGGTGGCAAATCCACATTTTAGCCTACTTGAGAGTACTAAACCCTTTTCAAAACAAACATGAGATGTTTCGTTCCAATTCAGGCGATTCAGTCTATACTTGTATGCTGTGCGCATCACATAGTAAATCTAGGCTAATAACCGGAATAAGAACGCATAATGTTTTCAAAACTAGATATCATGGTTAGTAGAAGCCGATCTTTGATCGGGCGAGCGGGGGTGCTCACGAAGTGACCTTCCCCAATCGTACCCAAGTTCCCGAACCGAGATAACTTTGGTGATGACGGACACGTGGCCTTAGGCAAATGAGTCAGGGTTTCCTAAATTCCCCCAAAATAAATATTTAGGCGGCGACTCTATATCTGGCAAAGCAGTCCATGTTTGGCACTTCTTTCTAAAAATCTGTTTTCTCAAAACGATTTGTCGGATTTGGACTCTTTGGTTCAGATTAAGAACCGTGACAATTTGAGTCCTGAACTGTAGTAGACCCACAGACGAACAAAACGGGATTCCCTCCCGGAGCGTTCGGGGACGTCTACAGTCCCCAACTTCATATTCTCTATCTCTTCTTCGGACATCAGCATAGCTTTTCTGCCGACTCTGTGTAGTTTTCAGGCTTTGCTGGATCAATTTCACTTTCTCAGTTGTTTCCTGCACAAGTTCCGGTCCCAACAAAGGTCTATCACCAACTTCAGCCCAGCATATCGAAGAACGATATTTTCTTCCATACAAAGCTTCGTAAGGAGCCATCCCAATGCTTGAATGGTAACTGTTGTTGTACACAAATTCAGCTAATGGCAAGTAGGTCTCCCAATTTCCTTGGAAGTCTAATACACACATTCTGAGCATATCCTCCAAAGTTTGGTTCGTTCGTTCAGTTTGGCCATCTGTCTGTGGGTGATAGGCACTGCTCAGTCTCAATTCAGTCCCCAAGGCCTGTTGCCAACTTTGCCAAAATCTCGATACAAACTTTGAGTCCCTGTCAGACACAATAGATACTGGCACTCCATGCAATCTCACAATTTCAGTCATATAGATATTGGCCAATTTATCAGCGTTATAAATAGTTTTGACAGGCAGAAAATGGGCAGACTTAGTTAAACGATCAACTATAACCCAGATAGAGTCCATACCTCGAGAAGAACGAGACAATCCCACAATGAAGTCCATGGTAATGTGCTCCCATTTCCAATCCGATATTGGGAGTGGTTGTAGCAAACCAGCGGGTCGTTGATGCTCAGCTTTAACCTGTTGGCAATGTAGACATCTAGCCACAAAGTCTACAATGCTCTATTTCATTCCAGGCCACCAAAAATTCTGTTTCAAATTATAATACATCTTCGTGTTCCCCGGATGCATAGCAAACTTACCACTGTGAGCTTCAGTCATAATACGTTTTCTCAATTCACCATAGTCGGGTACACAAAGACAGTTATGAAATTTCAACATACCATTCTCAAACACAAATCCTGGCCTTGGCTTCGAATCAAATTCCTTTATGATCTTTTTCAAGTATTCATCTTCACATTGTTTTTGTTTGATCTTATCAAGAATAGCAGGTTGAGCAGAAATAGCAGTCAACAGCCCAACTTGTTCTAGGTCAGTCAACAATTCTTTTCGGTTGGATAACAAACATGACAAATTCGCACTGGATTTTCGGCTCAAGGCATCTGCTACGGTATTAGCTTTTCCTGGATGATACAGGATTTGCAAATCATAATCCTTGATTAACTTTAACCATCGCCTCTGTCTCATGTTCAATTCCTTTTGGGTGAAGAAGTATTTCAAGCTCTTATGGTCGGTGTATACCTCACAAGTTACCCCATACAAGTAGTGACGCCAGATTTTCAAAGCAAATACCACAGCTGCTAACTCAAGATCATGCGTTGGGTAATTCTTTTCATGTGGTCGGAGTTGTCTAGAAGCATAGGCAATCACCCTTCCGTTTTGCATTAGTACACATCCCAAGCCCTTATAGGAAGCATCACTGTACACTTGAAACCCATCAGTACCATTAGGCAAAGTTAAGATTGGTGCAGTCACTAACTTGGTTTTCAATTCTTGGAAAGTTGCCTCTCTTTGTTCATTCCAGTCAAGTGGCACATTTTTCTGAGTTAATTAAGTCAATGGCAGGGCAAGCTTGGAAAAGCCTTTCACAAACCTCCTGTAGTAACCCGCAAGTCCTAGAAAACTTCGGACTTCTGTCACATTTGTCGGTCTGGGCCAATCCACGACGGCTTCAATTTTCTGAGGGTCGACAGAAACTCCATCCTTGTTGATTACATGTCCCAAAAATGCCACACTATCAAGCCAGAATTCACACTTGAACAATTTAACATACAATTTATTTTCTCTCAAAATCTGCAAGGTGGTTCTCGGATGGTTCTCATGTCCTTCCCTGTCTTTAGAATAAATCAAAATGTCATCAATAAATACAACAATGAAATCATCCAGATATGATTTAAACACCCTATTCATAAGATCCATAAAAGCTGCAGGTGCATTGGTCATCCCAAACGGCATTACTAAAAATTCATAATGTCCATATCTAGTTCGGAATGCAGTTTTCTCTATGTCCTCAGCTCTAACTTTTAATTGATGATACCCGGACCTGAGGTCAATTTTGGAAAACACTTGGACACCCTGAAGTTGATCAAACAAGTCATCTATTCGGGGCAGAGGGTATTTATTCTTGATAGTCACTTTGTTCAGTTCCCGATAGTCTATACACAATCTCAAAGACCCGTCCTTCTTTTTGACAAACAAAACTGGAGCACCCCAAGGTGAAGTACTTGGGCGGATAAATTTATTGTCTAACAGTTCCTGTAGTTGGGTTTTCAATTCTTTCAATTCAGAGGTAGACATTCTATAGGGAGTCTTGGAAATAGGTTGTGTCCCCGGAAATACTTCAACAGTGAATTCAATTTCTCTATCAACTAAGTCCCCAGGTAAGTCAGTCGGAAACACATCGGGAAATTCACAAACAACAGGGATTGTTTCTACAGTAGTACTGTCAGATGGTGCAGTCAGTATAGAACACAGATAACCCCTACATCCTTTCCTAAGGAGTTTTACAGCTTTCATAGCCAAAATCAAATATGGGAGAGGAACTACCCCATTCCCACTAAAAGTAAATTCGGGCATACCCGGTGGTCTAAACACAACAGTTTTATTTGCACAGTCAATGGTAGCACAGTATTTAGTCAACTAGTCCATCCCCAAAATACAATCAAAATGATTAATGTCCAAGGGTAATAAATCCACATATAACATCATATCGCCAATCATAACGTCACATGCTGGATAAACATGAGCACACATCATAGAATCCCCAGATGGTGTAGATACAGATAACATGTATGTCATGAGTTCTAAGGGTCTAATTAATTTTTTAGAGAAAGCATACGATACAAAAGAATGTGTAGAACCAGAGTCTATCAGTACCCACGCATTTTGAGCACATAGAGGGAGTGTACCTGACACCACAGTATAGGTGTTGGGTACGTCACCAGGCACTAAGGCGAACACTCGACCTTGTCTCAGAGGTTCTTTCCCAGTGTTTGCTTTTGTATTTGTCTTGGTCGTAGAGGCGGATCCGACTAAACTTGCCGTAGGACGGCTAGCATTCTCAAACTTGAGTGAGCAATTTTTCACTACATGTCCTGGCTGGCCACACCGGAAACAAGCACCGGACGCTCGGTAGCACACACCCCTGTGCCTTTTATCACAATCTGAACAAACCAGAATAGACCCACTACTCTGACTTGAGCTGTTCGAAGTCCCTGTGTTTTGCTTCTTACTGACAAAGGACCGGCCCCTTTTAAAACCAAACCCAAATCTTTTGCCTCTCCACTCAGTTGTTGTAGTTACTGGGGCTTTACTTTGTTTCATGGCGGCTAGGGTGGCTTCCGCCATTAAGGCTCTGTCTAGTACTGCCACATAAGTAGGCAACTTCAATACGCCCACCCGATCAAACACCTCCAAATCCAATCCACCTTCAAACTTTCGTGCTTTCTTATAATCGGTATCCACCATATGTGGAGCAAACAGCGCCAGCTCAGTAAATTTAGCTTCATACTCTGCCACAGACATTCTTCCCTGCTTGAGTTCTTGAAATTCAGACACATTCCGATCCCTGAAACATTGGGAAAAATACTTATCATAGAAGATGGCATTAAACTATGCCCACGTCATATTCCCATTGCCATTTCGAATCAATAACCACCACCTTCGGGCTTCATCTTTCAGTGTATAAGTGGCTAGGAGGACTTTATGAACTTCAGAACAAGGAAACACCTCATATAACTTCTCCATTTCAAGCAACCAGGTCTCTGCCTTCAAGGGTTCAATTCCACCATAGAATGTCGGCGGTTTCATTTTCAGGAACTTCTGTGTCAGATTGATGATATCATTATTATCTGCCTCGGCTTGTGCCGGTGGAGGCGGAGGGGGCAAAGGTTGTTGTCTCTGTTGTTGTGTCAAGGTTTCAGTCAATGCTGCTAACATCTGCTCCATTCAGCCCATGCGAGCCTCTGAAGATTCACTTTCACCATTTCCCCTTGCATTCTCCATCTTACTATACAGACATCAAATGATAACAAACACAGGCATAATCTTATTCGTTTCCTTCAAATGTACATTTAGTTTTCATATTCAGTTGCATTACCACACACTCATACATGCAGATGAAATGTCCCTAATGCTTGCTAGGACATCCTAAGCTCATATGGACCTGTGTGTGCGGTAGAACACGTGCTCTGATACCACTCTGTCACGACCCAAACCCGCCCCTGTAGGTTTAGCACCGTAACCGGCCAGTAATCCGTGGATTACCAAAGGCCTCTGAACAGATTAGCAAATAATAAGAGGCTGCAGAAGCAATAATACGAAATAGACAAGGTCCAATGAGCTGTGATAACGTACATGGGACAGAATATTTTAAAACTTAATCATATATATATAAGTATGCTAGTCAAGGACACCAATATTTACAAAGGTGAACTCCCCAAGATCTGACTTTACAACAGTTACAGAGACTAGCATGAAAACAAAAACAGCCATGGCATTAGACTTCGATAGGAACCTCCTCGGGAGGCACAACAGTTGGCTGACAAAAACAGTACGAAAGGCCGTCAACTCTGGCCCTGGTCATGTGCCGACTCACCGACATACATAGGGGTGTTTTGGGAAGTTGGTAAAAAGCTGGCTTTTGGCTTTTTACCAAGCTTTTTGGCTTTTTTGGAAGTGATTTGGGAAGTTGGTAAAAAGCTTTTTGGCTTTTTTGGAAGTGATTTGGGAAGTTGGTAAAAAGCTGACTTTTTTTATTTTTGGTTTAATATTTTTTAAAAGTGTCACATCACTCCAAAATGACAAAAATATCCTTACTTTTTGATTTTTGAATTAATTAAATTAAATATTTCAGAGGGTAATTTAGTAAATTTAAGTGTTGCGTTTTTGGTCTTCTCAAATGGCAAAAGTTGCGTTTTGGCTGTGTTTGGCGTTTTTGAGTTGGCCAACAAAAAGCTGCGTTTTGGCCAAGTTGCCAAAACGGCACATAATATAAACTGTGAGCGAAAGCCCAATGAATAATAACAGCGTAAAGGGGTTTCAATGAATGAGTCCATACAGATTCAGAAATCACATTCCAATTACATATCAGATTCATATACAAAAATCATAAGTCATGTTCGATCATACATAGTCCATCCGTTAGCGCTAATAGATTAATTACAAAGTATCTGAGATCATACTTGTCAGTTCCATAGAGGAACCTCCGGCCGGGTGAGGATAACTTGTCAGTCCCATAAAGGAACCTCTGAACTGGGAACTTGTAAACTTGTCAGTTCCAACTAGGAACCTCCAGCCGGGCACAGATAGCTTGTCAGTTCCATGAAGGAACCTCCGGATCCGGGTAACAGAGAACAGATATCACATGGTGCCAAGGATGTCACTAAAACATAACAGAAATTGGACAATCATTCATTGTACAGAACATGCTATTTTAGGAAACAGATCTTATTTTATCACACAGAAAATAGCTACAGTTGAATATAACTTTACTAAGTTATTACTCACAGTTGGCCTTGAAACAAACAGACGGAGCAGATTGATCACACGACACGCGGCACGTGACCTACATAACATATAACGGACACACACTTGAAACATACGTTCTAATTGCACAAAACTGATATCGTTAATTCTTAGTGTGTTTCTGACCTTAAATCCTCACTATAGAGTCTTAAACATGGCCTAGGAATGCCTAGGATGGTATGAGGATGCAAAGATGCACTTTAAGACACTTTTCAAAATTTTACAGAAACAGGGGTCCCGCTCGAGCGTGTCTTTCTCCGCTCGAGCGGACATGCAGACAAAAGGGATCCGCTCGAGCGTGTATTCCTCCGCTCGAGCGGACTGTAAACTACAGTAAAAGTAATGGATGCATGAAATTCACGCTCGATGGGCGCTTGATACCCGCTCGAGCGTGAGACACAAGTCCTTGCTCGAGCGTGCATTACCCCGCTTCAGCGGACTGTAAAACATGCAAAATTCTGGGTATACGCATTTCACGCTCGAGCGTGACTCCCGCCGCTCAAGCGGAAGTGCATGTACTCAGGCTTCACGCTCGAGCGTGAAAGTCCCCACTCGAGCGTGGGTCAATTTTCTGGAAAATCCAGATTGACCTCCCAAGCTCAAATTCGACAATCAACCTTCCAAAACTCATTTTTCAGGGCCAAAACTTTGAAAAACCCTTAGTAACTCATAAAACAACAAGTTTAAAGCTTCAATTCAAAAAATCATGGCCCAAGAGTAAATCAATCATGCCCAATTCCAACATGAAACTTAACATTAATTCATGTGTATGACTAGTATGCAATTCCTTGGATTCCAATCTTCCAAAACATGACTAAACACAAATGTTTATCCCAAAAACATGATCAACTATGATATTATGACATAGAACATGAAGAATTTCTAAACAAACCTTGGATTATGACATGCATGCAAGGATTCTTGAAAATCAAGCTCCAAAATGCTATGGAACATGCATGCATGCATGAATTCATTCTTAATTCCCCTTTGTAAGTCCAAATCACATGCTAACCCACCTAACACCATTAATTCATGATCTCATCAACTAAATTTCAAGACTAGAGATTAACATTCTTACCTAGGGACCTCAATTCCTTATGCTAGTGATGGTCTCCAAGTTTTCCTAACAAATCCTCTCCTTGTAAATTAAATCTTCAAGCCCTACACTAATTCCCCCTTCTCTCACTCTCTCAGCCGTTTGTCTCTCCCTCTCAAAGTTCAAGAGTGATAAAAAAAAATGAATAATAGAAGGTGAGTGGGGCTCAAATGGCCTATTAAGTGGTAATTGGTCAAAAGTAACCAAATAATATTATTTTAATCAAATTTGATCGCTCCGAATTGAATTTTAATTAACCCTACCATAAAATCCTATAAATTCTAATAAGCACATAAATCATGTCAATTTCTGGTTCGAATGCCGCTAAGGCTTTCAATTCGCTAACCGAAACTAAAACGTGAACAGATATTTCTACACCGAACAGATAGAAACACAAAATCATGCAATCATACATGCAATTTAGTTCCAAATCCTTCCTAAATTATTGCTAGGCTTAACTAAGCACGAATTAACGTTAATCTAGGGTCGGGGTTATTACAACGCTGATGTGAATGATTGCATCTACGGACAATGATGTAAACATTCACATCTGATAAAGAATTGAATGGATTAGGGATGGATTATGCATTTGTGTTGGCATTAGCACAAATTTATTTGGCATGTATTTCACATCAGTTTTACAATCAAACGTGAAGGGGAAACACAACAACAATAATATCAAATAGTTGTTTTGGAATTCACATTGAATCAAAAAGAAGGGGGAAGGAGTGTGAATATTCATAATAACTACATACTACATAACACCATGACAATATCACCAATTCATCAACTACAAACTATAAAGTTTTGAAACATACCCAAACATGATGTGAATATTAAGTTGACAAACATGGAAGAATATTTAGTTGAATGGGGTTATGGGTTTTGGCTGGTTATGTGGTTGAGATATGGCTCTATTTTTTGAATGTGGTGAATATTCATGTCGCAAGAAGAATGTGAATGTATATGAAGGATTGTATGATCTGTTTCTTGCTTTTAACATTATTATCTGGATTAAATTTTGGTTGGTTGGTTGTATAGGGTTGTTGGTTTTTGGCTGATCATGTGTTTGAGTTTTGGATTTAAATTTTTGAATATGGTGAATATTCACATCGCATGAACAATGTGAATGTTCATAAAGTGTTCGGTTTTGGGATTAGCTGTGCAAAATATAGACTTAGCTTCTTTTTTTTTTTTTTGCATGATGTGATCAGTGTTAATATTCACATTAATTTGAATTGAAAATTTGTTATTGTGTTATCAATTGGTGTTAATATTATTCACACACCAATATAATATTGAATGGTGAATATGTTTCCACTATGTTCATTACCACTGTGACAAGGTGATGTGAAGGTTCACATCAGTATTGCATCATTACACAACGACAAACCTTAGCTTTCATTTTGAATACAACCATGATGTGAATATTCACACTAAAATATACGAATATGAAGGTTCACATGAATTCTGGAATATAGATGAAGACACTATGGTTTCAAAGTGTTAATTACTAATATGGAATGGTGATATTAAAGTTCACATCAAAATTGCATTGTCCACAAATCACATTAAGCCAATGATTATGTGTACAAAATTGTAAAGCAGCTGACAATAATGTAAAGGTTCACATTGATTTTTTAATCTCTAAAAATATGACTACATCAACATTGCATTAAGCACAAACCATCATTTTTGTGTGTACCCAAACATGAAGTGTATGTTTATGTACAATCAGATTATTGATGTGAATGTTAACATCACGAATAAAACATCAAATGAATTAATTTAGTCACATTAAGCCAATGGTTATGTGTATATAATTATAAAATAACATAAACCAATATGACTATTAACATTGACTTTCCAGTAACAAATATTATAACAACATACTATTGTATCTTATTAACCACAATCAAAATAACTAATTATGATTCTTTTGTCCAATATATTCTAATATTTACAAAATCACAAAGGATGTGGAATTCATATTCATATTTTTCTCGCTGATGTAAAATGTGTCTTTGAATGCCTTGTATGTCTCTAGCACGCATACGATGACATCATTGAACTTCATGCATTTGTTAAGGTCAACTTTATCGATCCTCAACACATTAAACAACTGTCAAATGACATTTTCTTCAAACAATCCAGCTAAAGATCCGAGAACTTGGTACTCATCATCAGTTTCACTAACCCAATGATGTTAGATCGGTAGTTGACCTTTTTCATATTCACTTTTCAAAGGGGCCTGGCTATTTGTTCAAGTTTGTCTTTGACGTGAAACTGTTCTCTTTTTATTTTGCCATGAAATCTATCAGCAACATCTGTTTGTTCAATTAGAAATAAATTTACTGTTAATGGTCACAAATGGTAAATGATAACAAGTACAAGCTATATATGCTGTGAATGGTGGAATGATGTGACCATGGTCGCATGAGCAAAACCATGATATGAATATTCACATAAACATAGTACAACATAGGATAAAACAATAAAAGTCAAATACATGGTGTGAACATTCACATTAATCAAATATATGGTGTGAACATTCAAAAAATCAATTGAGTCTACTATTTCCTACAATGAAAACACTAATACGAACATTTGAAATACTGATGTGAACATTCACATATTTAAGCACAAGTGTGAACATTCACATCTTTGGGCACTGATATGAATGATTGCATCTATGGACAATAATGTAAACATTCACATCTGATAAAAGATTGAATAGATTGGGGATGGATTATGCATTTGTGTTGGCATTAGCACAAATTTATTTGGCATGTATTTCACATCTCTTCATTACAATCAAACGTGATGGGAAAACACAACAACAATAATATCAAATAGTTGTTTTGGAATTCACATTGAACCAAAAAGAGGGGGGAAGGAGTGTGAATATTCATAATAACTACATACTACCAAACACCATGACAATATCACCAATTCATCAACTACAAACTATAAAGTTTTACATCATACACAAACATGATGTGAATATTAAGTTGACAAATATGGACAACATTAAGCGAGAATGGATAATTGTCAATGGTATTTTTCATATTATATTCACATACACATGTTAATTCACAATGTTAATGTGGAGTTTGACATTAACATTGTATCATATTATACAACCACAAAAACAAGCCTTGTTTTGAATATAAGAATGATGAGGATGTTCACATTTATAGCTTACAAAGTACAAAAACATGATAGCATTAGCAATACACTAACCACCCACCACAATTTTTGTGGGAATCAAAACATATTGTGAATATTTACATTGGTATGAATGTTAACATCAGAAAATAATAGTTTTATCCATATATCACATAACAAGTCCAAGAAAGGAGGTTTTTCATAGGTATTAACTTGATGTAAATCTTCACAATGTAACATACAAATGAATTGGTCCACAACAATCATGTAACAATATTATTTACGCCATGGGTTCTATGTGAATGTTTACATTATGGGAATAGTAACAACAACAATTAAAAAAAAAAATCTGGAAAAAAAAAAAGAAGCAAAAACTTTAGGGGATTTACATCCATTCAGGGATATTATCAATACCAACAACAACTGCAAGAAAGGAAAAATAAAATAAAGACCAAAATCATATCAATATAATCATGGGGATGTGTGGAAGTTCGCATTGGGACAAAAAATAGTTAGGGTTTAGGATTTATATACAAAATGAGTGAAATCACTTACGTTTGGTACCCATTATGAGATGGTTGGATTGTCACAGATAATCATCGTGAAGATTCATAGCAGAAATGAAGGATAAGAATTGTGATTCTGACGGCCGACGACATAGAGAAGACGACAAAGGAGTTGAGGCTATGAAACGATGAGATGATGAGACGATTTCACAGGTATGGAATATAGGATTTTTGCAGGATTGTTTCTGCTTTGCCTGGGAGAGCTCTTATATTTTCGGATTCTGTTGGTTTGAATGGCAAGAGACATTAAAAAACGTAGCAAGGGTGTTTTGGACAAAAAGCTAGGTATGAGATTTATTGGAATAGTCAAAAACAATTTGGGTTAGATGGAATAAAACACTTAGGAATGGAGTTTATCAAAAAATCACCCTTTATTTTTTTTCACTTTGATTTTTTATGTTTTAAGTTTTTTTCCAATGTAGTCCGAAACTAATTTTTATTTAAAATTAGACAAAAATGACACATTAACAGTCACGTGATATAAAAATATTTTATTATAACTCATACCTCTTACACAAACTCAAATCCCAATATAATAATATATTTTTATATTATGTGACAATATCGTGGCATTTTTTGTCTAATTTTGAATAAAAATTAACTTTAAGAGTAAATTGAGAAAAACTTAAACAATAAAGGCCCAAAATGAGAAAAATAAACTTTAAGAGTTAAAATGAGAAAATGGCTAAACGTAAAGGAGATCTTATACTTCCATTTAATATTATAGTGTTGTGCATGTTTCAATTCAATATAGTTTAAATTTTAAAATAAAATTTTAAAGTTTTAATTAATTAATTTTTTTGTAAGTTGGTTGGTTTTTTGACCTAGCCAATTAAGCTGAATTATTTTTGGTTTAACTAATTTGTTAGTTTAACCGCAATTTTAATGTGTGTTTGATTTGAATTTTTTGAATTAAGTTTTTTGAAAACAGAGTTTTTTATTTTTCATATTTTTTTTTGTTTTCAGTGAATATTTTTAAAATTTTAAGCATTTTTTAAAATTTTTTTAAAGAAAAAATGCACCTTACTTAGATATATCTAATAAGCAAAAAAATTGTGAAAAAATATTTTAAAAAATTAATAAAGACATAAAAATACGAAAAATATACTGAATTCTCTTTTTTTTTTTTTGGTATTTAATGAATTCTTAAAAGCTTTTTTTTCACAAGAATTATACATTTTATATGTATTTATGTTAGGTGTGTCTAAAAATTAAAAAAAAAATTACTTAAAATATTAAAAAAATTCAGTAAAAAAAAAAACAGAAAACAAGAAAGTAGAATTTTTTAAAAAGTGTTTTTGAAAAATCAAAAACAAGCAAAGTGAACAGTTTTATCAAAATATATTGATTAGATTTCTTTGATTTGAAATAAACTAAAAATTGATCTGATTAAAAATTGAATGACAAAGATTGCTTGATTAGAAATAAACTTATCGTCCAAACAATTATTAACTTTTATTTTATAATTTCACATTATGAAATGAAGGGAAAATTGAGTTGTTTCACTTATATAGAAGGAACTTTATACTCCCATTTAATATTATAGTGGTGCGCATAGTTCAATTCAAGACTGTTTAAATTTTAAAATTAAAATAACATTTAAAATTTTTAATTAATTAATTTTTGTATAAGTTGGTTGGTCTTTTGATCTAACCGATTAGGTTGAACCATTTTCGATTTGATTGATTCACTAGTTTAACCGCGATATTAGCAGTTTTATCAAGATATATTGATTAGATTTGTTTGATTCAAAAAAACTAAAGATTGACCTAATTAAAGATTAAATAATTGATATTATTTAATTCGAAATAAACTTTCCACTCGAACAATTGTTAATTTTTATTTTACACAATCTCACATCAGGAAAAGAAGAAAAAAGTGAATTGTTTCACTTATATAAAGTAAACTTATGCTTTCATTTAATATTATAATGTTGTACTTGTTTCGGTTGAAAAGAGTTTAAATTTTAAAATAAAATAAATTTATAAATTTTTGTGTACATTAGTTGGTCTTTTGATCGATTTTAACGATTTTATCAAAAAAATATATATTGTTTTATTTCTAAAAGGTATGTTGAAGTTTTATGACAAATTTTAACATATAATAAATTAAAACTAAAAAATTTATAAACAAAATTTATTTTTATTTTATCATAAATATAAATTTTTTAATTTATTCTATTTTTTTCATTTTTATCAATTAAATTATGACATCTATTTCTTATTGTGAACTTAAAATATACAATTAATCACATAACAATTGCAATATATATATATTCTAATAAAATGGTTAAAATTTAATTTACTCTAAATTATTTTTCTATATTTTTTAAATTAATTTTTTATTATTATTTAATTATTTATTTAGTTTGTGCGTCACACTATTTTATATGCTAGTAATTAAAAAAAAAAAATGATACAACTCAAGAATGTTTATAATAAAATTTTCCCAAAATAAAACACTCTGGACTCATTATTTGAGTGTCATTGTACAAAAATATATATATATATATATAATATTAATTCATTTGAAAAAAAATATAAATCAATGATTTGATCAACGACAAATTATTTAAATTGCAGACCAACCAAATATACCAAAAAAACAGAAACAACTCACATCAGAGATCCACTTGTGATCTCTCAGTTGTTCCTTATAAGTTGGAGCATCTCTAATGCATGAGGCAAATGGAGAGAATTAGGCATTTTGCCTATTGAAGTTGCATTTCTAGGGCTCCAACGCATGAGGCAAATGATGAGGCATTTTGCCCATTCTCGTTTTGGCTCTCCACAAATAGCCAGCGTCCATTGCTAAGCAAAGCACTCTTCCCGCCATCTGTTCCAGCCCATTGATCACAGTATGGCTCTCTTTCTCTCTGATATGCAACCTCAGAATAGGGCCAAGAACATCACCGATCCCCCTTACTTTATTCTTTCCTTCTTGCTCAATCTTGAGATTGAATTTTGTGAGTGAAATTCTACAAAATTAAGGAACCTAATCAACCGATTGCTCGAAGTTCGGGGCCGACCAGGGAAACAAGTGCAGCTTTCGGAGTCTCTGTTTAGGTTTCACTTTTGAGGGTTCTGTTTGGGTCAAATTTAATTATATTGAACTGGGTTTGGCTTGATATTGATTGTGTGTTGAAGTGGGTTTCACTTTTGAGGGTTCTGTTTGGTTTATTTTTTATTTATTTATTTTTTGTCCACTTGGAAATCTATTGATTTCTAGAAATGTACTGCATTTAAACATGTTTACTTCTCAGTATGACTTGCTGTCAATGAGCACAATTTTTTTTATATCAATGATTATAATTTTTTTTTCTAAAAATAAGTTAGGGATTTATTAACGTTTATTTATTTATTTATTTATGTCAATGAGCATGTCATAAAAATATTATTTATTTATTTATTTATTTATTTATTAATGTTTATAATAGTTTTTTTTTAAAAATTAGTTAAGTTAGTTTGATTGATTAGTTAAAATAAAGAGTATGATTGAAGTATACACTAGATAAACTAGTTAGGCAAAATAAAGAAGGTAGTTTGGCTTGATATTTGAGTGTCTTTGTAAATTAAAAAATATATATATTTATTTATTTATATAATGTTAATTCATTTGAAAAAAAATATAAATCAATGATTTCATCAACGACAAATTATTTAAATTGCAGATCAACCGGACATACAAAAAAACAGAAACAACTCACATCAGAGATCGACTTGTGATCTCAGAGTTATTCCTTGTAAGTTAGATGCCGTGGAACTGACGTGGACGCGTCTATTCCATACCCATATATTTTGGGAAATTTAGCATTTAGTAGTGTTTTGAAAAAATTATTATAAAAAATTTAAAATTTGAATTCTTAATATTTATAAAATTTACCACTTATATAACTATTTTTTAGAATTTATACTGAATTAAAATTTGAGAGAATTACAACACAATGAGACAGAAAATAAATTACAAAAATATATAAAATGCAAATGAATCTATGATAAAGTATAAATAAAATATTATAGGGTGTACTTATTCTATATTTGTGTTAAAAATATATATATACATATATCACAGTGAGATGTAATTCTCCCTTAAAATTTATCCTATATCTTTTTTCGGTATGGACCCCATAAAGGCCCTTCTTCACACCAATCGAATCATCAAGCCTATGTTTATTGCAATTGATAAACATCAACTACCGAGGCTATATTTATTGAAATTGATAAACATCAACGACCAATTCAATCATCACCGTTCAATTCATCATCAACCGCCAAGTCTATATTTATTGAAATTGATAAACATCAACCACCAATTCAATCATCACCCTTCAATTCAATCATCAACCACCTAGTCTCTTTCCAAAATTTTAATTTGATTCAAAAATTAAAAAACTAGGAGAATTACATAAAATTGATAATATTTTAGACAAACAAATTTGATAGCTCTCAAATTTGTTTTCCTTAACCTTTCTTGAAAAAACCTTTGTAACGTTTGGTTGCGTTTTAGAATTGTGGTTCCAATTATGTTTTGAAATTGTGATTCCAATAAAAAAAAATTCAAATTTTTTTTTCAAAATTTAATTCAAAAAATATTTTTAAAACACATAACCAAACACACAATTCAAAACTCAAAATCAAACTCTTTCCAAAACTCTATTTAAAATAAAATAAAAAAATTCAAAAGTGTGAAGTCATATTTTGAATTATGAGTTTTGTGTTGAATTTTGAAAAAAAAAAGTATTTGGTTATGAATTTTGAAAAGAGTTTTGAGTTGCATTTTAAAATTTCTTGGATTTTTTTTTTAAATATTTACAAATTTTCTTAATTTTATTTTTGTAGGGTAAATATTTTATATTTTAAATATTTATTTATTTATTTTAATGTGCACTATATTTCATACGTTTCTGTGTTGTATTTTTTTAAAATATATAATCTTTATTTTAAATATTGTTTATTTTTATTTTAAATATTTTATTTTGTTTTATTTTATAAATATATTTTTAAATATTTTTGTTTGGTTGCATTATTGAATCATGATTCCACCCTTATATTCCAACTCTTTGTTTGATTACAGTTTTCAAAATATGATTCCAAATCACATTTTAAAACATAATTGAAAACATGTTTGGTAATCTGAAAGTTTTTGAATTTTTGGGTCTACCCTATCGTTAGCCCGGACATCCTCTCGAACGTCCGGTGGGTCGACCGGCACAATATTTTTTTTTTTTGCCACCTGTTATTTGAAAAAAATATATATATTTGTTTTTTGATATTTTTTAAATATAGAATTTATTTTTTTAAACTAAAATAACAAATTATTTGGCCATTTATTTGAAATTAACAAAAAAATTAAATGAAAATTAATTTGTAACAATAATATTTAAAAAATAAAAAAAAACATTTTTAAACAAAACAATTAAAAAAAATTCCAATCAAATTTACAATAAAAGTAATTCTAAAGCACTTGCTGAATATTTTTTTTAACAAAAATAATATATATATTTTTTAATATTTTAAATAAAAATATATTTTTGAAATTTTTTGAATCTTTTAAGTAAATTTTTTTTTTTTCAATAATTATTTTTTTCAATTGAATTTTAAAAAGAATTTGGTTATGAGTTTTGAATAAAATTTTCAATAGAGTTTTAAGTTATGTGTTTGGTTATAAATTATAAGTTTTTGAATTAAATTTTGAAAATTCTTTTCAAAACTCATAACTAAACAATTTTTCTCATTTCAAAAATGCAAAACTCAATTCAAAACTCATAACCAAACAAATTTTCTCTTTTCAACTCATGATTCAACAACTCACAAACTCGAAATATAACTTCATTATTAAATCATGATTCTAAAACTAAACCAAACGCTACCTTTGTTGGAACAATCTAGTATATATAGACCCGAACAGGTGTGAAAAACAAACTAAACAGGTGGGTTTTTTTAAATGAACAAGTGTTGTTTGAATTTCAACAAATCTGCCGGACAGTTTGATCTGTTTGAATTGTACAGATTCAAATTTGTGTAACTGCAGTAGTTTCTGGCAGTTTTAAAACAGTAAAACAGTTTGAATCTATTTAGGAATTTCGGACTGAAGGTTGTAAAATTTGGACAGAAAATTAAATTCAATTTTGGCAAAAAATTGGAATTTAATTTCATTAAGAATTTTCTGGAAAAATTCAAATAAATTTTGTCCAAAAAATTAATATTAGAATCGACCCGACCCACAACCCACACCCGTGCCCGGCACGGCTCAGCCGGTTGGATAGCAGTGGCGCGCGCTTGGTGGTTCGGGCTAAGGTTCACTTTGTCATAACTCCTCCTTTCTACAAACTCGGAGTGCCCATTGGGGCCCAACCCAAGTGTTGTCACCTAGAACTTATATACACACATAAGTTCTCTTAAGTTTCCAATGTGGGATAATCATTTCAAGAGAACCTGCATTTTACTTCTTTAAATGTCCATTACACGAATCCGAAAATAACATCAAGTTCTCATTCACTCATAAATGATTTTGATGAACTGTCTTCGCCGTATAACTTGCCATACAGCAAAGAACAAGTCATCTCTTCAGACTCACCCCAAAAGACGTTTGGGGCCCACTCCATTTTGGGCTCAAAGTTGGCCCAAAATAAGCGTATAAAAACCAAAATTTTCAACAATCCCCCACATGAATGGAATTTGACGGAGAGAAAATGTAACAACATGATCTAATTACAGAGAGTACAGAAATTGGAAATATTCTGCAAAGGATATGTAGTTTTTGGCTTTGAACCATCCCTTGTAAGACACTATCGGATTTACTAGCTAACCAGTGAACATAATGTCTTGAATTGTTCAGCCGTTTGAGTAAACTAAGACAATAGAACTCATACAACATATTACTAGACACAGATTAGTTCTCACTATTGTGTTCATTTTGGCCCTAAACAACCTGGTCTTCATAAATGCTTTAGAGATTTGTAACCCTTTACAAATCTCATAGAACCGGCCCAGTTCACACTCATATAGGTGACCCTTATTTTGAATTTTTTAAAAACTTATCTTGAAAGATACCCCTCTAGGTTTTTTCAAAATATAAGTAATCATTAAAAGCATAATTTACCCTAAGTCCCCTGCATACAACACATGTTTGCAGATATCACTCTCATCATATGAATGAATAGGAGATTTAGTGATTTCTGGCGAACCACACATAACTTAGCTGTCCCTTTGAACTTAGTTCTTGGGATCTCCAGTCATTTAAGTAGGGTTACCATTATGATGACTCTGATGTAATAGGCTTTAATCACATTCCCTCATTTACTTTCTGGTCAAAACTTTTTGTTTAGCAGATCCATTATATTATCCTTCGACAATATTCACAACTAAAAGCAAATGTCCTACGGTGTTAAGTCTTTGATTACATTGAGACTTATCATTACTCTATGTCACTCCCATTTTCAAATATAAATAATAAACATAGAGTAGTTCCTTAGGAGTTAATGAAACCACTTTTTCTTCTACTCCAACTTTGTCCTATAGAAAGAATTGAGATTCTTTGTGGACCTATTATCGGAACCGTTACTTTGATAAAATCTTTCAAGCACCCCCACATTTTAAGCATTCTAAGAAACTTAATTTCTCTTGCTGGTGTATAATTTCACAAAAATATTAATACACCCCCACGATTCTGAGGTAAACCAAAATATATTAATTGGTGTGCTTGAACTAAATAACAAGATGTAAATTGTTTTGTGAATATAATCACAATACTAATTTGTCTAAAATACAATTAGACTTCATAACTTTCTTTTGCAGTACAAAGGAAAAATGGCTAATACCGGTTGTGACCACAACACTATCAAAAAACGTTTCTTTAGCCATGCATTATTTCTTTTTGGTTAATTGCAACCCTTAATTCCAATCTCAACATGGAATAAAAATATCGCTGTATAACGACATTTACATCTTATATGTCATATCCAGTATTAGTGACTACGTCGACAATTACCAAAGCGTCTTTCACCCATGAAATATTTTAACTTCATATAATATTTCATTACGGAGTTATCAGTCACCATACCAATACTTGTTTGAGTATTAGTTTCTGTAGCCATCAATTCTAAATTATAAAACAAAATTATAATCAGAATTTTATACTACATAGAAAATTAAACCATAAACACAGAATTTTAAATTCAAATAAAAGAAACAAGAATTGTAACTTTTATTTTCAATTAATTTGAAAATAAAATAAAACTTTATTTAACAAAATTAATTCCACACAGAAAAACAAATTTCTATAACACTTCAAAAATTAAAATACTAAAACAAAATTTTAATTAATGAACACTCAGAAATTATTTCTGAAACCAAAATTAATTTCTGATAAACTTCACAAATAAATATTCTGAATTGTTAATTACACCAGTATATTACTACTAGTTGTTAAAGAAAATAGACAGTATATTACTACTATCTATCAAACAGTATATTACTACTATTTGTTTTTCCAACCAGAATATTATTTTGTAAAACCACAGAAAATAATTTCTGTAAGAAAAAGAAAAGAAGAAAGGAAACAAAAGAAAAATTCTGTAAACAGAATAATTCGAATCTGTTTTAAAATTGTTGGAACAATCTGGTATATATGTAACAATTCGAAAATTTAAGTTGTCCTTTAAATTCTATATTAGTATTATTTAATTATAAATGAAAAAAACCCTAAATGTTTAATTAAATATTTTGTAAGAGTAAAATAAAATATTAAATGTTATTGGTGTATGAGATAAAATGTAATTAAATTAGGGATTATATATTATCAAAAAAAATATATGTAATTAATTTAAGATTTGGGCCAAATATAATTAAGCAACTATTTAAACTTATCCGTTGGAAGGATAAGCTCAAATCTAGAGTATAATAATAGTTGTGATATAGGAAGGTTACGTGGGGTGCTACGTGTCACCCCAAGACTTGTTGAGCAAGTGTTACATCGTAGTATATAAGGAGGTGTAGGGGCTAGTGAACGAGAAGAAGGAAAATAAACAAGGAAAGGGGACGAAAATACTGTCAAGAAGATCTTTGATAGTGGAAAGAAAGAGTAAGGTATTAATTTTAAGATGAGTTATATTATACCTTGAGTTACCATAATATATTTTACGTATGTTTTGACTTACCACAATATATTTTATACAAGTTATATTTTTATGAGTTATATTAATACAAGTTATGTTTTATAAATATTTCAATTACGTGGATTAATTTTTGAACTCTATTTGTTAAAATGAAACCCATGGATATATTTATTTATATTTTAAATAATATTTGACAATGACCTTATAACCAATTATGTTTTGTAAGTACCACCACGAGAGTTCCACGCTTGGGAGACTTAAATAACTATTGGCCTCTATTTGACCACTTTGTGACCCTCTGTTGTTATCGATCTATTGACCTCTGTTCTGCGCGGAGTAAAGTGTTGTGCGGAGATAAGTGCTACACTATTGTGAGAGCCACCTCTGTATCCGTACGAGCCACCTCTTGAATCCATACCTCTGTTCTGACTGTTACTCCTGTGACCTTTGTTCTGTTCTGTTCGGTACCGTAGTTATGGTTATTTATTTACATAATCTCAATTTTGTTACTTAAATGATTATTTGTTCAGATTAAGTTATCTTAATTATTTTAGTTAGAAAACTATCATGGTTATTTTGTGTCCCTCATACTCTTAGCATAACATTTCTCACTCTGCCATATACTTATAGTTGTTTACCAATTTTCAGGAAACAATGGGCTGCGAAATAGACACGCACAGCACTTTTATGATATTTTTATATGTAAATATCGGCCTCTTTGGTTAATAAATTTTGTAATAAAAATAGAAATTTCGATGATTATTTTGGTACCCTCACTTAAATATTATTTCCGCTCGCGATTATTTATTTGTTCAAGAATTGGCCGAAGGTAACGTCAATTACTGGCCATCACGATACTTAACTCATGGGTACAGGGAGCATGTCGTTACAATATATAGACCTAAACAGGTGTGAAAAACAAACTGAACAGGTGGGTTTTTTTGAATGAACAGGTAGTGTTTGAATTTCAACAGATCTGCTGGACAGTTTGATCTGTTTGAACTGTACATATTCAAATCTTTGTAACTGCAGCAGTTTCTGGCAGTTTTAAAACTGTAAAACAGTTTGAATCTATTTAGGAATTTCGAACTGAAGGTGGTAAAATTTGGACAGAAAATTAAATTCAATTTTGGCACAAAATTGGAATTTAATTTCATTAAGAATTTTCTGAAAAAATTCAAATAAATTTTGTCCAAAAAATTAATATTAGAACCGACCCGACCCACAACCCAGTATGGCATGACGGCACGTGCGCGTGTGTGTGGTGGTTTGGGTTAAGGTTCACTTTGTCATAACTCCTCCCTTCTACAAAGTTGCCTTTTGGGGCCCAACCCAAATGTTGCAACCTAAAACTTATATACACACATAAGTTCTCTTAAATTTTCAATGTGGGATAACCATTTCAAGAAAATCCTTATTTTACTTCTTTAAATGTCCATTCCACGAATCTGAAAATGACGTCAAGTTCCCATTTACTCATAAATGGTTTTGACGAATCGTCTTCACCGTGTGACTTGTCATACGGTAAGAAACACGTCACCTTTTCGGACCCCTCCCAAAAGACGTTTAGGGCTCACTCCATTTTGGGCTCAAAGTTAGCCTAAAATAAGCCTATAAAAATCAAATTTTCAACCGACCTTAGTTTTTTTGTTATGTGTTTGATTACAATTTGAGTACGGAATTTTGAAAATATTATAGAATTTCGAATTATGTATTTGGTTATAAGTTTTGAAAATAATTTTTAAATTGTGTTTTGAGTTTAAAATATTGAAATTAAAAAATAAAATGTTTACAAACTAAAATAAAATATTTAACATAAAAAACTTTAAAAATATTTAAATAAAATTATATATTTAAAATAAAAAATAAAATTTTCTTAAACATTTTTTAATATTTAAAAAAAATCAAAAATTTCAAAATATAACTCAAAATTCAAAAATTCAAAACTTAAAATACAATTCAAAACTTTTTTCAAAATTCAAAACTTATAATTAAATAAATTTTCTTTTAAAACTCAAATCATAATTTCATACTTACATCACAACTTTACATTTAAATCATAATTTTAAAACTAAATCACACTTAAATCATAATTGTAAACAAAATGTACCTTTGTTTTCCTTTAAGAAGAACCTATGAAGCGGCCTCAGCAAGCTCAAAAAGGAACAAAAGCCTGTCTAGTTTTGTTTTTTTGGTTTGAACTTCCGTGTTATTCTTTCAGCTTTATTTGACTTGCTATGATTCGACAGTCCGCACTTTCTTTGGATTCCTTTTCTCGAGACTATTTCGAAAATAAATTATTTTAATAATTTTTAAAATATATAATTGAGAAGCGAAATTTTAATTTAATTACTTAAATAATATAATAAAGTATAAAAAAATTATGTATTCATTTAAATAAAGAATACTAAAAAGTAATGGAAATTAAAATATCCTGTATAACTCAAATTAACTTATTAATTAAACTAACAATATTTTGCAAAATATACAAAAAAAAATTATATGTTTTTCCACAAATTTTTTTTATCCATATTTCTCTCTACAACTCTCTGTTATATGATTATATATTTTTTTTTTCCATTATTTTCTTACAAAATTATTCATCTATTTAAATACATATAAGAAAATAAATTTTCATTTCTTTCACTCTATTTTTTACCATTTTTATTTTATATCATACGTTGAAAGAAACATAAAAATTTGAAAATGAAACAAAATAAATGAAAGGTAAACAAAATAGTCAAATTTTCACCAACCTTTTCTCATTTTTCAACTTTCTACACAAATCAATAACCCAAACACAACTTAAAGGTAAAATAAGAGAAAAACCCAAGAAAATTATTACAAGATACATTGAAATAGTGGGTAAATTACAAATATATTTCCTAAAATTTACTTAAAATACAAATTACTCCTGTGAAATTTTTTTATTTAATAGAGTTAATTAAAAAAATAAAATTTCTAATTATTCACTTATACAATAATAAAATTATCTGAATTATTAATTAAAATAAAATTTTAACATTATTAAAAAC